>CM060355.1:166886804-167486804 GCA_030545235.1 Helianthus tuberosus
AATGTGGTCCATATATGTAAAAGTACACAAAGGTCTGCACATGTGGATTCCCATCAGTCTGCACATGTGGGTTTCCCAAAGCCGTCCACACATATGCAAAAGGGGAAAATAGCCAAAATGGCCTTGACCCGGTCAAACTTTCCAATATAGCCAATCCAGACGTCTTGTGGAGACGGCTGAAACATGCTGAAACGTCTTGGCGGCTGACCAACCAACACCTGCCACGTGTCCGTCAGAACAGTCAGACGTCTTGACGTCTTGGCTGAGACGTTTCAAGCGGCTTGAGACGTTTCGTTAGCTGAGCCCATTTTTCCAGACGGCTTGAGACGTTTCCGCCCGGCTTGAGCCGTTTCCGTCCGGCTTGAGCCATTTCTCTCTCTTTAGCCGGCTACATCTGCTTTAGCCGGATTTGTTAAGCCAAGACGTTTTTGTACGATTTGAAGACGTTTTTGTACGATTTTAAGACGTTTTGTGCGTTTTCAAGACGTTTTGTAGGATTTCAAGACGTTTTCCATTTATTTAAAGTGGTCCTTTATTTATAAATACTATACATTGAAAAAATGTATTTAAACATAAGATTGAAAAAGTTTGTTTTTTTTTGTAATTATCTCACAACATGAGGGTCAAGTTTGTTGTTTATATTGGGGGGAAGTGGGATGTCATTAACGGAAACATTGAGTATGTTACTGATGGCGATTCAAGGAGACGTGGTTTAGAAATTGAAACAGGTCATTCATATAATAGTTTTTTAAACTATGTTTCTAAGATGTGTGATACTCCAAACATTACACGGTTGTCATACCGGATGTCTACGTTTACTGATCCGATCGATATAATTAATGATCGAGATGTTAGATTTTTTTTATTTGGCGATGCAGAATCCTTTTGAAATATATAAATTATATGTTATTCAAGAGTCTGGTGTTGGTTCCTCTGGTTTTTCTTCTTTAAACAACTTCAAAACTCCAGATCTAAATATTTCAGTAAAAGAAAGTGTTTATGTTTTAAACGATGACTGTCCTATTTTAGAAAATAATTTTGAAAAATCATCCACGTCTAAAAACGAATCAGCTTCTTCATCTATAGTGTTTGAGGCCGGTCATATATTCAATAACAAAGAAGAGATGAAACTTGAATTGGGAAAGAAATGTTTGTTAGAGCATTTCGAGTTTAAAGTTGATAGATCATCTAAGACCCGGTATGAAGTGTCATGCATCGGTGATGGTTGTGAATGGCGATTTAAGGCATATGCTATTCCTGGTGGTAGTTTATTTTTTGTTAAACATATGAATGATAGACACACCTGTTCAAAGACGCAAACACACCCACATTTCCGTCAGGCTAACCCAAAGGTTTTGGGTCACTTTTTAAAGGAACAACTTAAAGACAGTGGTAGGATATATCGAGCGAAAGAGATTGTCAAAGATTTTAGACAAAGGTTCGAGGTTGAGATAACAAACCTTCAAGCTTGGCGTGGTAAAAGTCATGCACTTGAACTTCTACAAGGAACAACCCGAGACTCTTTTGCCGAACTACCAATATACTGTTACAATTTTAAGCTTGCAAATCCTGGAAGCGTTACTCACATCTTGGTTGATGAGCAGAGTCGTTTTGAAATGGTTTTTGTTGCTTTAGGTGTTGCGGTAATTTACACCTTTTCTTTTGTACTTGCTCTTATTTTTTTTAAAGTAACATGGGTTTTGATCTTATTTTGTTATCATTAATTTTCAGATTCGTAGCTTTATGTTTAATCTAAGACCGGTCGTTATCATTGACGCGGCACACCTAAAGGGTGAATTTAAAGGGACATTGTTTTTAGCAGTGGGCATGGATGGAAATAATCAGATTTTACCAATTGCTTATGGCATTGGAAAATCAGAGGATGGTGAATCTTGGACATGGTTTCTCTCAAAGCTTAGAGACTGTGTTGGTGAAATAGCAGATATGGCGATCATTTCGGATAGGGCGAATTCTATACATGTAGGTGTTAGAAACGTCTTTCCACGTGTTTACCACGGGTTGTGTTGTCGTCATTTAATGATGAATTTACGTTTGCCGTCGTCTACAAAAAAGAGTACGAGGCACTATGGTGGATGATATGTAAATCTTATCGGATGTCTGACTTTAACGAGTCATTCAATGCTTTGTGTCTTGCCGTTCCTAGAATACGTCAGGTTTTAACAAATATTGGGTTTGGTAGATGGGCAAGAGCTCATTGTCCCGGCAATCGATACCACTATATGACATCTAATAGTGCGGAGTCTATTAACTCTTTGTCTAGATTCTCGCGTAAGATGCCGATAACGCAACTTATCGAATTCTTCCGCGAGTCCGTACAAAAATGGTTTTATGATCGTCGACTGCAGGGTCTAGAACTTGGACTGTTGCAGAAGAAAATTTTAAAGAAAATTGAAGGGTCTAGAACTTGGACTGTTGCAGGTATCCGGGCAGACAGTTTTCTCGTTGAAGACGGTGGGAAAAGGGGTTTAGTTGATTTTTTGAATCGTTCGTGCAGCTGCCGTATCTGGCAAGTTTCTGGTCTACCTTGTGGGCATGTGATTGCTGTTTCAAGATTTTTGGGTGAACCTGACTGCAGTCATTATGCATTCTCTTATTATTCAAACGAAGTATACCAAAAAACGTATGAAGAATCGATTAATCCTCTGCCTCATAGGTCTGAATGGGTGATACCACAAGGCATTGGCAGTGTATTACCGCCGCATATTACAAAACGTCAGTCTGGCCGTCCAAAAGAAAACACCCGAATCTTGTCTCGTGGGGAAGAGCCCGTTCAGGTATATTGTTCGCGGTGTCGAACATACGGCCATCGTCGTGACGTTTGTTTAGATCCAGTGCCATCACAGATTCGTTCACGTAAATCATCAGACAAAGGAAAAGGGAAACAGACAGAAACCCAAAGTCCAACGGATGACATTTGTCCATCTTATAATTTAGCAGAATTTTAATAATAGCTTAGTTTTTATATCTTTTAATTAGGAAAATCATGTAACAAATTCTCGTAACCACAATAGTAATTAGTACTTTTAATTTATGTAAGAATTAAATTTTACAATGCGTACGTCCAACCTTCAAAAATTAGTAGGTGTGTAGCGCCCGGCGTAGAGTTCATCAGCCATGTAGCGTCTAAATCTGACACAAGCATCCTGCATGTTTACTTCGTTCCATGTCAATGAACGGTTGTAAACCAGATTTTCCAATAGCATACATATGATAACACCTGAGTTTCGGCCAATATGAGCTCTGTGGTCAGGCCACACAACATCCCCGCAATACTCTAAGGCTTCTACACTCTCTATCCCCGAGTGTTTCTAGTACGAAATACGGCCCATAAACCATACGAATGGAGATTCAAATTCTAAAAGAATTTGATGTATTTTCCTGTGTATGCAAAATCCTTCTCCGCAATTACTTAGGTTACAGTTATTGGGAAAATAAGCATATATTTTAAGCAAACGCATATTTATTTTTAGAAGTAACCAGTGGTTTTCTACATGCGCTACGGGCATGTAAATCTGCAAAAAAATGAAACGTAAATAAGCACTGGAAAAGGTATTATTTTTAGGGAATTATTTTTGAAGCTATAAATTATTTAAAAAATCAATATTTGTTTATATAACATAAAATAAAAAAAATTGCTAATTTCTTTAAACATAAAATCTTTTTTTAAATTTATTAAAATGAATGGCTGCAAATTTATAAAAAGCATACATACCGTATCAACGTCCCAAAATGGAGGAAAATTTTCTTTTGAACCGTCTCCATATCCGTAGGCCTCTCTATTTTGTTCTCTTATCATGTTAAAAAAAGTAGGGGGTACTACTGTCCATCGATAATCCTTTGACGACATCGCCCTTGACCGTCTGTGAAGCTCCCGTTGATACATTAGCTTGTTACACCATGCATTGATATGCTGAGGAAAATATGGTTAAACTTTGACTAAAAAAAAACACTTTCATTAACAGGAATAGGTATTTCGAAGGTACCGTTTCCTGAATAAATCCGTTTCCACAAAATCCAAGTAATCCGCCCCACCATTCTTTTCCGAGAGGTGTTTTACCCATGTAGGTTGAGTAGCAAGTTGGAGTATCGCCGTCATAGTAAAACTCCAGAATATTTGGCGACCAATGTTCAAACCGATCATTTTGGTTTATCCAGATGGTGCGTTGCACGCAATGAGAAATATTTGAGTAAGACATCTGGTGAGGCATTGCTCACATAGTGAGGGCACACATATATATACACACACATGTTCACAATAAATATATAAAATAAATATAATATAATATAATTTAATTATAAATGAAGTTTTGCCTACTTAATATGTCATCGAAACACATATACAAATAAGTATATTTAATAAATTCTGTTTTATAAAATATAAATTAATACAAATCATTAAATAAATTCAATATCGTCCTCTTTTGTCTCGTCGACTGATTGTTCAGGAATAAGCGAGTTGTAGAAAAGTATCGAAAGCTGGCGCCTCATCCTTGTAGCCGTTGTTTGTGTGTCTTCACCATCATTTAGTGTTTGTAAGGTGTATCCAAAATTTATTGTTGTCCTACTTTATTAATTAAATAGGATGTTGTCCTACTTTATTAATTAAATAGGATGTCCGATCTTGAGGGTTTGTAAAGTGTATCCAAAATTTATTAAATACGATAAGGTGTTCGACTTGTTCTTTTATATGCATAGTCCGCACATGTCTTTGGAAGATAATCGGTGCTTGTATAAAAAAAAAACAATTAAGTCTGAATATAAATGAATCGCACATGGGGTATTTAATAGTTATGAAAATATGAAGTGCCTAAATTTAATAAT
This sequence comes from Helianthus tuberosus, assembly GCA_030545235.1. NCBI lineage: Eukaryota > Viridiplantae > Streptophyta > Magnoliopsida > Asterales > Asteraceae > Helianthus > Helianthus tuberosus. Next base: position 166,891,647 of record CM060355.1, read on the forward strand.
ATTATAAGTCTTGAGTTGAAGAAATTGTTCATGTGATGAGTAGGAATGGCAATGGGCCGGGCTTGGGCCATGTATTAGTAATCTCAGGCCCGTACCCGGTTGTAATTCTTTGTCCCATACCCGTCCCGTTACCCGTCGGGTATTTTTCAGGTAATTACCCGTCAGGTATCGGGCATACCCGCGGGTATCGGGTATACCCGTTAATTTCTTAAAAGTACCCGTTGGGACAAATGTGCAACTTTTACTTTGATATTTATATAATTTACTATTTTAATGACTATAACAAATGAAAATATGATTAATAACTTACATATCATATTCAGACCACATATACTAAACTGAATTAAAACGATTACTTAATTAAGTAATTGTATCAGGACCATCTAATTGCATAAAACATCCACATAATAAAGGGTGATAGTTTCTATATCCAATATACATGCTCAAAAATAAGTTATATGTTCAGTAAACACTTGCCAAATACATATCCACATATATATATAGAGAAGGTAATAAGTACATATACTAAGTTTATATATATGAAAATCTATAATATGATACTTTCGGGTATTATTCGGGTAAATGGGTCGGGTATCACTAAATCCCATACCCGTACCCATACCCGATTTTTTTTTCTATTTTTATGCCCGTACCCGGCCCATATCCATTGGGCTTCGGGTATACTCGTCCCGTATGTTTTGGGTTTCGGGTATACCCGTTGGGCTTGGGCTTTTTTGCCATCCCTAGACTGATGCGGCTGGTGAAAACATAAAAGAATCAGAAGTGTGTGTTGATTAGTGGGCCGAAGATCTTAGACAAGTGGGCCAATACATACCAACAAACAGAATCTGAATTTTAGTCTTGGATGCATGGTAATTAGAATTTTTATACTCTTATCTAATGTAAATTATTTTCCCAAGGCTATATCCTTACTTGAATGGGCCGGCCACTTATAAGAATATACATATATAAATAATAGAAATAATAGAGTGAATTTCAAGGATTGCCCTTTATCATTATACTCATTTTCAGACGCTGTCATTTATGTTTAAAATTGACGAGTTTTGTCCTTTATGTTTTCAAATCATACACGTTTTGTCTTTTAAGCCTAACTCAGTTAGTTTTTTCAGTTAAATTTGGTCATATGCTTTGCAAATGAGGGCATTTTTGTCAATTCAAATTTGATCTCTTCCACCCATCACCACCTCCAATCCACCTCCATCACAACCTGCCACCACCCACCCCACCCTACCTCTACCTCCACCTCCACCTCCATGTGGCCACCTTCCTCATCACCTTCAAGTTCTGGTGACACATCCCTTCAAGTTCTGAATTTATCGGGTAACGGGCTCACAGGTTAGCTGCCATTGGTGACTGGTGGATGCTGCAATACCGTCACATCATTTGGATCCAGTCAGAAAGACGGTATTACAAGTAAAAGGAGTGGATGCAAGTTTATCCATTAGTTTTTTAATGACCTGTATATAAAATATGATTAAAAGATTGCTTTTCAGTAATTAAATATTTGAAAAATGCAGGGTTGCAGACACCTTAGGGGAAGGAGAGCTGGTTCATCTCTATAAAATATAAAATCCATTTTGCATACAACTAATGCTTTATATTTGCTTACATGATGACAAATTTTAAAATACTTTTTTGCAGGTTGATCCCTGTTGTAGTATAAGCATAGCACATCAAATTGGTGAAAGTGTTCGGTACCAGATTCAGTTCTCATCCGGAAGTTTCTGAAGTCTTCATACAGTTAGGTATGTTGGTGCATAATGTCTATAGCCTACTTCCAAAGTCTAGGTCATGTCGGTAGCTTGTGTAGGGGTCTAAATGTAATTTTATAATGTTTTAAGGTAATTTCGCTTGAACTGACATGTGTAATTCCATGCGAAATTACTTGCCTATATAAAGGCATGTCATGCTTCTCATTTGGTACGAAATTATCTGAGGTGTAACGAAGTGCTGTCAAAATTTCACCGTGTTTTCAAGTCAATTATCAATGAGAAGCTTGTTTTAAGTATCATATTCTGTTTCTACACTTTCTTTCACTGATTCTAGGCTGTTTGATTGTTTCCGCCTTTCAAACAGTTATGTGTTGACTCTGATTGACTCATTTGGTCGTCAAAACGATCCTACAAGTGGTATCAGAGCTCAGGATGAGTCAATACACTTGAATCAGTGCTTGAAATTCTGTTTTTCTACACATTCTTGGATTTCTAGACAAATTCATGGACAAAATGGACTGAGCTTTTGATATTGTGTGTAAATACTGTTTTAACAAATCCTTGAAAGAATCAGACATAAATACAGACTAAAAGTGACAAAAATTGGCCAAACAGTTAATTTCGTTTGAACGAGCCTCTAATTTCGTTTGAAAAGTTGAGGTAATTTCACACGAAATTACTAATTTCGTTTGAAGGCGCATCAGATTTCGTTTGAACCGTAATTTCGTTTGGCGAATTTCGCACGAAATTAGATATTTCGCTTGAAATGACACCTGATTTCGCTTGAAGGTGTTATTTCGTTTGAAAAAGTTAATTTCGTGTGAAAGTTAATTTCGTTTGAAAACCTGTTTTCGTGTAAAAGTCCATTCCGTTCGTGGTATTTCGTTTGAAGTTGATTTCGTGAAGAAACTGTTTTCGCTTAAAAGTGACCAGAATTCAAAACTTGAAAAAAATTTTCCAAAAATTGTTTTCGTAAAATGGATAATCAAGAGTTTTACAACTTCTTTGCCGGTGGGGGAATGACGGCAGCACAAACACCAGCCAGTATCGTGCAAAATGTGAATATGGAAAATGAACTCGGTACTATGCAGAAACCGCCGAACTTGATGAACATTGATGAGTATGCTGGATGGTCGGAAAGGTTTAAGACTTGGGTGCAAGCAAACCATTTCGAATGTTGGATGAAAAATCGAATCTAAATATGCTCCTCCAAAGAATGGTTCGGGTTTAGAGAAATCTATCGGAAGTTTGACTCCACAAGAACAAGAAGATTTCAAGGCAGAAAAGAAAATGATGAGCATTCTACAACAAGCCATCAAAGAGGATATCTTAGTTCTGTTACAACACCAGGGTGATTCACAGTCTGTTTGGAATTCATTGAAAGTGAAATTTCTTGGAAGCGTATCTATGATCAAAAGCAAAACTGCTTTGATGAAGAAAGAGTTTGATATCTTTACAGGTATAAATGGTGAAACAACAAAGCAGTTGATTGAAAGATATTGCCATCTGGTTGTTGAGATGAAGAGGTTGGGCATAACCAAAACGGATGAGGAATGGGTTGATAAATTGGCGGATGCATTGCCATACGATCAATGGGGCACTTATCTGTTGGTGTTGAAGAATAATTTGGAGTATGTGGGATTCAACCTTAGCACATTCATTGAAAAGATTGAATCACACGAGCTTGAATTGACAAAGATTAGTAAAATGAAGTCTTCAAGTGTTCAACAAGATGTCTCATTGTATTAAAAAGGAAGTACTCCAGCAACATAAAGTCTAAGTCCAAAAGTGCAGACAGCCTTTAGTGCAGATTCAACATCTGGAGTATCATCTGTCACATCAAGCAACAATAGTTCACCATTTGCAAGTTTTGAGCCAAATCCAAAGGTTCAAAATTCACCTGATAAATCCTACACTCAAAGTTCGTCAGGATCAAATATGTAGGATCGTGTTTTGACCCGAATGAGTCGTTCAGAAGAGCTCTCGTACGTTTCAGAGGCGGAAACTAAGAAACGAACTTCAAAACAGCTTGAAATACACTTTAAATCTCTTGTATATTCAATTAACAATGTTTACAATCAGAGAATAAACCGGCAGCACCTCGGTATCTAATCTTGAATTGTTACAAATGATGACAGTTTGAAGAGTATTTATAGGGAAGGACCCTGACCGTTTGAAAGTGGCAAGATAACTTCAAACGGTCATCTCTTTCAAACGGTGACCTTCAAACGGTCAACTCAAATGTTACATTCAAACGGTCACGCAATATAACATTTTCTTTCAAAGAGAACCTTCTAATATGTCTTCATATGTCCAAGTTATCATGATGATGTCATTTGTGATGTCATCTCTATGATGTCACTTGTGATGTCATCTCTATGAAGTCATGCTTCAGATCCGCAACGCAACCCAGACTCGATATAAGACGAAGTCGACAGATGTATGCACTAACAGACTCCCCCTCAGATGTTGACGAGTCTTAAGTGTCGAGTCTTCTCAATCTTCAGTCTTTATCAGTCTTTGGACTTCCTTCAGGATCTCTATCTGGCTCTTATCCTATCTTCAATTCTCTTTCAGGATCTCTGGCTCCTATCTCTTGCATCTTCAGACTCTCTTTCTCTAAGAGACTCCCCCTCAACTTGTACTGGGATCGTAGTCTGGCTTTCACAGGTTCAGGTATCGTAACCTGATTCACCTGCATATTCTCTACCCAAAACATAAGTTTCATAAAAGATAAGATATAACAAATTTAGAAACTTTGCTAATCCCTTGAAAACACAACCCTGAATAGAAAGATTTATCATGTCAATTACTCTTGAACCACATGAAAATATATCATTTTCATTTCAAACATCTTTAAATCAACTTTCCCAAACCTGTTCGTCATGTTTAGCACTTGGAATTTTGAAAATCAGCTTTTCAACATCAGTTGTCTAAAATCTTTTCGAATTTTGAGATAACCGAAATGAAATACAGTAAAAAAATATTTACAAACAATATTTTTGTGTGTTTGCGTAAGAGGATCATATCAGATTATGAGACAAATCACCAACACCGTTAAGCTTTATACATTTTAAGTTCTAAACGATTCACTTAGATTGTCAGTATACTGATCCACTTAAATTCTCACACAAAGTTCAACTGTTTCGAGATACGAGATTAATGTTTTAGAGACTTAAACTTATTCGCGTGTCCCACCTCAGAATATACTCCCGTATCCAGATCCCAATATTCAGTCTTACAGGTAATTATAACACAAATGATATCTGTAAGGGGAATAAATTATGAAGAATCATGAGAGCTCAGGTCAGAACTACCGTTCAGCAGAGAGATCATGACTCGACTTTTGGGTGTGTCCCCTTTAGAGGATCTTTTTTACAACAGCATTGCTAAGCAATTTTATTTTCTTATCATATATGCTGAGGGTAATGCTATGTTTCAAGCATTGCGGAAAGTATTATTCGAGGACTAGGTCAGAACTTCCATTCAGCAGAAGTCCCGGAATAATACCCCAGATATCACTGAGTAAAAAGACCTAGTATATCAGAAAAAGGAATCTTTCAAACGAGATTTCGGGGGTTACCTATATATCCAAGCAGTTTTGTTACCCACAAAATAAGCAAGTTTGAATTTTATGTTTATATCTCGTCACAATCTACTAAATGTGCAAAAACCTACTGGCATATCCGCAGTGAGATTGTTTATCACATTTTAACATTTCATTTCTTTAGCATGTTGTGACAGTCCACTGATGTACTATCATTTCCTCTATTCACAACGAAACTCATTTTTGATTTTATCATGTTTTTGACTTTTTCAAATTTTCAAATGTTTTTGGATTTTCTGAAAATTTTTACTCCCCCTAAAATGCAAACACATTTTAGAAATTTGAAAACAAACTATACAATAAAGTGACAACTGATATCAAATCACTTCAAGTCGCCATCCACTTGGCATAAACAATCAGAACTCCCCCTTACAACAAACTATTTTCCCATTGTGATTTCAAAACACTTAAGTTTGTTTTAATCAAATGGTTTTTCCGGAAAATAAGTTTTGTTGATTTTAAGAAACCATTTGTAGGTTAGGGGTTCATCACATTGTTCTCCAAAATATCACTTGTAAGCATGGTCCAATCAAGTTCAACTTAATGACCTTGATTAACCACTTGTCAATGAAAACCTCTTTCAATCACTTACAGGTTCATTTCATCAACGATAACCACTTGCAAATCAACATATAACAATTTAAATATACCACCTGTACTTTACCAACTGTACCATATGTAGGATCATTTGCTAAGAAAGATGCCGATACCTGCTCCACTCTTACCAACCTGGGAGCTCCGGCAAGTCAGGAATTTATGGTGAAAATGCTGTCACCCAAGCCTGACCAGCCTTGGGTGATTTTGGTGGCAAACATCTGTCCCACCAACATTTTGATTTGTAAAATTCCTTAGCATCCTTCACTTTCCTGTCAACCATCTTTCCAAAAATATGTTTAACATTTCCATTAAACACCTTTTCAGCATCAAATTCTTTCTTATCAGCAAAGAATTGATCTGAAATCTCAACCCTACCTTTTGATTTCAAATAATCTTTTGTCAATGACGGAAAGTTTTCCTCGTTCAACTCAGGAACAGAATTATCAATCTTTTTCTCAACACATGACTCCTCTGATTTTATGGAATCAGATTCATTGTCAGAACTTCTTTCAGATTTTACAACCCATTTTTGTTTACTCAAATCACCTCTTCTTTTGTAAAACCGTTTTGAACTTTCTCCTTCCTCAGAAGTAGAATTTTCAAACTTTTTAACATTTTCTTTCTTATCAACACAAGTCTTTCTCAAAACAAAGTTAGAAGAAACTCCCTGTTTTTGGTAGTTGGTCTTGGGGCAATTCCAAGCTATGTGACCAACTTCTTGGCATTTGAAACAGGTTCTTCTGTCAACTCTTTGAGCAAACTTTCTCACATTCTTCTTCACTTCAGCAAGAAACTCCTGGTTTGACTGCTTCCAGAACGGTTTCTTCTGTTCATCCTCTGAACTTCCTCCTGAAACAAATTTTGTTTTTGGTTTATAATTTTTCTCATTTTTATAATTTTCCGAAGAACTAAAACCCAGACCTTGTTTTTTGAAATTACGATTGTGGTTTGGTTTCTTTTGATAACGTGAACCATAACCGTAACCCTTTTTCTTGTTCAATCTCTGTTGAACTCTTGAAGTGTATTTTTTAGGTTTTTCATGAAGATTTAAATCATTTATTTCAGAAATATTAATTCCTGTTAATTTGAAAACCTGTTTGATCATTTCAGTTTTGACACTTCTTATTGGGAATTCCTCATCAGAATATAATTTGTCTGAATCATACAAAGTATAAGCCACTTTGATTGACCCGTCAGTCAAATTAGATTTTGATAACAGGAATTCTCTATTGTAAACCCTGTTAACCGGTGAACTCGGACTCTTCTCAGACGAACTCGAACTATCTGACTTAGACTCCGACTTTGACTCTTCATCCGTATCTAACACCTGATCGACAACTTTCTTTACTAACTCAGACTCATGATCAGTGTCAGACGCTGTGAATGTAACATCAATATTGTCTGGTAATTCATTAATGATTTCAGACTTTAACTTGATGTTGACTGCCTTTTTTAGACGCTCCTCGTTAGGATTCCTTGGAGAATAAGTTTCATGGATCGGGGGCGGACATCTGTTATACTTGACACTTGGTTTCTTACCAGTATCAGTATCTTCAATCTTTTCCTTCTTAAATGCCTCCAAACCTGCAACAGTTGGATAAACACGATCAATCAAATAATCACAAGTAGTATAACTCAACAGTAATCGTTTAATCCTTTCACTTTCGATCTTTTCAAGCTCCAACTCCTTCTTCAGATTAGCACAGTCTTCGATGTAATCATTTATGACACTCTGCTTTGTCATTAATGTTGCGCTCATTTTCTCCATTGCCTTTTCAATTTCTGTATTTGTCTTTCTCAGACGATCAACTGTGTTGTTGAGCACATCATATGACTCCTTCACATACTTCACATCAGACAGTAAATCTTCTTTAATCTTCTCTAAATTATCAATCTTCTTATCTTTCTCCTTACAAGTTTCACAAGATTCTGAACACTTTGAACACGGTTTTTCAACTTCAACCAATTTTTCAACTATCTTTTCAACTTCAACGACTTTTTCTACCTCGACGAGTTTCTCTACTTCGACCAATTTTTCAACTTCGACTATTTTTTCAACCTCAACAATCTTCTCCACCACTTTCTCCACTTCAACGATTTTCTCTACTACTTTCTCAATTGCTGGTTCAACATTTGCTTCTCCAGCTTCTGTCTTTATCTTTTCATCAGCTAGCCTTCTTGCTGCTTCCAACTCTTTCTTCAATCTTGCAATCTTCTTTTGATTCAGCATCTCCATTTTATCTGCAAAAAACAAATTAAACTAGTAGGATTAATGCCTTTTCTAGCTCTGTTGAGATGTTCTTCCTCATCATCGGTACCCACATCGCTTCCAAGATCTGGAAAAATCGGGATTCTTTTTGGTTTAGATTTGAATTCTTCTTCCATGTTTCAGTAATCTGAAATACTTCGGGAAACACCTCGAATGACAAACGAACAAACAATTAGTTTTAATGAACTAAAAAAATGTGAACGTGTAACGGTTGAGTCGATCTAGAACTCGTGTCGAAAATTCGCGGACTCGTTGCAATGTTGTTTGATTGAAGACACTGAATGAAATGACTTCATCAGATCTAAATGGATTCAGTTGGGCCAATTGCAATCAATGAATGATTTTTCACAAGTGAATCTTAGGCCAACAACTTTAATTCAATACATCTCACAATTTACTTATCACAAAGATTGAGCCTTTAAAAAACACTTATCCGACCACTGATTTAACCGCACACATCACTAGTCAATAAAACACATGTGCCGATGACAATGCAATCCTTTGAATTTAAAAAAACCGACAATCTCCATCCTTAATGAAATATGATTGGACCGTTTAGTTATCACATGGAATATGGACATTTAATTCTTGCCGACAACACCTATTAAAGCTTCACATGCCAAACCGAATTAATGGACTTCACAAATATCGACAATATCAATATTCAAAGCCAATTTATAGAACCAATGTGTCGGACTTCACAATCTGGACTACAATTTTCGATAATCACATGCAATTGCGAATCAACCGATACAACCTGACATCCTCATTTAATATTTCACACAACTCGATGTACTTCACATGACACGATGCATCTTTCAAACGGTGTTAATGTTTCAAACAGTCAACCCAGTTTCAAACGGATACCCTCAAACGGTTATCAAAATTTTCAAACAGACATATGCAATTTCAAACGGGAAGGGTCAGATTCAAACTGTCATGTCCAGTTTCAAACGGTAATGGTCAATTTCAAACGGCCAGTTGCAAATTTCAAACGGTAAGGTGGCAGTTTCAAACGGTAATGAGGTGCTTCGTTCAAACGGTCATCAGTTTTTAGTCCATTTTTACCATTTTTACTTCGAATTTTAAGCTGAAACTTTCAAGGGTTTGTTAAAACATGATTTCGAGTATAATGTGAAATTTTGAGCCGATTTTAACCGTGAAAATTTTTTTAACTTGTGAAAGAAGGTGTAGAAATCAGATTTTCAAGCTGAATATGGGAAGAACTCTTCCTCCTGAGCTCTGATACCACTTGTAGGATCCTGTTTTGACCCGAATGAGTCGTTCAGAAGAGCTCTCGTACGTTTCAGAGGCGGAAACTAAGAAACAAACTTCAAAACAGCTTGAAATACACTTTAAATCTCTTGTATATTCAATTAACAATGTTTACAATCAGAGAATAAACCGGCAGCACCTCGGTATCTAATCTTGAATTGTTACAAATGATGACAGTTTGAAGAGTATTTATAGGGAAGGACCCTGACCGTTTGAAAGTGGCAAGATAACTTCAAACGGTCATCTCTTTCAAACGGTGACCTTCAAACGGTCAACTCAAATGTTACATTCAAACGGTCACGCAATATAACATTTTCTTTCAAACAGAACCTTCTAATATGTCTTCATGTGTCCAAGTTATCATGATGATGTCACTTGTGATGTCATCTCTATGATGTCATGCTTCAGATCCGCAACGCAACCCAGACTCGATATAAGACGAAGTCGACAGATGTATGCACTAACAAAATAGTCAAAGTCAAAGCCCAGGAATTCTGTGCAACATAGCAGTGAACATAAAGAATGCTCAAGACTTTACTGAATCATCAGCGAAGCAGCACATAGCACCTCTTGCTTCGGTGCTAGAATCGTATGAAAGCTTGGTTGCAGGTAGAATTGGGAACCCTGATATGACAAAGGAAGACTATGATCAGATCAATCCAGAGGAGCTGGAGTTGATCGACATCAAATGGGGAATGGCAACCTTGGTAAGAAGAGCTCAACGTTTTATGGAAATTACTGGTCGGAACAGTGTTTCAGGACCAGATCAAAAACTTGGGTTTGATAAATCAAAAGTCACTTGTTTCAAATGTAAAGAGAATGGACATTTTAAGCGGGAATGTCCAAACAGGGAGGTTAACAACCATCAAAACTCGTTCTTAAATGATTATTACAAACAAGCGATCTATCATAAGACAAGTCAACAACCATTCACCCAAAGACCTCAGATAGAAAACAAGCCGGAGAAAGCTCTCTTAGTCAATCAAGATGATGAGAAGGTTGCTGAAGGTTTTAGTTGGGATAAGTACATCCCTGGTAGTGAGGGTAGGGCAATGATGGCAGAGATTGTGGAACAACCGGAATGCGTTGTTGAGACAAAAGAATTCAGTGAAGTAACATCTGAAGAAAGTTTAGCTGATCTTGAAGAAGTTGTTGCAGAAATCTATTATTACCAGTCTGAACAGGAGATTATTGCTAGTTCTTTCAAATCAATAATGCTTCCTAATATGTTTGAATCTTTTGCAGGTTTCTTCAGTGAGCCAACTACTGGTCTTTGTCCAAGATATGATGTTGAACCAGCTCCAGTTGAAGAGATAATAGATGTTTCCAAAGAACTGAATAAAGAGACTCTAAAGGAGATTGCTGACAAAGCATTGATGGGAAAGCTGAAAGAGGTAGAAACAAAATCTGTCAACACGGAGTCTGTTGAAACCGAGTCAGTTGAAAATGTGTATGTTGAAATGGAGTCAGTTAAAAAGGAGTCTGACGAGAATTCAGAAAATGAGGACATCAAATCAGTAGAAAAGTCAGAGTTAGAGTCTGATGGTTTTGGTAAAACGGATGTTAAAATTGATAACAAAGAAAAGGTTTCTGATAAGGATGATTTAATTCATGAAGTTCCATGCAAAAACTGTTCAAAATCCTGCATGGATTGTCTTGAAAAAGACAAACAACTTCAAGAATTGAAGAAATTTACTGATGAAGTAAAATTTGATTTGAATGAGATAAAAGAAGCATATGACACTTTGGCACGATCAATCAAAATGATTAAAAAAGATAGTTTTGAAAATGATAAAGCCACAAAATTGCTAAAATCTACTGTCATGGATAAACAGATGGAAATTAATATCCATCTGGACACCATTGCTTCTTTGAAAAGGGAACTTGAGTTAATGAGAATTGAAACTGAGAGAATTGATAAGAAACTAATGAGTTATGATGCTTCATCATATGTGATTGATCAAATTCTTCCAAAACAACATGATGAGAAACCTGTCTTCAAGAGTGTTCCACCCCCAATGTGGAATCATTACACTCAAAAGTATCCAGATGGGGTGGAATCTGCATTGAATCTCAAGTTGAGAACCATTGAGAATGAGTTGCCTGAGAGCATTGATGTTACATTTTCTCCATCCGACACTGATAATGAGTCACAGGTGATCAAAATCGTTGTTGATCAAGTGTTAGATGAAGAAAGTGATAACTCAGAGTTTGATACTGTGAAAACTCATTTTGAAAACTCCATTTCTGATTTTGAAGAAGATGGTAACTTTTTGGACAAATTTATACCAAAATCAGAAAAAGTTGTAGATGATGTCCCGCTCATTGTAGCTTATACGATGACTGGAACTGACAAGCTATATTCTGATTTTGAGTATCCAATTCAGAATGTCAGAATGGAAAATGTTGAGAAGGTGTTTAAACTTGTTGAAATTGATATTTCTGAGGTGAACAATAATGAATTTTTTTCAAAACCAAAGAAATCTTTTGTGAAACAAAACTCACATAACCCGGGAAAGAAAGAGTGGGTAGGTAATCATGGAAACAACAGAAGACAAGGTAACAATTTTAAAAAGAAGGGTGTTGGTTTTGAAAAGAGGATGGCTAAAAATGAGGTAAAACCAAAGGAAAAGATGAGTGATGTTTTTGTTGCTGGTCCTAGTGTTGATGAAGAAAAAGATTATATCTTCAGTCAAAAAGCCGTTGACGATTTCAATGCAGCAAAGAAGTTGAAACAAGAGACCTACAGATCAACTTTTGTCGAGTATGACAAAAGAATCTGTTATCGCTGCAATGAAATTGGTCACATGGCCAAGCAATGTGTGAAAAAGCTTGATAAACCAGTTTTGCAAAAACCTAAACCTAAAAATCCAACTGATGTTAAGGGTAAAAAACCAATGGTTTCCCCTATTCGAATTTTGAAAAGAGGAGAATCTTTGAAGTCCGATGATAAGCCAAAATCAAATTTTGAGATTAGTGAATCTTCGAAATCACCATAGACTTCAAAGGTTTATCCAAAGACGAAAATTTTTGAAAATCAATCATGGGTGGCAAAATCAAAACAATCAGTTGAAGAAAAGAAGATGGAAGATGAACTAAAAACTGAATCAAAAGTTTTTGTAAATGATGTTAAAAAATTTGAATTTGAACTAGACAAGTTACTTGAAGAATTTCCACCAATAAAGGAGGAAAATCTTAAATCAAAGCCGAAACCTGAAGTTCCAAATGTTATCTTCAACATTCCTAAAGTTGATGTGTCATGTGATCTTGTGTTTGGTAGTGTTCCAAAGGTAAAGAAATCATGGGCTTCATTGTTTGAATGAATTTCTGTGATGTATGCAAGGGTTGCCGAGGTCGATAATTTCAAAATGGATCATGGACAGCGGAGCTTCAAGGCATATGACTGGAATGCTGGCTTTACTCTATGACGTTAAATCAATCAACGATGGATATGTTGGATTTGCAGGGAATCAGGGTGGCAGAATAGTTGGTGAAGGAACTCTAACAAATGGAGTTGTGTTGTTTGAAAAAGTGAACTACATAATCGAACTTGAAAATAATTTGTTTAGCATATCACAGATCTGTGACAAGTCTTTTACAGTACACTTTACAAAAAATGAATGTTTAATCATAAAACCTGGTTTTAAAATTCCTGAGGACATGGTGTTGATGCGAGCTCCACGAGAAAATGATTTGTATGTTCTCGATATGAGTGTCGCAACAACAACAGATCATAAGAAACAATGTTTTGTGACAAAATCAAAAGCGACTGAAAAAGAGTAAAAAATGTGGCATCGAAAGATGGGGCACATTCATGTTAGAAAAATGAATTTTCTTGTACATAATGATCTAGTCGAAGGTGTAAATTTGAAAAATTTTCATTTAAATGATGATTGTGTAGAATGGAAGAAAGGAAAGCAGACAAAGAAGACACACCCACAGAAATTGATGAATTCAATCAAGGTACCGCTCGAGAGACTCCATATGGATCTCTTTGGACCAGTTAATGTGCAAAGTATCAGTGGAGAATTGTACTGTCTAGTTGTCACTGATGACTTCACTAGATTTTCATGGGTGATGTGTCTGGAAAGAAAAGACCAAACATTTGATTCGTTGATGGTGTTGTTCAAGAAGATGGAGACGTTGTATAAATTGTCGATCAGGAGAATACAAAGCGATAATGGAACGGAGTTAAAAAAATAATCGCATGCTCGAGTTTTGTAATGAAAAAGGGATTCTTCATGAATTTAGTGCACCATACACTCCACAGCAAAATGGTGTAGCTGAAATAAAGAATCGCACTTTGATTGAAACAGCTCGAACAATGCTCGCCGATTCCAAGTTGCCAATATTTTTCTGGAGTGAAGCAGTTGCAGCAGCGTGCTATACACTGAATCCTGTTCTCACAGTGAAGAAATACAAGAAAACCTGTTTCGAACTTCTTCATCGTTATAAACCAAACTTGAAGTTTTTAGAACCGTTTGGATCACCTTGTACATTCATTGATCCTGATGGTAAATTTGGTGCTAAATCTAATGAGGGTTTCTTTGTAGGATATGCGAGTCCACTAAAGAGGGTGCTCGTTCCAAGCCTGGGGAAGGTAATTCAAGTTCAGCATGTTGATTGTCAAAAGCATACTGCTCCACCACAACTTCCCGGACAAAGATTGATGTTCGACTATGACAAACTCTGGGAGTCTTTCCAACTGCCGACTGAGCCAAGTGTAGAGGAACTTGTATTATTATACCAATATCAGCAATCTATGTCACAAGATCAGGTGCCAAGACCGTTGGTAGTTTCTCAACCCGCCGTGGGTACACACGATCATGAGGCCGGTCCAAGTGGAACAACACATGACACCCCAGAGGAACCAGCTCCAACGTTTGATAATTCTGACGACTCAGAATCGGAAGACAGTTCGATTTTTGACGAGGAACCAAATGTTACATCGACAGAAGCTGTGGATCACACCGGTGATCAAGACATCATAAACTTGCAATCGGAAGTGAGTGTGCCTGACGAAGTCATGCTAAGAACTTTGTCTTATCATCCTTCAGAGCAGATTATTGGTGATCTTCAGAGTGGAGTAAAAACGCGAGATCAGATCAACAGAGCTCTTACATGTTTTTATACATCTGTTGCTCCTTTACAAGTTGATTTCTCACTTAAATGTTTCATCTCGCAGGTTGAACCAAAAACATATAAAGAAGCTTTAACTAAAGAAAGCTGGGTGAATGCTATGCAAGAAGAGCTGCAGCAGTTTGAGAAGCTGGGAGTATGGAGATTGGTGGATCTTCCTGAAAATCAGAAGCTGATAAAGACAAAGTGGGTCTTTAAATGTAAAAGGGATGATAGAGGAGTGATCGTAAGAAATAAAGCACGATTGGTAGTACAGGGATTCAGTCAGCAAGAAGGCATTGATTTTACCGAAGTGTACGCGCCTGTTGCTAGACTTGAGGCGATAAGAATCTTTGTGGCATTCGCGTCCAGGAAAGGATTCAAAGTCTACCAACTGGATGTCAAGTCTGCATTCCTATATGGAAAAATCAAAGAAGAAGTGTACGTTGGACAACCGCCGGGGTTCACAGATCTAGTACACAAAAATAAAGTCTATCTTCTCGATAAAGCGCTTTACGGACTACACCAGGCCCCGAGAGCCTGGTACGAGACGCTTTCCCAATATCTGCTGGACAACGAGTTCACCAGAGGGACGGTTTATAGTACTTTGTTTACAAAAGAGGTTGCAGGGCATCCATTGATCGTCCAGATTTATGTCGACGACATCATCTTTGGATCGACAAATGATGAATTGTGTAAAGAGTTCGAGAACGTAATGAAGAAAAAGTTTGAAATGAGTTCGATGGGGGAGATGAAGTTCTTCCTAGGGCTACAGTTGGAGCAAATGCCCGAAGGAATCTTCATTCATCAAACCAAATACGTAAACGATGTTCTGGAAAAGTTCAACATGTCTGGATCTACTCCGACATCAACCCCCTTAGCTCAGAATCATGGGATTTGCCCAGACGAGAGTGGAGAGAAAGTGGACGAGACTTATTACCGGTCGATAATTGGATCTTTGATGCTTCTCGCCCGGATATCATGTATCCGACGTGTTTATGCGCCCGATATCAGTCCAGCCCACACCAGTCACACTTGACGATCGTGAAACGCATTTTACGGTATTTGAAAGGCTACCCAAGCACCGGCTTGTGGTATCCTAAGTCTGGTGACTTTTCACTCACAGGTTATGCTAATTCTGATTTTGGTAGCTGCAAGCAAAATGCTAAGTCCACCACTGCAGGCTGTCAGTTCTTCGGAACTCGATTAGTCACTTGGCAGTGCAAGAAACAAACCTCAGTAGCGCTCTCTACCTGCGAGTCAGAATACGTTTCGGCCTCGAGCTGTTGCTCTCAGATCCTTTGGATCCAACAGCAGATGCGAGACTTTGGTTTGCAGTTCTTGGACACGCCTATATTTGTGGACAATGAAGCAGCGATTAACATAACAAAAAACCCGGTTCATCATTCTAAAACAAAACATATAGAAATTCGACATCATTTCATCCGTGATTGTCACGAGTAGAAATTGATTCGCATCGAACATATACACACCGATGAACAGAAAGCTGATTTTTACACCAAACCGTTTGATAAAAAGAAATTTAACTATCTTTTGAAATTAAATGGGATGAAAAATTTGTTTTCTGGGAGGGTTATTGAATGTGAAGCTGAGGAGGAAGGCGATCTGATGTGATCCACGTTGTGTTGTCAAGTTTTTGTACAGTTTATTTTCTGCTTTTGATAAAACCAAAAACACAAAAATATGTTTTTGTTTTTAGGGGGAGAAAGTTTGCAGAAAATCCAAAAACATGATAAAATTTCAAAAATCCAAAAACATTGAAAAAGTAAAAATGAGTTTGTGTAAAAAAGGGAAATGATAGTACATCAGCTAGACAGATGCAGTACGCTAAAGAAATGTAAAGATAAAATGTGTTAAGCAGTCTCGCTGATGATGTGCTGATAGGTTTTTACACATTTAGTAGGTTTGTTCGGGATATAAACCTAAATCATTACTTGCTTTTATGTGGGGAACATCTCCAGGATATATAGGTAACCCCTGAAATCTTCTTTGAAAGATCCCTCTTTCTGAGATACTAGATCTTTATACTTAGTGATATCTGGGGTATTATCCCGGGACTTCTGATTTTGCGGAAGTAATGGCCTAGTCCCCGGAGAATACTTTACGCTGCTTGAAATATAAGCCTCCCCTCAGCATAAAAAATGATGAAACATTGAAAAATGATAATCATGTGCTGTTGTAAAAGAAGATCCCCAAAGGGGACACACCTAAAGTCGAAGCCGTCATCTATCTGATTTTGCGGAAGCAATAGCCTGAGCTCCCACGGCCCTCGCTTTTAACCCCTTACAGATATCATCTAGGTATACTCACCTGTAAGATTGAATATTGGGATCTGGATACGGGAGTATATTCTGAGGTGGGACATGCATATAAGTTTAAGTCTTAAAAAAACACTTAATCCGTATCCTGAACAGATTGAAAATTGTGTGAGAATTTAAGAGGATCAGTATATCGACAATCAAAGCGAGTTGTTTAATGCTGAGTATGTAACCTAAGCTTAACGGTGCTTGTATCTTGTCAGCAGCTGATATGATCCCCTAACACACTCACCAAAAATATGTGTGTACAGTTTGTTGCTTATCAAACAATACAAAAAGATTTGTATTTCATCTTATTTTCGACAACAGACGTTGGGGATCAGATGATCAAAGTCTTATGTGCTAAACAAGTCTGGATCATGAGTGTTGGGTAAGCAGAAGATTGAGAAAGTGATTGGTAATGGTTTGAAAGTTCAAAAGTTCATTAACTTGAACTTAAAATTATTTCAGAAAATCAGCATCTTCATAAACTGGTCAGCCAAGGTCATTAACTTGGACTTGGCAGGCTAAACAGTTAACCAGGGTCATTAACTTGGACTTGGTTAACTGGGTATGTCGGTAAAATATCAAAAAGTTAAAAAATTGAAAAATTAATAAGTAATTTCGTTTGAAATTGGTGATTTCGCTTGAGCTGAAAATTTCATTTTAAAACATGATTTCGTTTCAAATGTATTTCCGTTTGAACTTGATTTCGCTTGAAAATGTCACAGTGCCAATTTCACACGAAATTAGGTTGCCTATAAATAGGGATATGATTTCGCTTGAACAGATCACTTCTGTTATTTCGTTTCAAAGCTCTTTGTCAGGCGATTTCATACGAAATCTCCATCATCATTGATTTAAGCCGTTACTCTGCCCAATTTTTGCTCATAATCTGATTTTAGTTGGCCTACTCAACTATACTCATGGGAAAGGTGAGAGATTTTGATGATTTGAACCAGATCTGAACTGATTTCGTTTGGTCAGTGATGAACAGGAACATAAACATAGATCTAGGGTTGATTTTTTATGTTTAATGAACGATAATCACACCCTTGTGCTCTTAATATGTTAAAGATCTTGTTTAAAGTATCAATTTGATCGATATAATCTGTTTTCGTTTGATGTCGGTAGATCTGAATCTTTGAACTTAGATCTAGGGTGTTTTTGTGGGTAAAAATGAGGATAAAACATACCCTTGTGCTCGGAATTCAATTTAGAACATACCCAGATGATTAATTTCATCATCAGAAAAGTTTTGAGAAATTTCGTTTAAAACATGCTATTTCGCTTCAAAATGTCATATATGATTTCGTTTGAACTGTAATTCCGTTTGAACTGTGATTTCGCTTCAAACTGTCATATGTTATTTCCTTTGAACTGTTATTCTACATGAACTGTAATTTCGTTTGAGGATATTTTGTTTGAATCTTGTTGTTGGTTTGAAAAATTTTCAAAGTATCTGACTTGATTGTATGTTGTTGTGTTTCAGGCTTCAAATGTGCTATTTGATCCACTACACAACATATGTTGTGTTTATGATAAGTAGATCCCAAAAATGGCTGGATTCATAGAGATTCTAGAGTTCATGGATAGATTGCCGATTCAGAAAGCCTTGACGAATCAACATTTGGTATTCAAATTCCACATTAAACGTTTTTGGGAGAATGAAACATATGATGAGGAAAACAAGACAATAAATTCTATTGTGAGTGTAAACGGCCAAGATAAACCAATAATCATCACAAAGCAACTTGTACGAGAGGTGATAGATTTTCCAGATGATGAGAATTCTCCAACAAAGTTCCCAGAGAGGATGGTAAAATGATGCATGTTGTGGATGGGTTACAATGGTCCACTGAACAAGGCCAATTACTTGAAAGCATGTTTTCCAAAGCATTACAAGTTTGTTATACATTCAGTATTGCATGCGCTCAGTCACAGGAAAGGAGGTTACGATGTGATGAGAGACTATCAAATGAACATGGTGACAGCTCTTGTAGTAAACAAAAAGTATATTTTTCGAAGATTGTGTTTCATTATATGGTTGAGAACATTACTTCAAAGAGCAAGACTTGGGTGTATCCACGATTTGTTCAGATGATGATATATCACGCTTATCCTGAATTGGAGAAAGATGAAGAGAATGATCTGTTGGTATTATTTCATATGGATAATGAGTCTCTGAAACAATTGGCCAGATATCATCCAAATCATCCAGAGCCAAAAACAAAAGCTGAATTCTTTGGTTTCATCAAAGATAAGAATTATCAAGATCCAGATCCAATCAATCATCAAAACCGGAGAAATGAGAAAGAGATGAAAGAAAAAAGTTATGCTGATGAATTGAAAACACTTGAAAGCTTCAAAGAATCATGAAACGAGTGGTTCTTGAAAGAAGAAAAGAAAAAGAGGAGTAGAACAACAACTCCTAAAGTTCAAGTAGAGGAGGGTTCATCATCTCAGCCAAAGAAAAAACGTCAAAAGAAGAATGTTAAGACTATGCTTGTTGATGAATCTGAGGAGGAAGATGAAGCTGAAGCTGAAGGTGAAGCTGAAGTTGAAACAGAAGTTAATGTTGAAGGAGATGTTCATTTGTCTCCTGAATCTACAAAGATATTGAAATCTCTTACTAAATTTAATGTTGAAACAGAGAAGACAGCTGGTGATGGAGGTGATGATGTAGATAAAAGTACATCAAGTTCGTCAAATGAAGAAATAGATGAAACAGAACGTGCAAAGAGAATTAGAGCTGAGATTGAAAAAGAGAAACAGCTTAAGAGAAAGAGGAGAGAGGAGAAGGATGATGATGTGTACATTCCATCTCCTGAGCATGTTATAGAATCTCAGACACCTCCATCTTTTGGTGGGAGGAAGAAGCAGTCTGCAAGAAAAAGAGTTGTTACTCCAAAGGCAGCACCAAGGTTGAAAGTTTTGTTAAAGAAGAAACCAATCAAAGAACCGAGTAAACCACCATCACCACCACCTGAACCTCAACATCAACCATCTCCAATTCATTCACCACTTCATCAATCACCACCAAGACAACCATCACCAATTCAATCACCACCACATTTATCACCACCACATCTTTCACCACCACATCTTTCACCACCACATGAACAACAACCTGTTGTTACTTCTCAGCAAATCTTTCAAACACTACCATCCACACAACCACCTGTCCAAACTACACCTGGTTCTTCTGGTTACAAAACTTTTCCAAATATTCCAGAGGGTATTTCTCTTGAAGATATTGGAGATTTTAATTTTGCAACTGATGTGCAAGTTAAGAGTTTGGAAAAGAAAGTTGAAGAAGTATTGGTTGAGAATAAAAAGTTGTTAGATCGTGAGAAGAAACTAGAAAAGCGTGTTAAGTCAGTCGAAGCTGAAAATTCTTCATTGTTAAAGAAAGTTGAATCTGATCAAGCTGAGATTGATATTCTGAAAGTTAAAGTTGCAAAGTTGGAAGAAGAGAAAGCAGGCAGAGATGAGCAGAACAAGTACTTTGAGTTAAAGAACAAAGAATTGGAAGCTGCTAAAGCAATGAAAGAACACGAGATATACATGATGAATAAAGTGTTAGAAAACTTGCTTGGAAAATCTGTTGAACAAAAGTTTGATGAAATTAAGATTGAAGAGGTGAGAGCTAGTCGTCAGGGTGAAATTGATGCTGAAATGAAAAACAAGGGTAAAGGAATTGAAGGTGTTTCTGATATTGCTGAAAGAGCAATTGTTCCTTCAAATGTGCCTGAAAATCCTCGTCCTATTTCTGTAATTTCTGCTATATTTGAAGAGGATGTGTTAATTGATGATATGATTAATGATGAGGAAGATGTTGAAGAAGATGATGAAGAAGATGATGATGATAAAGTTGAAAAAGATGATGTAGATGATGTATATTCTGCAAGTAGTAGTGATGACGATGATAATGATGACGATGGTCAGGGTGGTACAGGAATTAAAGTAACAGAAGCGTCGAATGAAGAAAATGTCGATGATTATCTTCACGATGATATGAATGAAGAGCCTGAGGATGCTACAGGTGAGGGGGAGAACGTTGATGATCAGAATGTTGATAAAAAAGAAAAGTTGATATTGCGTCTTGAACCTGAAGTTGAGGAAGGAGAAATCAGACATACATACACCATGGATGACATTATTGAGATGACACGTATTGATGATCCTAACTTCAAGTTTGATTTTGAAGAAGAGTTGAATGCATTTGATATGAATCAACAGCCTGACTATCAGTACAAGTATGTTGATGAGGCAGACAACTATGACAGGGTTGAGGTTGAAGACTGTAGCGATGAAGAAAGTGAGAATGTTGATACATCAAACTTTCCAATGCTAGTTGAATTTTTCAGTCAAGAGAATGTAGATGAATTGAGAAGGAAAGTTGCTGAATGTCTGAAAGATAAGAACTTTGATGGTACTACAAAAGATGCCCAGCGTGAAGAACGCAAGAAGTGGTTTAGACAAAGTAATGAAAGAAAATTCAAGCGGCCATTGAAGTTTTATAAGAGAGACAGGGATGTGTCACTGGGAGATATTATCAGTTGGGATTTTCTACCACAAGTAAATGTGTATGCTATCAGGAGAGAATTTAGAGTGCAATACTTTGAATATATTCAGGATATCATGTCCCTACCTTGGTGGGATGTTGAAGAGTTTTCAAAAGTTAGAACTCTGGATTATTCTATAAGAAAGCATGATATACCCATCTGGGGTCTGATGAAATTTGAAGCCTTAAGAGGATTCAAACACTGGAAGCCTCACTACCCGAAGAAAGTGAAGAGGGTAGATCCAGTGACTGGAAATGAAGAAACGATCTTGCATGTGAAGAAGCCTAGAGTTATAAAGAACATTCCAGTACCGAAAATGGAGCAAGATTTTCATAAGGGGTTCTTGTACTGGGTATACAGCTGTTTGTCGACTGAAGCTGTGATCACCTACATAGCTGAAAATGAAATCAGACACATCTTTGTGTATGATCCTTTATGGTTGGTGAATTGCTCGGCAAAAGACATTGAATGCTTGTTTGTTAACAAGATTGGATTTAAAGCCAAAGACAAAGAGCAGGCGATGCAATTTCAGAAGGTTGTTTCTATCTGCTTCCAAAAAGGTATCAATGCTGACAATAAATGGACGTCTAAGTGGCGAGAGATTGAGAAAGAGGAAGCGTTGAAGGCTGAAAGAGAAAGAAAGGCTCGAGAAGATAAAGACAACATGCTAAGGCATATTATGGTACAAAGAATGGCTGCTGAGGAAAAGAAAAGGGTTGAAGATAATGAAAAGCTTAGGAAGCTGTTGCTGAGAAAACCTAAGCCAAGGGAAGAGAAATTCAAGTCGTTGTGAAGAAAGCGCTGAAGACCTGACTGAAGACTCCGGCAATATCCAAGGGGGAGTTTGTTGGTGCATAATGTCTATAGCCTACGTCTAAAGTCTAGGTCATGTCGGTAGCTTGTGTAGGGGTCTAAATGTAATTTTATAATGTTTTAAGGTAATTTCGCACGAAATTACTTAATGTAATTTCGCACGAAATTACTTGCCTATATAAAGGCATGTCATGCTTCTCATTTGGTACGAAATTATCTGAGGTGTAACGAAGTGCTGATTCTAGGTTGTTTGATTGTTTCAGCCTTTCAAACAGTTTCTTTCACTGATTCTAGTCAATTATCAATGAGAAGCTTGTTTTAAGTATCATATTCTGTTTCTACACTTTCTTTCACTGATTCTAGGCTGTTTGATTGTTTCAGCCTTTCAAACAGTTATGTGTTGACTTTGATTGACTCATTTGGTCGTCAAAACGAGTTCAAAGGCTTCCATTGATAAAGGGTCCCGATAATTCTTTTTTTTATCTCACGTTGCAGAGCCTGCCACTAAGCAAGAAGTTGCAGACGTAACTTGTGATTCAAGCGATTTAATGTTGGAAGATGATCGGATTAAAGAAATGGTGAACAAGTTGCTGTCCAAATTTGAATTGACAAAAATGTACTCATGTGCAAAGCACATGACCAAATTTAACTGAAAAAACTAACTGGGTTAGGCCTAAAGGACAAAACGTGTATGATTTGAAAACATAAAGGACAAAACTCGTCAATTTTAAACATAAAGGACAGCGCCTGAAAATGAGTATAATGATAAAGGACAATCCTTGAAATTCACTCTAAATAATAAGTTCAGGAATTGGTGCATGCCTCAGAAGAAAACAAACACTTGTGCCGAATTAATATTCTTGTGGTCCGGGTTCATGATTACATGCTAGTGTCCGTATTTGTAACATGAGGACTAATGTTTAATATTGAATCAAAGCATTCAAGTTATTAATGTTGTAGGCTGTATTTGTTAAACAAAAGAATAAATAAGGTTATGGCTGAAGCTTGTTTGTGGATGGCACATGTTTCATATATTAAATTTTGAATGATGTTCAAAATGATATTCATGGGTCATGGTTTAAGTGATTTAATTTTGGGATGAATACATGTTTGGCCGAGTTTGTAAATGTTCAATCCAGATTGTTAAGTCTCTTCTATGCTAATAAATATTCTAAGTATAATGGCATTATTCTGAGTTAACTTATCATAGGAACCCAACCGTATGTTACTATGTGTTAATTAACATATTAATTGGTAACCAACAAACGTTGTTTGGACATTTAGGGTTTTGCAAAAACCCTACTCGTATACATACTTACGTTTAACGTATAATAGGTCGCGTATAACGAACCAAACATTTATTAACGCATAAAAGCACGATATCACTTACCGAGCAAACTAATGTGAGTTCTCTGCTCTTTCTCAAGCATGCGTCCTGGGGGGACAAACAAACAAACAATTATTCCTGTGAGGAATACTTTTCAAACTATTATTCCTTGTAGGAATATTTTTTATAAATGTTGTGGTTTAACTTTGATGTTAGTTAATAAACTCAACTCTATCACCAAAGTCCCTACTTATTACAGAGCTAGTTGTTAGGGATGCAACGGGGTATTAGTTGATAGCGCTATTAGGCTTGACAACATCACACCGTACCTGTGAGGACGGGCGTGAACTAATGACCTTAGCCACATGGCCAATGTTGTGGTAGGCATTGATGAGGACAAACCAACACATGTCACTTCAGTATCGATTTTATTATTGCCATGTCTTTAAACTAAACATTTACCAACTTTTCGTTAAACAAAACTGTGAACTTGCCAGCTTTATGTTGATACACTTTTTCTGTATGCTTGCAGGTCGCTAGATGCATCGAATTAGAACTTGCAGTCTGGGGAGTCGGTGTGGTCATGGGTCGTGACACTTGCGTAGACATTTAATGTTTATTTATGTTTTCCTTAGAAAACGATCTTAAATTGGTTCAACAATGTTTTACGCTTCCGCTAAAAGATTATTGATTTGAATAAAAAAGTTTTGAAACACACTTTTCACATTGATTCTGATCTTGTGATTTTTATTCTACTATTAGTTCAATGTGATTAGTGACTAGATTCTTGTATGTCACACGCCTCGCGGTGGTTTCCGCATGTGGTATTTTAGGGGTGTGATAGCAGGTATCTTTGGGATTTCTTCTGGAATAGACACTAGCATTGGTTGGGGATTGATCGGTATAGGTTCAGGATAGAGAGGTATCAGTTCTAATAGTTGATTTGGGTTAAAAGCTAACATTAGTTCGGGATTTGCAGGTAGGTTTAAGTTTATCTTGTTTTCTATAGGTTGGAATAGGTCACAATTAGCTAACCTATGGTTGAGTTCTTCCCACAAGGATTTGGTAACAGAGATTGGGACTGAACCTTCAACGAGGGTTATGCTAGCTACTTGGTTTTTCTTCTTTTTCCTCTTTTCTATCTTTCCTTTATTGAACCAACCTCTTTTCTTAGGGGGCTGTGGTTCGATTGGTTGGGCTTGGAAAATTATAGACTCGTCTTTATCTGTCTCATATCCTGATTGCGTTCTAGATGGCCCTTCGTTCATTTCTAGGTCAGAAATATTTTGGAAGGCCTTTGATACTTTTTCATCACTCATACTGTTGACTTGGAAATCGATAAAAACAATATTTTCAAAAATTATTTATATGTATTTAAATTTATATTAACAGAAATAACACATAGGTTATTTTATATTATTTCCTAACTTTAATGTTTATGTTTAGGTATTAAATAACACCTAAATAACTTAAACTAGTGGCTCTGATACCACCTTCTATCACAACCCCCGACCCCACCCTGGGCGGGAGCCGTGACAGATAACGGCAATGGTACCGGTGTTTATTAAATTCGCAGCGGAAAATATCATCAGGACCATAGTTAGGAAAATTTCAGAGTTTGTAAAACACCAAAGTTTAATATTAATCAACTGGGATAAAACCCATATTATAGTCCAAGGTTTTTATCGGGATAAACCCTATTTTGACAAAACATAAATTACTTTTCGTTATTCAGGTAACATAGCCACTTTATTTAAGCCCTAAGTGCTTCATAGCATGCTTCTTTTACTTTCACAGTAAGTTACCTGAAACGCGTTTAAAAATATTTTATTAGCGAAAAATACTGGTGAGTTCATTCATCTGAATAAAAAGACACATTGTTATCATTTACAACATTAAGAGTCTTTACATTTGTTTATATCTTTCAATTACTCAAATCAGTATTTGTCACTCGGTGGCAGTTCCTGTGACTGTGGTCCTATCATTCATTGACTAACCCGTTGTCCAATTATGAAGATTATCAAGTAGTGTATACAAAACCCCACATACCAGCAGTAATTTCAGAATACAAAGACATAATTGCTGTGAGTATAACCGAAAAACATTTAGGGTTTTGCAAATCATTTGATAAAAAAATAGATTGACTCACTTTGTATATTTAGGGTTTATTACTATAGCCTCCTGGTATTAATCTTGGGTTCCTAATTAACACACAATGCAACACGTATTAGTTTATTTACCCATTTCAAACTTTAACAATAATCACGAGCTCAAAACCCCAACGTAGTTAATAAAGTATAGCCTTATACAGGCAGCACTTTGACATCCATTTATGGGTTCCATATTGTAACACCCCATCCGCGTAAAACAACAAACCGTGGCCGAAACGTTGGGAAGTCATGTCACAGAACTATTGTTTCACAACACATGGTATTTAAAGTTTTGTATTATTAGGATATTATTAGGATAAAGTTTTGAAACATATGTGAAAAGAAAGTCAGCATAAAAAGTTGGCGAGTACATAGGTTTTGTGAGTGTGTCAAGTTCATGGCTTGTATACATATTGCAATACTTCGTACGACTACTAGAGTTGATAAGTGAAAACCATGTATCAAAAAGTGTTTGGTATTGCAATATAACTAACCAACTAAACATGTTGGTTAATATTTGTGAAAACCTTGTTGTCATGAATCTAGACTAAAACATTTGTTTTTGTGAAACCGAGTAGTAAATCGTCTTGAAAGAAAACTTCGAATGGTTTATATCTCTAAGTAAACATCGTTGTGTGACATCGTTTGAAAATATTTGTCCAAGTGATCTAGATAACGCCACGACATGTAATATGATAAAAGCACTTATATATAGGAAGTACTAGCGTCGTATCCACCATGCTTTTATCACATTACATCCGTCTCCTTATCTAATAAATTACCATAAACCAATCGTCCAAATCGTTCGTGTTATCAATTGTTTAGGTTATAAAACCAATCGTCAATCGTCCGCGTTATAAATCATTCGTCCATCATCCGTGTTATAAACCATTCGTCAATCGTCCGTGCCTTAATTGTCAAAACTTTTGGTCGTTCTTATTGAATACATTTAAACCTGTGTGACTCGACTATACCACCCAAGGGGTATCTTTATATCGACTAACAAACCACCAAAGGTTTGTTAAAATAACAGATTTTGTCGTTCCCCAAACTACCCACCAAATCCAGTGAATAGTCTATTAACGAGATTGTCAGTCCTATGGTACCATAACATACTACTGGTCGGCTCGGCCAAAGCTAATGAATGTCATTCGTGTTATGGATAACACACCATCAAGTTCGTTCACATTATTGAAATCATCGTGTTTTATATAAACCATAGACTTTGTTTTTGAAAACTTGAAAAGTAGTTCAGCACATATGAGTCACCCCAAACAAGTGAAAGCATAAAATAGGGGAACTATGTACTCAATTGGGATTGCAAAGTATCCTTGAATCAAGTGAAATAACAAAGCTTCAAATGTGTCCTAATGTGTTGGATACTATGTTGGTGTAACGGAACAAAAAATCAAGGAATCGAATAGGTCATGTAAACCAAATGAGTATTGAAACTCATATGAAATGGTTTATCAAACTCCACATTCTAATTCGGAAGTGATCCTAAGTGGTTTTGACCCGTTATGACTCGTTAAGGTAGTTTATGCTACTTTAATGTGTCATTTGCGTAAATATGCGTTCGGATGGTTAAATATGAGCTATGATAAGTCTTATATGCCAAAACATGTTTAATATAGTTGCAACATCAGTTTATATGTCAAAAAGTTGGTTACATATGCTTAAAATGGGTTTATGCGCAAAAATGGCGTTTTGGTCATTTCTAGGCATATAATAATCGACTTAGCATAACACTAACCAAAAGACGTGACCATAAGGTATAACCTCAGGAGGTTATTCTCTATACAACTATGATCAACTTCATATGTTTGGTCAGATCCTAAGATCGACCAAACAGGTCGGATTCGAAAGTCAAAGCGTGGTCAAGACCGCCCGACTTACGATCCTAAATAAGCACTAAGCTAGAAGTGACGAGTTAAACATGTCAAAACATGTTTAACTAAGTTGCAAAACTGATTTGGGATCAAAACTTAGTGTTTTGATACCTAAAAATGGTTTCGTCGTAAAATGCACAAAATGTGCATCTTTGACCGAAACTTTGACTCGTTACTTCGACTAGTAAACATGGTAATCAGTAGGTATAATCGCAATGGATTATAACCTTCATGATTACGATCACATTGCAAAGTTCAATTGAACTTTGACCTGACCAATTATGGTCAGAATCGAAAGTCAAATAGAAAGTCAACATTCTGACTTTTAGCTCGCAATAGCTAAAAAGAAATGAGCAAGACTAGGATAGAACACTTTCTTGTGTTCTAGGAAGTTAAGATAACTCAGTAGGAGGCCTCCAGTGGGAAGCAAACTCCAAGTAGAGTAGGTAGAGAATAGAAGAATCAATGAGCAAATATTGTGGAGAAGGGGAGTTGCTATTTATAACAATTGAGGAGTGTTTTGATTATGACATGTGTCCTATTATGTGACAACCCTCAATTTACATGTATTTCCGTACAATTTATTTAATAATAATTTAAGTGCTTGGTGACTGTGTTGAAATATTTAACTGCTCTCTGATTACTGAACTATACTTACATGAGCATGTTAACATACTGGTAGTATACAGAAAAGTCACTAAATGGTCCGGTATATTTTCCTATGTGTTAGGAATTTATTTCGTTACAAAAATATATAAATAAGACACTTTACGGTACAATTAAACACTTTAACGGAACAGTATCCGACCGAACAACCGGACATTACCCGGGACACCAAATATTTGTCAAACACGTTATTTTATTATTTATGGCTAGTCATGATCCCCGTATGCCATAACACCCGCTAGAAATCAATCCACCACATTACTTACATCCTAACTTACCTTTACTAATTTAGTCACAATTTTTCACTTACACCCCCCCCCCCCCCAACGATTTAGTCCCCTTGGGACCCCACATATCCATCTAACCATACTTCATATATCTTGTAAAGATTATCTTTGATTTATTTAATGGATTGATTACTTGCATGGATGAACAAAATATAAGGAGGAGATTATATGTATGACACCAAAGATCCTCCATCATTCATTCATATCTTTCACCAAGATTTCTCTCCATTTCACTCTCTCTCCCTCTTGATCGGCTGCCCAAAACCAACACACCATCACCACCTTCAAACATCATCATCTTCTTCATTTTATACCTTCCATTCAAGCTTCAAAGGATCTATGAAGGGTGCAACTTAAGGGGACTTCAAAGGAGCTTGTTCTAGCTTGATTCTTCATCTTTTCTCATCACATTTCTTCACTAGATTTCAACCCTAGCTTTAAGCTAGTAGTAAGTCTCATCTTAACTTGTTTCATCTTGTTTGAAATTTATGATTTGTAGTATGTGTGTTGTTGTTTAAATCACTAAATAACGAGAATGCTAGAAAATGTGTAACATAAGTTATGAACATAAAAGCTACATAAAAGTTTACTTGTGGCTGATTTTTGAAGCGGAATCTTGTTGGTTTGAGGATTGGGTAAATCATACTTGATGTTTAAAAGTTGTTTTCTTGCTAAATCCATTGTTCGGACACTCGTTGATGCGATTTAGTAATGTTTAAACTTAAAAATAACATGCTGATGCATTTTTACAGCCGCCTTCAACAGGATGTAAACGGACTTTAAAAACTCGAAAAACGGAATTTCAAAATCCTGAATCGTGTCTTTTCGAAAAACGAAGAAAATGGCGCTAGAATCGTATTTTTCTGAGGTCAGTTACTATTTTAAAAATCTGTTTTCGTGACAGCAGCTAAGGCTGATTTTTTACTGCAGAAAATTGGGCTGTGCGTTTTCGATCACAACTTAAAACCTGAACCGAACCAGCCCCTGAAACTTTTATCAAAAATGGTCACGGATGTATTTGTGACCCTCGAACTGGAATTTCGATAAACGGACTTACGAGGAATTTTTGACGAATTTTTCCGTAAACTGTGATCAGAATGTAACAAATCTGATCACAGTTCGGTAAACGATTTTCTATAAATTACTGATAATGAACTAGACCCCGATATTTTTACAAAATAAGTTGTGGGTCGATTAGGACGTTCCGCAAAAATTTGGTAATTTTTGGAATAAGTTAAGTATTTTATTTAAATGTCCGAAAACAGCCGGTTTCGAATATAAATGCTGAATTGACATAAGTTGTGACTTGCGTGTTTAAATGTCGAGTATGCTATCGGTGAATGATCTAACATGTTATATGTGTTACGTGCAATATCGTATGTCTGTTTATGAGTGGGGAATGGATGGGAAGTTTATATGGGCATAAATCGATAAAGTGTGTACCTGTTATGTGGACAAAGTAATGTGCAAATAAACCATACGTAGGATACGTGTTATGCATGAGAAACTGATTGTTATCCGTACCTTATTAGGACGTGATTGACCGACCTTGACTATTAACTATATTTGAGAACCTAACCGAGCAAACCGAGGTGAGTTCACACTCTTTCTAAGGCATGGGATTCCCAGGGGTTGGGAATGGGATTGAATAACTACTTGTACTATCATTACTATTAAACTATTTTTACTGTCCTCGGATTGAATGGCACGTACGTAAAACCTACGTACACGATCATAAGACCATCAACTCTATCACTTTAAGTCCCTCAATTATCGACTTAATCGCCGAGGCCTATGGCGAGCGGGTCATTAGTTAATAGCGCTATTAGGTTTAACAAACCTCACACCGTGCCAGTCGGACGGGCGTGTACTAATGGACTATGGGCAAAGGGTCAATGCTGATAGACATTGACTTAGGGCACCTCTTACATTTTCGTAGCAGTCGATACGCATGGTCTAGTAACACATGGGAAACCCCCACTAATCTTCGCAAACATGTCAGAAAGACCGCGATGCAAACTTATACGATACATGGTTTTCAAAACGAACAGATGATTTACGAAACGAATGCTATAACTAAACAACCAACTGTTAATTCACTCAACTTTGTTGTTGACTCGTTGCTACATGCCTTACAGGTCGCTAAACATTTGGAGCTTGCACGAGGAAGGAGTCGTTGTGGTGTGCGGACGGTTATGTCCAGTGTTTAATGTTTAAAACATTATGAACTTATTAAACCTATGTGTCGGACTTTAAGCTTATGAACTGCGAACTTATGTTTTGAACTTTACGTTATTGCTTCCGCTGTCTAAATTAAAAACTTGGTTAACTAGCTTTTGGTCACCAATCGTATTGGGGTTGTCTTTATTTACTTAAGTACGTTGTTCAGTATGATTGGTGGTTCGATCCTGGTCATGTCACGCCTCCAAGCGGTGATACCCCGCATGGTTGATTTTGGGGGTGTGACAGATTGGTATCAGAGCCATTGGTTATAGTGAACTTGGTTTTAAAAAGGGAAAAGCTTTTTGATAAAACCAGACTATAACCTGTACAGTGCTCAACGATCCACAACGACGCTTCACTCCACGTGCAAGACTCGACACCATAAGTGGTATGATTTATGTTATATTGTCGGTTAGATAGTTCTCACTGTGCATTAGATAATGTGGTAATTGCTATTTGAACCTTGCGTGCTTACTCTCCACTATCGTCCCACACTTACGCACTTTCGCGACACTTTTCTCACCTACGTTATTTTGTTGTGAAGATCATGGGTGGACGTTTGAACCTAACTCAAGCCCAGCTGACGGCTTTGATCAACGAACGAGTTGCTGAGGCACACGCAGCTATTCCTGCAGGAGGTATAACCTGCCATATCAACTCACCTTAGGATGTTTAGATCCTACCTCCGCAAACCAACGCTCGTGCTTAACTTTGTCTTTTATTCTCGCGTAACAGGTCAACATGCTCAGCCTTCTGTGTGCACGTTTAAGACGTTCATGGACTGCCGACCTACCACTTTCAGTGGCACCGAAGGAGCAGTGGGCCTTCTTCACTGGTTTGAAAAGCTTGAGTCAGTTTTCGAGATGTGCGAATGCCCCGAAGACCGTAGGGTGAAATATGCTACCGGAACACTTGAAGGAGCTGCGTTAACCTGGTGGAAGGCGCAGGTTCAACTACTAGGACTGGCAGTTGCTAATGCCACACCCTGGAATGGTTTTAAAGAGCTGATCAAGGAGGAGTACTGTAGTCGGGATGACATCCACAAGCTAGAAGTGGAATTTTACCATCTAAAGATGACGGGGTCTGAGATTGAAGCGTATACTAAGAGGTCAAACGAACTGGCCATCATGTGTCCAACTATGGTGGACCCTCCCATCAAACGAATCGAGCTGTACCTCAATGGCCTTGTACCAGAGATTCAAAGTCACGTGACTTCAGCCAATCTGGGTACCATTCAGCAAATTATCAAGTTGGCTCATCATCTCACCGACCAGGCGGTGGAGCAAAACAGGCTACCCAAACGTATCAGTGCCACAACTACTTCTGATGTACTTACCGACAACAAGCGAAAATGGGATGGAAACTCCAGTAAGGGTTCTGCTTCGGGTCAGTCTCAGCAGCGAAGGACTGACGACTACCAGAGTCCGGGTCAGCAATCCTCCGGTAATCAAGGACAGGGTGGGTATCGAGGAAACCACCCAAAGTGCAACAAATGTAACAGACACCATAGTGGTCAGTGCAACAAAGGTCGTTGTCAGAGATGTCATAAGTTGGGTCATGAAGCTAGGGATTGCAGGAGCCCGCGTCCTGCGAATCAGAATCGCCAACAACAACAAGCCCCACAGAACCACCAGCAGCAACATCAGCAGGGAAATAAAGGATGCTTTCAGTGTGGCGCTGAAGGCCACTTTAAGAAGAACTGTCCCCAGCTTAACCAGAATCAAAACAACAACAACAACCAGGGAAACGGGAATAACAATGGAGGCAACAACGGGGGTAACAACAATGGTAATGGAGCAAGGGGTCGTGCTTTTGTGATTGGTCAAGGTGACGCCAGGAACGATCCCAACGTTGTGATGGGTAAGTTTCTTCTGGATGACTTCTTTGTTACTGTCTTATTTGATTCGGGTGCCGATACCAGTTATGTGTCTCTAAAAGTTAGTCAAATGCTTAAACGTACCCCAACACTTTTGAACACCAAACACGCGGTAGAGCTAGCAAATGGTAAAAGTCTTGAAGCCACACGCGTAGTTAAAGGTTGTAACCTCGTCTTAGCCGGTCAGACTTTCTCTATCGATCTTATTCCTATCACACTGGGTAGTTTCGACGTCGTTATTGGAATGGATTGGCTATCTCGGTATCAAGCAGAGATTGTTTGCAAGGAAAAAATCATCCGTATTCCTCGTTCTGGTGAAGACCCTCTTGTGATTCGTGGCGACAAGAGTGGTGCTGTCGAAGGCATCATCTCTTTCCTTAAGGCCCAGAAATGTCTACGAAAGGGCCACACTGCCATTCTAGCGCTCGTTACTGACACATCAACAAAAGAAAAGAGAATTGAAGACATTCCTATTGTGCGCGATTTTCCCGAGGTATTTCCTGAGGAATTACCTGGTCTTCTGCCTCACCGTCAAGTTGAGTTCCAAATCGAGCTAGCTCCTGGAGCAGCGCCCATAGCTCGAGCGCCTTATCGTCTAGCTCCATCAGAACTCGAAGAACTGTCCACACAACTACAAGAACTCTTGGAAAAGGGTTTTATTCGTCCTAGCTCTTCGCCCTGGGAGCTCCAGTCTTGTTCGTAAAGAAGAAAGATGGTACTTTCAGAATGTGTATTGGCTATCGCGAGCTTAACAAGGTGACTGTGAAGAATCGTTATCCTCTTCCACGTATTGACGACATGTTCGACCAGTTGCAAGGGTCGAGCTATTACTCCAAGATTGACTTGAGATCGGGATACCATCAGCTGAGGGTCCGAGATGAGGACGTCTCCAAAACAGCATTCAGAACTCGTTACGGCCGTTACGAGTTTCTGGTTATGCCATTCGGGCTGACGAATGCACCAGCAGTCTTCATGGATCTCATGAACCGAGTATGCAAACCTTACCTGGATAAGTTCGTTATTGTGTTCATTGACGATATCCTGATGTATTCTAAGATTCAGGAGGAACACGAGCAGCATCTGCGACTTATGCTTGAACTTCTTCGAAAAGAGCAATTGTATGCCAAGTTTTCAAAATGTGACTTCTGGCTTCGCGAAGTCCACTTTCTAGGCCATGTGGTAAACAGGAATGGGATTCATGTTGATCCATCCAAGGTTGACTCAATCAAGAACTGGCCTGCACCCCGCACACCAAAAGAAATCCGCCAATTCTTGGGTTTGGCAGGATATTACAGAAGGTTTATCAAAGATTTCTCCAAGATTGCGCAACCTCTCACTTCACTGACTCAGAAGGGTGTCATCTATCGTTGGGGTGATGCACAAGAGTCCGCATTTCAACATCTAAAGGATAGACTTTGTAGCGTGCCTATCCTCTCATTGCCCGAAGGCACCGATGATTTCGTGGTTTATTGCGATGCTTCCATCCAAGGACTTGGTTGGGTATTGATGCAACGTAACAAGGTCATTGCCTACGCATCGCGCCAACTTAAAGTTCACGAAAGAAATTACACTACTCACGATCTGGAGTTGGGAGCAGTTGTATTCGCGCTTAAGATATGGAGACATTACCTGTACGGTACCAAGTGCACCATTTACACCGATCACAGGAGTCTCGAGCATATCTTTAAGCAAAAGGAGTTGAACATGCGTCAACGCCGATGGGTTGAGCTCTTGAACGATTATGAGTGCGCAATCAAGTACCATCCGGGCAAAGCCAATGTTGGGGCCGACGCCCTCAGTCGAAAGGATACCATACCTAGGCGTGTACGTGCTCTACAGCTTACCATCCAATCTAACCTTCCCGCTCAGATTCGCGATGCTCAGGTCGAAGCATTGAAAGCAGAAAACATCAGGGCTGAATCCTTACGAGGATCGAGGCAGCGGCTAGAACAAAAGGAAGACGGCGCCTACTATGTAACAGGGCATATTTGGGTTCCACTCTATGGCAGCTTACGCGAGCTTGTGATGGATGAAGCACATAAGTCTCGTTATTCAGTACATCCTGGTTCGGATAAGATGTACCGCGACTTAAAGACCACATACTGGTGGCCTGGCATGAGAGCCCACATAGCAACCTACGTCAGCAAGTGCTTGACTTGTGCGAGAGTCAAGTCTGAATATCAGAAACCATCAGGCCTACTTCAACAACCGGAGATCCCGAAATGGAAATGGGAGCAAATTTCCATGGATTTCGTGACCGGCCTGCCCAGATCTCAACACGGAAACGATACCATTTGGGTGATCGTAGATCGACTAACCAAGTCTGCACATTTTCTGGCTATCAAAGAAACGGATAAGTTTTCTACTCTTGCAGACATTTACCTAAAGGAAGTGGTATCGAAGCACGGAGTGCCAACCTCTATTATATCTGATCGTGATGCACGTTTTACTTCTGAACTGTGGCAAGCAATGCACAAGTCCTTTGGCTCACGTTTAGATATGAGCACCGCTTATCACCCGCAGACGGATGGGCAATCTGAACGCACCATCCAAACCCTTGAAGACATGCTTAGGGCATGTGTAATCGATTTTGGTAATGGCTGGGAAAGGCACCTCCCGCTAGTGGAGTTTTCGTACAACAACAGCTACCACACCAGCATCCAAGCCGCTCCGTTTGAGGCATTGTACGGACGCAAATGCCGATCACCTCTCTGTTGGGCAGAAGTTGGTGACAGTCAAATCACTGGCCCAGAACTTGTGTAGATACCACCGAGAAAATTGCTCAGATACGACAGCGAATGGCGGCAGCTCGTGACCGTCAGAAAAGCTATGCTGATAAGGGACGAAAACCACTCGAGCTCCAGGTTGGGGATCGAGTGCTACTCAAAGTCTCACCTTGGAAAGGTGTAGTCCGCTTTGGCAAACGAGGCAAACTCAATCCGCGTTATGTCGGACCATTCGAAGTCATTGAGAAAATTGGCAAAGTCGCCTACAGGTTGGATCTACCTGAAGAACTCAGCGGAGTTCACAATGTTTTCCATGTGTCGAATCTGAAGAAGTGTCTGTCAGATGAGACCCTCATAGTTCCTCTGAAGGAACTCACTATCGACGAACAACTGCGATTCGTCGAGGAACCAGTAGAGATTACAGATCAAGATGTTAAGATCCTCAAGCATACCAGGATACCTCTGGTTCGAGTTCGTTGGAATGCTCGTCGTGGCCCAGAGTATACCTGGGAAAGAGAAGACCAAATGACACTCAAGTATCCCCAACTGTTTAAGAAAAATGCAACCACTACTGAGGCTGAAGCTACTGCAGAATTTCGGGACGAAATTCCAAATCAACGGGGGGATGATGTGACACCCCAGGAAAATCAGGAAAACAACGCAACTTAACTAGCTTCCTCAGTAACCACGCGCTAAATTTCGGGACGAAATTCTCTTAAAAGGGGGAGAATGTGACAACCCTCAATTTACATGTATTTCTGTACAATTTATTTAATAATAATTTAAGTGCTTGGTGACTGTGTTGAAATATTTAACTGCTCTCTGATTACTGAACTATACTTACATGAGCATGTTAACATACTGGTAGTATACAGAAAAGTCACTAAATGGTCCGGTATATTTTCCTATGTGTTAGGAATTTATTTCGTTACAAAAATATATAAATAAGACACTTTACGGTACAATTAAACACTTTAACGGAACAGTATCCGACCGAACAACCGGACATTACCCGGGACACCAAATATTTGTCAAACACGTTATTTTATTATTTATGGCTAGTCATGATCCTCGTATGCCATAACACCCGCTAGAAATCAATCCACCACATTACTTACATCCTAACTTACCTTTACTAATTTAGTCACAATTTTTCACTTACACCCCCCCCCCCCCAACGATTTAGTCCCCTTGGGACCCCACATATCCATCTAACCATACTTCATATATCTTGTAAAGATTATCTTTGATTTATTTAATGGATTGATTACTTGCATGGATGAACAAAATATAAGGAGGAGATTATATGTATGACACCAAAGATCCTCCATCATTCATTCATATCTTTCACCAAGATTTCTCTCCATTTCACTCTCTCTCCCTCTTGATCGGCTGCCCAAAACCAACACACCATCACCACCTTCAAACATCATCATCTTCTTCATTTTATACCTTCCATTCAAGCTACAAAGGATCTATGAAGGTTGCAACTTAAGGGGACTTCAAAGGAGCTTGTTCTAGCTTGATTCTTCATCTTTTCTCATCACATTTCTTCACTAGATTTCAACCCTAGCTTTAAGCTAGTAGTAAGTCTCATCTTAACTTGTTTCATCTTGTTTGAAATTTATGATTTGTAGTATGTGTGTTGTTGTTTAAATCACTAAATAACGAGAATGCTAGAAAATGTGTAACATAAGTTATGAACATAAAAGCTACATAAAAGTTTACTTGTGGCTGATTTTTGAAGCGGAATCTTGTTGGTTTGGGGATTGGGTAAATCATACTTGATGTTTAAAAGTTGTTTTCTTGCTAAATCCATTGTTCGGACACTCGTTGATGCGATTTAGTAATGTTTAAACTTAAAAATAACATGCTGATGCATTTTTACAGCCGCCTTCAACAGGCTGTAAACGGACTTTAAAAACTCGAAAAACGGAATTTCAAAATCCTAAATCGTATCTTTTCGAAAAACAAAGAAAATGGCGCTGGAATCGTATTTTTCTGAGGTCGGTTACTATTCTAAAAATCTGTTTTCGTGACAGCAGCTAAGGCTGATTTTTTTACTGCAGAAAATTGGGCTGTGCGTTTTCGATCACAACTTAAAACCTGAACCGAACCAGCCCCTGAAACTTTTATCAAAAATGGTCACGGATGTATTTGTAACCCTCGAACTGGAATTTCGATAAACGGACTTACGAGGAATTTTTGACGAATTTTTCCGTAAACTGTGATCAGAATGTAACAAATCTGATCACAGTTCGGTAAACGATTTTCTATAAATTACTGATAATGAACTAGACCCCGATATTTTTCACAATAATTTGTGGGTCGATTAGAACGTTCCGCAAAATTTGGGAATTTTTGGAATAAGTTAAGTATTTTATTTAAATGTCCGAAAACAGCCGGTTTCGAATATAAATGCTGAATTGACATAAGTTGTGACTTGCGTGTTTAAATGTCGAGTATGCTATCAGTGAATGATCTAACATGTTATATGTGTTACGTGCAATATCGTATGTCTGTTTATGAGTGGGGAATGGATGGGAAGTTTATATGGGCATAAATCGTTAAAGTGTGTACCTTTTATGTGGACGAAGTAATGTGCAAATAAACCATACGTAGGATACGTGTTATGCATGAGAAACTGAGTGTTATCCGTACCTTATTAGGACATGATTGACCGACCTTGACTGTTAACTATATTTGAGAACCTAACCGAGCAAACCGAGGTGAGTTCACACTCTTTCTAAGGCATGGGATTCCCAGGGGTTGAGAATGGGATTGAATAACTACTTGTACTATCATTACTATTAAACTATTTTTACTGTCCTCCGATTGAAGGGCACGTACGTAAAACATACGTACACGATCATAAGACCATCAACTCTATCACTTTAAGTCCCTCAATTATCGACTTAATCGCCGAGGCCTATGGCGAGCGGGTCATTAGTTAATAGCGCTATTAGGTTTAACAAACCTCACACCGTGCCAGTCGGACGGGCGTGTACTAATGGACTATGGGCAAAGGGTCAATGCTGATAGATATTGACTTAGGGCACCTCTTACATTTTCGTAGCAGTCGATACGCGTGGTCTAGTAACACATGGGAAACCCCCACTAATCTTCGCAAACATGTCAGAAAGACCGCGATGCAAACTTATACGATACATGGTTTTCAAAACGAACAGATGATTTACGAAACGAATGCTACAACTAAACAACCAACTGTGAATTCACTCAACTTTGTTGTTGACTCGTTGCTACATGCCTTACAGGTCGCTAAACATTTGGAGCTTGCACGAGGAAGGAGTCGTTGTGGTGTGCGGACGGTTATGTCCAGTGTTTAATGTTTAAAACATTATGAACTTATTAAACCTATGTGTCGGACTTTAAGCTTATGAGCTGCGAACTTATGTTTTGAACTTTACGTTATTGCTTCCGCTGTCTAAATTAAAAACTTGGTTAACTAGCTTTTGGTCACCAATCGTATTGGGGTTGTCTTTA
Organism: Helianthus tuberosus; assembly: GCA_030545235.1. Classification (NCBI taxonomy): domain Eukaryota; kingdom Viridiplantae; phylum Streptophyta; class Magnoliopsida; order Asterales; family Asteraceae; genus Helianthus; species Helianthus tuberosus. The sequence goes on from CM060355.1 coordinate 166,930,593, forward strand.
TTTACTTAAGTACGTTGTTCAGTATGATTGGTGGTTCGATCCTGGTCATGTCACGCCTCCAAGCGGTGATACCCCGCATGGTGGATTTTGGGGGTGTGACATATTAGGTGGCAAGGATGTTGGGAGATGATCACAAGTGTTGTAATCTTCTTAAAAGACTTGATTACCACACAACTTGATCACCGAGATTGAAAAACTATGGCTGCAAAACAACATGTGCAGCTGAAACAAACTTTCTGTCCAGGATACGGGGTCGTGCTCCGCAACCCGGGGATGGTTCTCCCGTCGCATCGCGCCCCGCCACTCTTCACAACTCAGATTCAGAAATTGGCAAAACAGGTCCCTGCAACTAATTTAATGAGTTTTGACGCTTTTAACCCCCATTAACCCAAATTTTAGGATTTATATGGTCGTTAAAGCATATGGGACTAGAATTATGCCCGGAAATGGCGTGGATGTCGGTTCATTTGGCTGTACGATCGCATTTTTGGCTTAATTACGACAAACGCTTTAACGAACGCGAAAACGACCGAAATTGCGTAACGAACGATATTTTTTGCATTCTTATCATTAAAATACAAGATTTTAATGATTACAAAAATTTTTGGATGTGCGTACGTGGTTCGTATTAAGATATACGAGAATCGGCAGACTTTCGCAGTGTGACTCAAATAGTCCCTGAGCTTGAATAAGCATGTTTTTGCCATACCGAACCCTTCAAAACTTATTTCTAAGTTATGTAAAGGATATTTAAGGTATGCTTAGCTTATGTCCTTATTCCGGAGTGTACGTCGCGTTAAACTGATTACGTTTACTTAACTGTTTACGTATAACTTTCTAGAAAAGGTTTAAGAGTTCGGAATTGAACAAGGATTAAAATGTGCAATTGTCATATGTAATTATACAAATCTCGGAAATAAAACACATTGTTTCATTGATTATTGAATTTTTCAGAGTTGTACAACATTTGAAAGACACAAATGTCATATAGATCGACCGGACATGGTATCGTACCGGTGATCAGGGTTAAAACACTTACTACAAAGTAGAGTTTCACAGTTTACAGGTTCGGGAAGTAGGCTTACCACTTGTCACGCACTGGTGCCACTTGTCCTGGTACTCTCCGGCGACACTCCTAAGTGTCCTGTTAATGTTTTCTTCGTTTTTCGTGCTAGGTCTCACCGTGCAAGTCCGGGGTTTCGATCAGGGTTCCTCATAGGCTATTTTGGGAGTTGGTACAGTCAGAGTTTAATTGTATATTTGATAAAGTGCACTGAGGTAAACACAACTCTTAAGGAAAATGAAAAGGAATTTAAAACGGCAATTAAAACCTTAAGGAAAGATAATTTTGCACTTAAGAAAACCATTCTTAATAAGAAAATTGGTATTAATAACTACATTAATATCATTGATGAAACAAAGAGAGAGCTAGCTGATGGAGGGTGTGAAACCCGAGTGTTAACGTGAGTATTTTGTGTGATTTATTGTCGTTTATGTGATTATATACTTTGAATATGTTCACTACGATTTTTCGTGAATTTACAAGTTAATCGCGTAACTCGGTGAAGTTAGAGTGGTTACAGATGAAGCGGGGCGTCCAAAGTTAATAAACAAGGTGAACGACAATGTTTGGGACGTGTTTCAAATCAAGACATGGTCTGAATGTGCGAAAAACGTGAAAGTATAAAGTCTGGGGGCCAAACGGTCATTTTGTTGTTGATCAGTTCTGTTTAAACATAAGGGAAAACATGAATAACATACCTGTTACAGCATTCAATGCAGTGGAAAATCCAGTCCGAGATCCGGCCATTGAGTTCGACATACTTGTCAGGATGATCCAGTTCCTCCTTAGGGTGTAAGGTTATGATGGTGATGAACCGAAACTAGGGAGAGAATCGGCTAGGGAGAGAGAGCCGTGAATGATGTTATGAGGGTTGAGAAATTGTCTAACTTGTGTAACCCTTTAACTCTCTAATAAGCTCCTTATTTATACACCCAAGAGGAAACCTAATTAGTTAATAAGGGTAATATGGTCCATCAACAATTACCAACTAATTATTAATAGGTTATTAATATATTTTGATCTAATATAATATAAATGATTATAAAGGCTACAAGATTAAATATTACATTAATAATATTTAATCTCACATTCTCCCACTTAGCCAAGTAATCATTTATCATGAGTATTAGGTAAGCCTAGCCAGGAGTTAACACTCATTTTAGCTTTAAACCAAGAACTATAGCAGAGAAATACAGCCGTTGAATCATCATTCGACTCAGGACCCCCATTAGTCATACTATAGCCTCAATTTAAAACCTAACAGTTACGATCAAAATATGTATAAGCCCTTTAGCGTCTGATTTGTATTTATATTTGTCTATATGTCATTACACCGGCAGAACATATGTTAGAGACATACAAAATCAAACTGAGGAAATTTTATTAATTAAAACATAAGCTAGTACAATATTCCATTAAATAAGGTCTTTAGTAAGTCCCATATTCGATACATGTTCTTCGAAAACTTTAAGTGGGAGACCTTTAGTCATCGGATCCGCAAGCATATCTTTAGTACTAATATACTCAATACAAAGATTATTTTCCTCAACTCGTTCACGTACGAACAAATATTTTGTATCGAGATATAAACCAGCTCCAGTCGAACTGTTACTGTTCGAGAAACTAACGGCAGCTGAGTTATCACAGTAAAGCTTCAATGGTCTAGAAATGGAATTAACGATTTTGAGTCCAGTGATCAGGTTTCTAAGCAACATTCCATGACAGGTTGCGTTGTAAACAGCAATGTACTCTGCCATCATTGTGGAAGTTATAGTTAACTGTTGTTTATGACTCTTCCATGAGATAGGTCCGCCTGCTAACATAAAGATGTAGCCCGAAGTGGATTTCTTGTCATCTTTGCATTTGGCAAAGTCAGAATCAGAATATCCTACCACTTCTAAGTGATCACTTCTTCTATATGTCAGTTTATAGTCTTTCGTCCCTTGCAGATATCTAAGGACCTTCTTAGCTGCTTTCCAGTGATCTAGGCCAGGATTAGTCTGATAACGACCTAGCATTCCAGCAATATAAGCGATATCTGGGCGAGTATAGACTTGAGCATACATCAGGCTCCCGACTACTGACGCGTAAGGTATCTGGCTCATTTGCTCCTTTTCAACCTCTGTTGTCGGACACTGGAATGAACCGAAAACATCTCCCTTAACTACTGGAGCGACTGAGGGTTTGCACTGTTGCATGTTGTAACGTGTAAGGACACGATCTATGTAAGTCTTTTGAGACAATCCTAAGATCCCTTTGTGTCTATCTCGGTGAATTTCGATGCCAATGACGTAAGAAGCATCTCCGAGATCCTTCATGTCGAAGTTATGCGAGAGTAACCGTTTCGACTCATGAAACATGTCTAAACTATTACTTGCCAGTAGAATATCATCTACGTAAAGGACAAGTATAGTAAAGTTACTCCCACTCATCTTGAGGTAGGTGCATTGATCCACTTGATTCTTCATAAAACCTTGCCTCTTCATGACTTCATCAAACTTGAGGTACCATTGACGTGATGCTTGTTTTAACCCATAAATGGATATCTTCAACTTACAGACAAGATGCTCCTGACCTTCAGGTTTAAAACCTTCAGGTTGTTTCATGTAAACATCTTCGTCTAAGTATCCGTTAAGGAAAGCAGTTTTGACGTCCATCTGATGCAGCTCTAAATCAAAATGAGCTATTAGGGCCATAACGATCCTTAATGAATCTTTACGAGAGACAGGTGAAAACGTCTCTTGATAATCAATTCCCTCTTTCTGAGTGTAGCCCTTTGCAACCAATCTCGCTTTATAGCGTTCAACGTTCCCATTAGGATCCAGTTTTGTTTTGAACACCCATTTACAACCTACAGGTTTGGCACCATTGGGTAATTCGACTAAATCCCAAACGTCATTTTTCTTCATGGACTCAAGCTCATCAATCATTGCTTTGTTCCATTCAGAAGACCGATCACTGCTAATGGCTTCATTATAAGAGATAGGATCATTGAGCTTTCCAGCGTCCATTTCAGTCAGGTAGGTAACCTAATCATCCCAATTAGTAAGCCTTCTTTGCCTAGATGACCTCCTGAGTTGATTATCGGGTTCAGCGTTGTCTTGGTTTTGAGCGTTTGATGTGCCTTCGTTGTGAGGTATAATGGGTTCTGATTGTGGAGACGGAGTTTGTGCAGTGGCTTCAGGTGCAGTTGCATGGGGTACAAGAGGAGTAAACGGAGTAATGGTAAGCGACGAGTCTCTCCCCCCCCCCCCCCCCCCCGCGTCTTGTACTTCTTGCAATTCTTCGTAAGGGTTGGTACTGCTCCCACTGGCCTTGAAATCCTCCAAGAACGCAGCACGCTTGGTTTCAACAATACGGGTGACATGGGAAGGACAATAGAAACGATAACCCTTTGAATGATCAGGATACCCGATAAAGAAGCAGGTAACTGTTTTAGGGTCAAGTTTCCTTAGGAAAGGATTATAAAGTTTTGCTTCGGCAATGCAGCCCCATACTTTCATATATTTAAGACTCGGTTTCCTTCCTGTCCAAAGTTCATAAGGAGTTTTAGGGACAGACTTAGAAGGAACTCTATTGAGTATATGAACAGCTGCTTTTAACGCTTCAGTCCAGAGGAATAATGGTAAATTAGTGTTGGCTAACATATTGCGCACCATGTTCATAAGGGTACGATTTCTTCGTTCAGCGACACCGTTCTGCTGAGGTGTACCAGGCATGGTGTATTGGTTCACAATCCCCTGGCCCTTACAAAACTCATAAAATGGACCAGGAGCTTGACCCACATCAGTATGTCTTCCATAATATTCACCGCCTCTATCTTATCCCACAACTTTAATCTGACGATCTAATTGCTTTTCAACTTCAGCTTTATAATCTTTAAAAGTTGTAAGAGATTCATATTTTTCCTTTATAAGATACAAGTACATGTAAAGAGAATAATCATCAATGAATGTGATAAATGAAGTATGTCCTGTTATGCCAGCGATTTGGTAAGGACCACTAATGTCAGTATGAATGAGTTCTAATAAATTAGAGCTCCTAGTGGCACCTTTCTTATTCGCTAATGTCATTTTGCCTTTAAGACATTTGACACATGTTCCAAAATCAGTAAAATCGAGAGGAGGTAAAACTTCATCCTTTACGAGACGATTTAATCGTTCTCTTGAGATGTGGCCTAAACGTTGATGCCACAACATAGATGAAGTCTCTAAGTCTCGAACCTGTTTCATCTTTGTGAGTGATTCATTAATATTATATGACAACAAAGATTTGGAAAAATTATCATCTAGTTCTAATCTATAGAGACCACCATCCAGAATGCCAATACCATAAACAACGGAATCATAGAGAATAGAGAGTTTTCGATGACCATGAGAAACGACAAAACCGTCCATGTCTAACTTTGGTCCTGATACAAGGTTCCGAGTTACCTCAGGAACATATAAGGTATCATAAAGTTTAATACATAAACCAGTTTTCAAAAATAATTGTAATGTTCCTATGGCCTTCACTTCTAATTCCCGATCATCTCCAACTTTAAGTGTTCTTTGGTTTCTTCCCAGCTTCCGGATTGTAAGGAACCCCTGAGTTGAATTGGTAACATGAACCATAGAACCAGAATCAAACCACCAAGAATTAGCAGGAACATTTAAATTAAAGGACTCAAGTATCATGAAAAAATCGTTACCTTTCTTAGCCAGCCACTCCTTGAAGTCAGGGCATTCCTTTTGCTTATGTCATGTTTTCTTACAGAACTTGCAGTAGGGTTTGCCTAAGGAGTTCTTAGAGCTGGAAGGTGCACTTGTATGAGGATTTGGATTTGGATTTTAGACCTTAGAAGCATCCTTTCTTTGATAAGTGTTCTTCCTCTTCTTAGAGCTGGAAGTGGTGAAGTTAGCAACATCAGTAGTGCGATCCATCTTCATACGCTCTTCCTCCTGCACGCACATAGCGATCAGTTCACTCATCGTCCATTTGTCCTTCTGAGTGTTGTAATTGATCTTGAATGCTTCATAGGACGAAGGAAGCGAAGTGATGATGAAGTGAACCAGAAAACCATCACTGATTTCCATCTCTAGGCCCTTCAGCTTATTGGCCATGTCATGCATCATCATGATGTGTTCGCGAATGCCGCTCCTCCCATCATACTTAGTCGTCACCAGCTTGAGGATAAGAGTGCTAGCGTGTGCTTTTGATGTTCCCTTGAATTGATCCTCCACAGAAGCCAAGTAGGTTTTAGCATCTTCAGAATCAGGAATAGCTCCTCTAATTGAGTTATGAATGGACTGCTTCATGAACATGAGAGACATGCGGTTACACCTAGTCCACTTATCATGAGTTAACTGCTGAGCAGCAGTACTTTGTGGAGTAAGGTCCGCTGGCTTATCCTCTCTTAGGGCATAGTCAAAGTCTAGCAGCCCAAGCGTAAGCATGAGAGCATCCTTCCATGCAGCAAAGTTATCACCAGTCAAAGGTGGAATCCCGCAATTGGGCGCTGATAGTGGAAATAAGATGAGCACGTTATGATACTAAGGAAGAAGTCCTAATGTGATCTAAGGGCATGTTATACTAAGGCAGGCATAAATAATGACCATTTTAATTATGAAGCTGTGATAATGTCTATTACTAACATCAAAATAATAGACTTAGTAAAATCCTACTTAAACAAAGAAAAATCAGCTTTGGCCAGAAGTGTAATCATTTAAGTATGTGTGCAAAGTAATCGTCACAAATCAGCTTTGGCCAGAAATGAGACAATCACTTTAGTTATGCACTTGTCAAGCATGCTAAACATAAATGAATTAAATCAGCTTTGGCCAGAATTAAGACATTTCACGTTTGTAATGCATACTCAACATAGCTTTTATAATACTTGAACAATAAATAGATGTATTAAATCAGCTTTGGCCAGAATTAATACACCAGAAGCTTATTCAAGTTAAGCTATTTTGGTTTTGTAAAAATTATCTGATTCTGATTAATTAATTAAGTATAAACAAAACCAAGTATTTAATAGCAAACCACCTGTTAGCGCGGATCGAACTTGTGCGATTATTAATGCCCAAAAACTTGTGCGATCAGTAAGGCCCAAAACTTGTGCGATGTATGTAAGGCCCAAGTCTTGTGCGATCAGTAAGGCCCAAAAATTGTGCGATGTATGTAAGGCCCAAAACTTGTGCGATCAGTAATGCCTTGTGCGATCCACAAGTCTTGTGCGATTATGCAGTCTTAACTTGTACAATATGCTTAATTAATTGTACAAATCTTGTGCGACTGTCTTGTGCGATTTCCCTTGTGCGATCAGATCATAGCTTATGTGATCTGATCTTGTGCGAATGTCTTGTGCGATCAGATCATATCTGATCTGATCTTGTGCGACTGAAGGGAAACTTGTGCGATTATGATTTTGAATCCACTGTTAAGGCTGTTTATTGTGATAATAACTGAAACTCGAAATTTGAGGGATTGTGGGATAGTGTTTCCTATTTTATTTTTTGATCTAAACTTATCAAAAGATTTCGAAAATAATAACTGAAAATCTATTAATAGTTTTCGAAATTTTAATAGATAAAATTAAGATCAAAATCACGAAAAACACCCACTAATCCAAATTATATTCCAAAATATAGGGAATTTTCGAGTTTTGTTAGAACAGTATGATGAACCCTAAAAAAATAAAACATAATCTGGGATCCGAAACCTTAAATTTTAGACTTTCATTAACAGATTTCGGATATTAGTTTTACCCATTATGATTTCGAATCAATATATTAACCAACTTCTTCCGAAAACAGTGATTTCGGCATAAAAGTACTCAAAACAGCCGTGATTTTATATGGCTTTAAAAAAATTTCTGTTTTCCAGATTATGATCCCAGAATGATGGATACGAAAACAGAACTGATTTATCAACATATGCTCTGATACCACATGTTGATCAGTTCTGTTTAAACATAAGGGAAAACATGAATAACATACCTGTTACAGCATTCAATGCAGTGGAGAATCCAGTCAGAGATCCGGCCATTGAGTTCGACATACTTGTCAGGATGATCCGGTTCCTCCTTAGGGTGTAAGGTTATGATGGTGATGAACCGAAACTAGGGAGAGAATCGGTTAGGGAGAGAGAGCCGTGAATGATGTTATGAGGGTTGAGAAATTGTCTAACTTGTGTAACCCTTTAACTCTCTAATAAGCTCCTTATTTATACACCCAATAGGAAACCTAATTAGTTAATAAGGGTAATATGGTCCATCAACAATTACCAACTAATTATTAATAGGTTATTAATATAGTTTGATCTAATATAATATAAATGATTATAAAGGCTACAAGATTAAATATTACATTAATAATATATTTAATCTCACATTTGTGAGAGTTGAATGCATGTAAATCATGTTGACAAGAGAGAGACGTAACCTACGGTTTATATGTGTAGCCTACGGTCGGCCAGAATAGAAAAGAAACAGAATGGTTAAACCGTAACCTATGGTATTAAACCATAGGCTACGGTTGGCTCATGGAAAGAAAAGGTTAGCGCATGTTTATACGTGGAGGGAATTAAAAGATTAAGGGTGAAACCCTATTACACACGCACCTAAGGACTAGGCACAAAAGACAAATGGAGGCAACTAAGACAAAGGTGGACAACATTAATTCATAAAATCCAACAAGCATATCCACGTGAACTTGAAGAGATTCTTTTTGGTCAATTCTTTTGCAGCCGTCATATATATACACGCATACATTGAGACTTCTTTGGGGGGATTTTTCGAGAAACACATGACAAAAAGGAGAACATCACGTGTTTGGGGATTTATGAGGGCCTAATATTAATGAGGATCCACGTGAACTTTGGAGAAGGGAGTAGGGACTGTTGGATTTGTTTGAGTGGGCCTCAATCATCATAGAGGAATCATTGGGCCAACATGAATTGGAGAGGCAAGCCACGTAAACAATAATACTCATCGATGGGCTATGACGAATTCTCAATATTAAACCATTCAACAGTAGTCAACATGATTGATCTCGACGGCAGAGGTGGAAAACGCGAGAAGAGAAGCGTACGAAGATCAATCTTACCACATGAGCGGCTAGTATTTTTATGGTTTCCTCCAGATGGAGGGTTTTTGTAAGTTAGGTGAAACTATGTGTTGACACAATCGTTTTAATTTGGTGATCTAAGCATTCGATGCTTTTCACCATTGATTTGATTTATTGGTTGTAAACAGTTACGTTTATTTAAACCTTAATTTCAAAGCATTCAGTTCCCGAGAGTTCTAGTAATTGGGATATATTTGACATAGGATTAGGGTTTGTAAATTGTAATTGATAATCATTCAATAACCTACCGTTATGTATTGACCAGAGTACTTAGTCGTTGGTTATCACAATTAATTAATCGAGTTTAATACCTATGTCTATGTAGGTTACGATTAAACACATAGTGGAAACTAACTGTAAAACCTGAAATATGGAGGAACCATCTTTTCTCCTATTGATTTAAACCTTAGTTTTTATTCGTTAACCTAGACAATTCTCTTATACAATCAAACTCTCAATTGATTTTTACTTTTTACCATTAGTTAATTAATACTTAGCATAATATCCGACTTACTCTAGCTACTAGTTTAATTCGGTTTTCGCATGTCACTAACGACAGACATCACTAGCCCATGCATGATGTGAACATGATGCAATCAAACTCAAGTTGGATGATGGAGATGATGAAACCCGAGCATTAAAGTGCTTATATTGTGATTTTTATATGTGTTACATGCATTGAATAGGTTAACTACGAGTGTTTGTTGATTTGCAGGTTAAGCATGTAATACGGTTGAGGTTATAAGATGGAAGCACATGTATTGTGAAAGGATTAATAAAAATAAAAAGAAAAGAAACAGAATGTTTGAACCGGAACGTACGGTTTAAACCGTAGGCTACGGTTGAAAGAGGCAGCGCACATCGAAGGCATTTTAATAGGTTGGAAATAAAAAAACCTAAGGGGGTCGTCATATGTACACGGATACAAAGGGATTAGGTGTGGAGGAATATTATAATCATACATCAACATCAACATCAGCATATTAATTGAGGGGATATAGACATCACGAAGAAGAGAAGGGAGCACCCATGGCATTATAGCATAGTGGTATCTTATGGGTGAGATAAGGCTTATGACCATTAGGTCATGGGTTCAATTCCCACAAAGGGGGTTTTTCCCAGATTTATTGGGTTTCCTCCTGAATTGGTGTATAGGCATTATTGCCTAGTGGAGATGGATATGATCGGGTGGTTCTGCTGGTGGCACGATGATACTCCAGTGGACCGTCAGTGATCCAAATTTGCCGTTAAAAAAAAAAAAAGAGAAGGGACTTGGGACCGCACATGGTCTTTCACGCAGACCAAGGGAAGTAAACAATTGATTCATTTGTTAAAGGAGACATCATGATCACACAATCACTTCATCCATTACTTATTTTTTGGCGGTAGCATATACACATGAGATAGTGGGCCGATTATTGGGAGGTACCAAAATGAAGGAAGAAAGCATTACGAGTCATGTGGGCTTCGTTCAAATGTGGGCTCCATGTTGAATTAGAAAAATATCATGGGCCTAATCCGAAGTACCAATGGACTCATGTGATCATCGTAGAGAGGGGGATTCTAATACATTGACGCCAGGAGGGACAAGAGGGGAGGAATTTTGGCAGGGGTGTCTCATCTCTCAAGCAAGTCTTGGATATCTAATCAGTTCGGGATGACAACCGATGTTGTGAAGACAACCATGAGCGGCTAGCCTCTTCGCGGCTTTCTCCCGATGGACGGTTTTGTAGGTTTTTCATGTCTGAGTTTGTTATACTTTCAATATGTGTTATTTATGTGACAGATGTTTAACTTGATTGATTTGGTTGACATGTGATTTGTTTATATTTTTAGTTCCTTCTTTACAACGTGTTCGGTTGATGACAAAACTTTGAGCGGGTTGGGTGTGACACAAAGAGGGTAGACTTGATATAATAAATTGCTAGTTAACTAATTTATGAACTGGTTGTAACAGACTTACGTTATTTTATAATCACTTGCTTTATCTTTCAATGGCCGAGAGTTCTAGTAATTGGCTTATATTAGAAGGGTAGGTTGATTGGTAACGCGTAGTTGGTAATTTTGAGATAACCCCACGCTGTTAGGTCAGTATGGGAAAATGGTCCTTAATTATCACAACTGGTAAATAAACGTTAACAGAACTATGTCTATGTGGTTCTGTTAAAATAATTAATTCAGAACGTGTCAAATCTAGAACCTGAAATTTAGAGGGAGTTGCTTTCTTTTATTATTGTTTCAGCCGTTTAGTTTAGTTTTTTCTATAATTATTCAAACCGCTCAGTTTTTACTTTCAGTTTATTTTAGTTTCTTTTTAGTTAATCAAATAGAAAACTTAACTGACCACATACTCCTCGTGGATATGATACCCTGCTTACCCTAGCTATCTAGGTTAATTAGGTTTTTGCATGTCCCTTACGACAGTCGTCATTGGACAGTTACTCCAACTCAAGATATGTTTTGAATCACATCATTGATGTTCAAAAGAAGAAATGTGGTATAAAATGCATTGGCTTTCAGGCTTGTCCTCCTCCGGTTAGAGACAACTACACCAAAATGCCTAATGACGAGGATATGCCACATTTTGAACCCACTGTTCCTTTAGATCTTGCTGAATTTACAGCCGGTCTAGGGTTCACTAAGGGTACATCCTCAAGTCAAAGCCAATCGGATGAAATCAACAATTCAAAGTCTGTGAATAATCAGAGTCCTCCCATTGTTGAGGATTATGATAGTTCGGATGAAGAGTTAGATGAAGATAAAGCTAAGCAGTCAAAGACGGTAACAAAAGAGGAAAACATACCTCTCGAAAATCACATTCTTTGTGATCCACCGAGCGGAATCCACCTTCAAGAGGTCCAAATCAGTCGATTTCAAGAAAAACTTAGTGTGTGTGTGATTTTGATGGAGAAGATGGTGTAGAAGTGATTAAAGGTGAAGATTAACAAAGATTTGAGGGGAAAATCTTACAAATTGGCCTTGAATCGCGACAGAGTCTAGGGGAGCGGATGGGAGTGTCAAAGTCATAGAATGGAGGTGTACGGCGGTATTTATAGAGAGAGGGCGAAGGGTTAAGTCAGTTGCGAGATGGCAGTGTTCGGATGGCTTTTCCGGACGAATGGCCATCCGGTCAGATGGTCATCCGGGTGGATGATCATCCGAGCGGATGTCCATTCGGACGGCCTAGTTTACATTTGTTAGTTTTCCGACTTTCGTTCGTTTGTTAAGCTTTGCGTTGCGTTTAATCGAGTTGCGAGTGAGCGTTTGAGCGTATAAGCGTTGCGTTGATAACCACACAGCATTCACAAATAATCACACAAATAACACACATAATATATTTAAATCCACGTTTCGAGTCTGCGTTGAGTTTGCGTGGAGTTTGCGTTGAGTTTGCGTTGCGATAACGTTTAGTCTAAATAAGCGATGTAAAATGCAATAGAATGCGTCTAAGTAGTAAGCGTCATAATAAGCGTTTAATTGTGATAATCATGAGTAAGCGTTGTGATATGGGTGTTAAAAACATAGTTTAACCCATTGCGTAAATCGAATTCCAAGAGTTCAAGTGTTTACGAAAGAATGGCATCGATAGGTTGTCACACCCCGACTTTCCACGTGTCACCGGTGGGCCCGGTGGGGAGTGGAAAGTCGGGGTGTGACAGGTTGGTATCAGAGCCAACTCTGAGTGAATTAAACACTAGCCTTCTGTGTTTAATCTCAGTACACAATAGCACATTCTAAACCTTCGAGTCTAGACTTAACATAGGAATAATCTTAATCCTAATATGGAAATTTTTGCTTCCAATTTTATTATTATTGGATACATCGCCAAGCGAGGAAGCTGAACGAGGGATTCTCTACACCCGGAGCCTTGAAATGCTGAGCTTCGTACAGCGACCAAGATGAGACGTGCAACCAAGGAGAAAGCATTCAGGAATTGAATGAAGAAGAAACTCCTTTGCTGAAAATCGTTTCCTCAATAGTCCTTATAAGGACATATTTATCTTTTTAGTCCCTTCGAGGACAACACTATTCCTTTCAAGTCCCGCTTAGGGCAACTTTATACTTTTATTTTTATATAGTGGAATGATTAAGTTTAAACTTTCATTCTAACCAAGAATATTAAATAAATGGAAAATAACATTTCCTTTTACAAGATCTACCATTATAATAAAATGGCAAAATCTAAAAAGGACAAGACCTAGCTTCGGGTCATATTAAGACCGGCCAAGATGGCAGTTCCTCAATTTAGATTCAGATCCTTATTAACATTTCAATTTAAAATTTGTTCTGCGTTAATCATAAATTAAGAATCTTAAGTGTGAAACCTAGCCTTCGGGTCAATTATAAGACCAGGCCAAGATGGTAAGACCTGTTAAAAAGATTCAAATCATTAATTAAAAATCATAAGTGTGAAACCTAGCCTTCGGGTCAATTATAAGACCAGGCCAAAATGGTAAGACCTGTTAAAAAGATTCAAATCATTAACTAAGAATCTTAAGAGTGAAACCTAGCCTATGGGTCAATTATAAGACCGGGCCAAGATGGTAAGACCTGTTTAAAAAATTCGTATTCCAGTTAACATCTGAAAACATGTTAACGCTCCCGGCAGATGTGATTCGTTGGAAATCACACACGTTATTAAGGATTCTTCAAAAGATTCCTAACCCAGTTTAATGATCTCCGAATCCTGGGTTTACATCATCAATTAAGATGATCATATTTTAACCATACGTGGTAATATAGTGCCTACGGGCCTTGCTCATTTATATATGAGCCAAAATACAGTGGTAGCTATGACTCCCTGTCAGAAAAAGGTAATGAACTAGGTTCAAACCTCAAGGCTTTGATTCTCTGAAATCCTAGCTTATAATTTATATATGTCCTTGTGACTAAGCCTGTTGTGCTAATATACTTAAAAGGCCTTGATTCTCTGAAATCATGGCTTATAAATTAAAAATGTCCATGTGACCAGGCCAATGAGTGCCACTAATAAAACTGTTAATGTTTTATAATTAGGATAAATTAAAATAGAAATCCTAAATAAATATGATTAATAACTTAACCAAATATGGTCTCTGCTTACCATGGTTAATGAATTTCCCTAAGGGGCAATTCCGTAATAAACATCCCTTAGAAGGGAAGTGCCTACGGGCTATAGTTGATGTCCTCTAAGACTAAAGACAGTGGTAGCCTATAGCTCCCTGTCAGGAAAAGGTAATGAACTTTGATTCAAACCTTAATGCCGCGATTCTTTGAAATCATGGCTTATAAATTAAACTTGTCTACGCGACTAGGCCATTTGTGCTATTATTAACTTATAAATTAGGATTTATGATAAAAATCCTGAATAAAATAAATATCCTTCCTTCCCTGCCAGTATGCAATTTAAAAAGAATCTAAAAGGTGAAACCTAGCCTACACGGCCAAGATGGTGAAACCTACTCAAGGGATTCAGATCCTTGTTAACACCTAAGAACGTGTTAGCACTCCTGACAAAGGTGATTCGATAAAATCACAACAGTCATCCCTATATTGGAATTTTTATTCCTAATTTGCCTTATGATATAGAAATCATGGCTTATATCATCTTATAAGATGATCATATTATAAACATCCGTGAGTGATGAAATGCCTACGGGCTAAACTTAGTGTCCAATAAAACAACGACAGTGGTGGTCTTTTGACCTCTTGTCTAAAATATTGGACTATGTCCAAACATAATAGTCTATATGATCAATGCGATCATGACTAATATCATCTAATACGATGATAATATTATTTAACATCCTTTAATGATGTTTTGCCCACGGGCTATAATATATTGTCCATTTGAGACATTGACATTGTTATCCTTATGATTCCTTGTCTGAGGTGGTGAGCTACGCTCAAGCCAAAATAGTCAATATGATTAACGCAATCGTGACTTATATCATCTAATAGGATGAACCTATTATAAACATCCATTAGTGATGTTTAGCCTATGGGCCATATTATATCGTTCGTGTGCCAAAGACAGTTGTGACATTTTGATCCCTTGTCAAGCAAATATTGGACTCGTTCCAAACTTTGAATGCCATTGATGGTCCTTTCGTGACCTAGGCTAAATATAATGGAAATACGTTTAAATAACATTCACTATGAATGTTCGGAATAGAATAGCCCATGCGGTTTATGAATGCCGTGGCTAATCTAAGTCAGGTCATCAGGTTGATGACTAATAATTGTTAATCTTGGTGATTGGTACCAAGTTTCGAGTATGGAAAACTCGGATGAGGTAGACGACAGTCGCAATACTATTAATGCGACGAATGTTAATAAAAACTACAAACGTAAACCTCAATATTAATGGAGTTAATCTCCAGGCTGTGGTCGACGCAGCAGTTGGAGGGATCATGGGAAAAGGTCATGAGACAATCCAAAGAGCCGAACGCTTCTCGCTCTAAATCTCATTCAAAAACCATGTTTAATTGCTCATGAGGAGAGCTATGTTCGCACTTCAAATATGAAGGATGAACCAAAGAAGGAGGATAACTCCCAGAAATCTGGAAAAGAGAGCAAGTACAGGCCTAATAAAAAGCAACGTAAGTTCAGTAAGAAGCCTGTATACCTCAGAGCCTGCTTCAGCATTATTATATCCATTAGGAATCAGTTTTTCGATGTCCTAGTTCCGTTAAATATAAGGACTCAATATAGTGATAAAAATCGATCGGTTACCTAAAAAAATCAAGCCCATATTGTGGGTGATAAGAAGCGATTAATTATCAAGACTCCTTATGAGACAACCCTCATAATTACATGTATCCGTACGATTAATTAATATTAAACATAAAAAATGGTGGAATTGGTCGTCCCCGGAATCGAACCTGGGTCTAGGCCGCACCCTTTCGCGCGCCTAGCCAACCGAGCTAGGTGCCTAGTTTGTGAAATTTCCATTTTGATTAAATATAAGCACATGTACAATAAATCTTCATAAACCATAAGCTTAGCAAACTTTTATATTATCCACAAGGTATAACTTACCAAGGAAACCATAGTAACCAATTCTTATGGTATCGGCAAGGAACCCTTCTGAAAAATCTAAGAGTACTCTTTCTTCGCATAGAGTACGACAACATATGTTATTTTAATTATTTTTCTCATTAATTTTTTCATTGCCTGCGAATGCCAAAACTATGTCTGATAAAAGTGCCATATGAGGATTGGTGTATTCTAGTGTGTCCCATAGATTACTTCCATGCCTGATCAGTATGGAGGTTTAATACATGGAACCCCTAAGATATCCCAATGGTCATATTGTACTAAAGACGACTGGTAGTATTCAAAGAAGATATCCAGAATGGAATCGTCCAAGTAAATGTTCTCGATTAAGGAATTCGTGGACTAGTAACATAAATGTGCCACTTATTTGACACAAGCAATGATGAGTGAACTGGAGCCTGAGATATGGAAATCTCTGTAACCTCCTTGTACCTTGATTATCTTCTACTAAGATTTCCCTGTCTACCCCTGGGAGGCAGGTAGAGTTAAGTTTAATATCCCATTTAGGGCTGCATTATTATGAAATCCCCAAGACAACTAGTACCATATTGGCAGAATCGAAAACCCTGGTTAAGTAAGTTTTAAAGATACAGATTCATAAAGCCAAACTCATTATCCTGAGAATTCGGTATAGTAAATTATGAAAGACGGTTCATTTTGCTAAGGCATTGTTTACCGCAACTCTAATTAGGCAACGATTAAGAATCGCCATCAACTACCCAGGATCGTCGATTTGTTCGACTAACTGTAAAGATTAGCTATTTCGTAAGATTAATTTTGAGCAATAGTTGGAATAACCATTTCACCTTAAGATAAGCTTTTCTATAATAACTGCTATATAAGTATCAAGGTGGCTCCTTGGAGACCTTGTATAAATGGCATGTTAAACATCTATTGTTAGGACAATAGATAGGTAAGTTCAATTATCAGGATCTGAAAGTTGCAGTGGAAACAATAAAGCAGATCACACAAATCTCAGTACCCTTGAAGACATGATTCGCTGATCACCACAAATCTCAGTACGACTCTCAATCTCAGTACAACATTTCATCCCTAGACCGATGGTCAGACTGAGCGCACGATCCGCACCCTTGAAGACATGATTCGCTCGTGCGTTATAGATTTTGGTGGTAATTGGGATTCGCATTTACATTTAGTTGAATTCTCTTACAACAACAGTTATCATGCTAGTATTCAAATGGCACCCTTTGAGGCATTATATGGTAGAAAATGTCGATCACCTATTGTATGGCACGAGATTGGAGACGCTTAAATCATCGGTCCTGAGTTATTACAAGAAATGACTTACAAGATCCTCCAAATATGAGACAATCTCTGATGGCTCAGAGTTTTAGCCTAGTTTTAGCTTAAAAGTCAAACCGTCGTAATTAACGGTTGACTTTAAGATTAATCACAAATGGTCCAGTGATTAGTCGAATCAAGAGTAGTTATATGTTGGTATTTATGTGGGTAATAAAACCTCAAAAGGGTTTCCCCTGATCACCACTCTAACCAGGTCAAAAGTCGGGTCAAACTTATATTTAAAAAGTCAACAGGAAGTCTAAAATGCCATTTATGCATAATTAACATTGTAGATCATATACAACCTGTTGGATCATTGTTATAACTTAGTAATAAGTGTAAGAACATGTCTAAACATGTTCAACCCGACAATTTCCTGTTTAGACCCGGTTCGGAACCGAAAGTCACATAGTTTGACTTCACTTTAACTTTCAGTTCTGACCCGCTTTAGTATGATTTGAAAATGTCTTAGAGCTCCTTTAGGACCAGGCTACATGTTAGCACAACCCTCTGTGGTTGGTTCATTGATTGACCCATTCATTTACGCGTTTCCGTTAATTGCTCATATGTTGACCATTATGCCCTTATTATCTTAAAACGTGATTTTTGGAAATGTAAAAGAGTAGAAACTTTAATTACTGATATATATACTTGTATGCAAAGTTTGACATCAGTTTGAGGTGTAGATTAAGAGTTATGCTCGTTAGCGTAAAATGAACGCTTTATGTTAATAAAACGGCGAAATTAGCGTATAGCCTAGTTAAGCCTACTTTTTAGTATCAAAATTAATACCCACTGATGTAATATATTATTTTGGAATTTTTGAAGATTTTTAATTAATTTTAGGCTGAGCATAAGTAGGCTTAATCCGGTAATTGTCGGTTTTGCCCTTACGGGCCATAAAATGAGTTTTACATATCTAAACGACTCCAAACCTTTTGCTACTGATCACATATGATAAATAAATTATTTTAAGCCTTATGGAAATATAAAAATATCAGATTTAAGTATCGGACCCGGAAATGGCCTTTAATCGCCTTATTTAGCGTTTTTAACGCATGGTATGTATTAAAATTATATTTAACATACCCGGGTTGATACCTACTGATATTTTAGGCAAATTAGAATGTTTTAACAGTAAGCAAAGGCTGATTAACTCAGACTTCAGTTTTGAGCTTTTCGGCTTATGTGAAATTACCAAAATGCCCCTACGGTGCATAGTTGGTTATAAATGATAGATTTCACACATATACGTTATCCTACTATTATAACTTATCAAAATAAGTATTTTTGCTGATTATATCAGACCTGTAACTCAGGTAAATACTTAAACTCTTTTATAACCTTTTAAATGACCAAACTACCCCTACGGGGCCTAGTTTGTGTTTATATACGTTTCGGGCATAATGAAAGACATCTTACTGAGGTCACAACATATTTGAGACATAATTAACTTAGGAAACCTGTATATGGATCTCATGAATACCCGTCACGCTTATTACGCGTACGGTTCGGTTTAAGTAACAAGTTTACATAAATTAGCCAAAACGGGTCAAACCTTATTGGTTTTATCTCAAAATCCAGAATGTGTATGAAATACCCATTTAAGACAAGTCTTCAAACTTGTCGGGTCTAAATCACATTCTATTCCGGTCTTCGCTTAATCATGCGTCTGAACCGTATATTCCCTTAAGACTAACCGGTCTAAGCTTAGGCTAAATTAAAGACCCGTTAGCATTCTAATTGGTTATTTACACCATCATTCCAGACTGGAGCATTTCGGTAAATGGTACCTACGCTTACTTAAGTGAATACGGCTGAGTTATTAAATTCTTACTATTTAAGACAGGAGCTAGCTCAGGTAAATACTCTTAACTTATGTTCCCTATACGGGCTTGGGATACGGCACTATAAAAGTACCGCTTGGTCGGGTGTATGTAGTCATTTAAATCGGATTGTGATTGATGTACTTACATAACCTGTTTAATATGTATTATTTGGTGTATGGCCTTTGGGGGTTAATGACCATGTCCCGGATATCCTTGGCATCATTTTACGAAATGGCCACGACCTAAGCACGGGGTGTAGGCATACACCTGACAGCTGCATTATGTAAAAACTGGTAATCCACTCCGAGGTATCATCCTTGTGGGCATTATACCGGAACTGGTAATCCACTTAGAGGATGATAGCCCGTGGGCATTATACCTGTGGCGTGTCAGTTAATCTAGTCCGGCCCCACAAACCGGCCCTAACGGACGACAAATAAGTAAAACTATATACAAGATTATATACAAATAATTTTCCCAAGTTAAAAAGGTTAATTTTGCCTCTGTGCATTTTAATCAAATTATAAAAAATATTTTGTGCCACGTGCATTCAAACCAATTTTCTTAAACTCTTTTCAAATGAGTCGGTTGAGTGTATTTACCAGTGAAAACTGACGTATTTTCCAAAAAGGTTAAGTGACAGGTACTGAACGAAATTGGCTGGAAGCTCAGGGCGCTAATAAGGAAATCTTGCAAGTTCTAGGCGTCTAAAGTCTGTTGAACAAATGATATGTTTTAAGATCTGCCTGTGGATCCTTTACTTTTCGTTGTAATACTGGATATTACTAAATTCGGATTTGTAATATATAATTTATCTTTTGCTTCCGCTGTGCATTCATATATATTGTGTTGTTTGACTATTATGTTGCCAACCACGTCACTATACTCCCCACCGGGCCCACCGGTGACACGTGGAAAGTCGGGGTGTGACATAGGTGATGATCCGAAAAGTTGCGTTGTTACAGCCTCCCCTACTTTAGGAAATTTCATCCTGAAATTAAGGAGCAGGCGTAACAAAGAGTTGTGGATATTTAGCTTTCATATCACTTTCGAGTTCCCAAGTGAACTCGGCGCCGCGTTTGCCTTCCCAGCGAACCTTCACTATAGGAATACGAGAGCGTCGAAGTTTCTTGGTCTCTCAATCCATGATTTCTATAGGCTTTTCCACAAAGTGTAGAGTCTCATTTACTTGCAAATCTTCAAGAGGAACATGAAGATTTTCTTCAGCTAAGCACTTTTTGAGGTTGGAGACGTGGAAAGTCGGATGTACGTTACGGAGTTCCTCTGGTAGTTCGAGTCGGTAGGCCACTTTGCCAATTCTTTCCAGAATCTTAAAGGGGCCCACGTATCGTGGCGCTAGCTTTCCTTTCTTGCCGAATTGGATCACCCCCTTCCAAGGTGAAACCTTTAAGAGTACGTGATCACCAACTTCAAACTCATGGGGCTTGCGGCGTTTATCGGCGTAACTCTTTTGACGACTCTGAGCCATCAGAGATTGTCTCATATTTGGAGGATCTTGTAAGTCATTTCTTGTAATAACTCAGGACCGATGATTTAAGCGTCTCCAATCTCGTGCCATACAATAGGTGATCGACATTTTCTACCATATAATGCCTCAAAGGGTGCCATTTGAATACTAGCATGATAACTGTTGTTGTAAGAGAATTCAACTAAATGTAAATGCGAATCCCAATTACCACCAAAATCTATAACGCACGAGCGAATCATGTCTTCAAGGGTGCGGATCGTGCGCTCAGTCTGACCATCGGTCTAGGGATGAAATGTTGTACTGAGATTGAGAGTCGTACCGAGAGCGGTTTGGAATGTCTCCCAGAGACGTGAGGTGATTTGACCATCGCTATCAGAGATGATGTCACGAGGTGTCCCATGTCAATAAATGACTTCGTTGGTATACATTCGTGCTAATCGTTCTACCTTGAAGTCTTCTCGTATCGGTAAAACGTGCATGGATTACGTAAGACAATCAACAATAACCCAAATGCTATCATGACCTGATGGTGTGCGAGGGAGTTTCGTATGAATTCCATAGCTATACTCTCCCATTTCCACATCGGGATCTCGGGTTGTTCGAGTAAGCCAGAGGGTCGTTGATGTTCCGCCTTAACATTCGAGCAAGTTAGGCATTTCGAAACATAGAGAGCGATATCCTTCTTCATTCCTGGTCACCAATACCTGGCACGGAGGTCCTGGCACATCTTGTCGGCACTAGGGTGAATGGAATATCGAGATTTTTGGGCTTCTGTCAGCAAACTCTCTCGGAGATTATTGCGACTAGGTATCCAAATACGGTCAAGATAGTGAAAAATACCATTCGGTTTATTCACTAGTTGATTTTTGGTTCCACATATTATTTCTTCCTTCAAGGTGTTCTCGATAATACAAGCATGTTGCGCGTCGCGAATGAGGGCTTCGAGGTCGTGTTGGGCTTAAACATTTCGAACACTATGTAAATAGCTTCGTCGGCTAAGAGCGTCAGCGACGACGTTTGCTTTGCCTGGGTGGTAGCGTATCTCACAGTCGTAGTCGTTGAGAACTTCTACCCATTTGCGTTGGCGCATATTTAGTTCTTTCTGGTTCAAGATGTGTTGTAGGCTCTTGTGGTCGGTGAAGACCGTACACTTGCTACCATACAGGTAGTGTCGCCATATCTTTAACGCAAAAATAACTTCACCGAATTCGAGATCGTGGGTTGTGTAGTTCTTCTCATGGACCTTGAGTTGGCGAGATGCGTACGCGATAACCTTGTCCCATTGCATAGGAATACAACCAAGACCCAGGTTAGAGGCATTGCAATAAAAAACAAAGTCGTCTTTTCCGTCGGGTAACGCGAGTACGGGAGCATTGCAAATCATACGTTTTAGGGTTTGAAAGGCATCCTCCTGTTCGGTTCTCCAAATGAAAGTCTTGTCTTTATGCATTAAGGAGGTGAGAGGAACGGCGATTTTAGAGACATCGACGATAAATCGGCGGTAATAACCCGCCAATCCAAGAAAAGAACGAATTTCAGACGGGGGTTTCGGCGTAATCTAACTCTTAACTGCTTCAATCTTTACGGGGTCGATGTGAATTCCTTGACTGTTGACGATGTGACCGAGGAATTGAATTTCCTTGAGCCAAAATTCACACTTGGAGAACTTGGCATAGAGGCGATTCCGTTGGAGAAGCTCGAGAACTAAACGAAGATGCTGCGCATGTTCGGCTCTCGACTTCGAGTAGATAATGATATCATCAATAAACACGATGACGAAGCTATCAAGAAGGGTTTACACACACAGTTAATCAAGTCCATGAAGACCGGGAGTGCGTTGGTGAGACCAAAAGGCATGACCACGAATTCGTAATGGCCATAACGGGCACGAAAGGCGGTTTTAAGGATGTCTTGCTCCTGAATTCGCAGTTGATGATAACCTTAACGTAAATCAATCTTAGAAAACACCTAGCGCCTTGCAGTTGATCAAATAAGTCATCGATTCATGGTAGAGGGTAACGATTCTTGATAGTAAGCTTGTTGAGTTCCCTATAATCGATGCACATTCGGAACGATCCATCTTTCTTTTTCACAAAAAGGACAGGTGCGCCCCATGGTGATGTGCTAGGGCGTATGAAGCCTTTATCAAGTAACTCCTAAAGTTGGCTAGAAAGTTCACGCATTTCGGACGGTGTGAGACGAAAAGGGGATTTAGCGACTGGGTTAGGTCCAGGAATGAGGTCAATATGAAAATAGATATCACGGGTAGGTCCAGGTAAATCGTCAGGAAAGACATTACGAAAATCACGAACCACAAGTACCTCTTCCATCGGCTTCTTTTCCTCCTTCGCTACTACAATATGGGTTAAGAAAGTTAAGTATTCCTTGCGGAGATACTTGCTTGCCTGAATACACGACACCAGTTTTAGTTCTTTCGAGGATACTTCGCCATAAACACAAAGTTGGTCGCCGTTTGAAAGAGAGAAACGAATCATCTTTTCGAAACAAACGACTTCGGCACGATTTTCACGAAGAAAGTTCATGCCTACTATCACATTGAAACTACCAAGTTGCATAAGGATGAGATCAATCGGGAAAACGTGATTGTTAAGTTCGAGAGTACAATCACGGAGAACGGAACTGATGGTGATAGTTCTTCCAATGGCAATTTCTACGTCGAAGGTCGTTGGGAGATTAGCGCGTTTACGTTTTAGGAGCTTTTCGAATTCAAACGACACAAACCAGTTATCGGCTCCAGTGTCAAATAAACACGAAGCATAAATACCGTTAACAAGGAACGTACCATTGACAACATTGTTGTCAGTCTGAGCCAGGCGGACGTTGATGTTGAAGGTTCTTCTGCGGGCTGCTTGTTGTTGTTGCTGCTGCTGAGGCTGCTGTTGTTGTTGTTGCTGCTGTGGTGGTTGTTGTTGCGGTTCTTGTTTCACAACGTGGAGCGGGCAGACGTTGGCAAAGTGATTAGGGTCACCACATGTGTAGCAGGTTCGAGCATTAGCAGCAGGTGTTGGAACTGCTGGGTTACCCTGAACAGCAAGGGGTTGAGCTGGTGGTGCTGGAGGAGCTTGAGTAGCTTGCTGACGTGGGCCTGAACGGAAATGAGCAGTACAATGCCCATAGATGTTGCAGTTTGCGCAGAAACGACAGTTCACCCATGTTGGGTGATGATAGGTGCAAGTTGGGCACAGAGGATGAACACCAGTATACGCACAGTTAGCAGGCGGTGCATTGGTAACAGTAGCTGGACGATTCTGGTTGCTGGGTTGTACAGGGACGGCGTTGAGTGGAGCGGCGGTAGTAGCGTAATTCTTGTTGTTGTTGTTGTTGTTCTTTCGCTTGCGGCTCTGATGTGAAGACTTTGAACCTTGAGATGTTGCATTGTCGGTAGCGGGAGTAGCAGTTGCTTGACTGAGACTCTTGGTCGAGGTTTTGAAATATCCAGCCAAGACTCGCTTGTCGTTAATCTCAGCTGCGATTTGATAGGTTTCCTCGATAGTAGCGGTTTTAGCTGCCTGGATAAAGTCAGCTACACAGTCGGGGAGGGCTCAAATATACTTCTTGATTATCATATCAGGCGTAGCCACCTGACTAGGACAGATAATACTTAGCTGCTTGTAACGAGCAGTGAGACCAGCGTTGTTACCTCCTTCCTGCTTGATGTGCCAGAATTCATTCTCTAGTTTCTGGACTTCATGAAGAGGACAGAACTCCTTCATCATAACCTCCATGAGTTCCTCCCATGAGAGGCCATAAGCTGCATCGTTACTGCGCCTGTTGTGATCAACAGTCCACCAATCCAGAGCCCTGGACTGAAAGACTCCAGTAGCATTCACTGTGCGTAGGTTTTCTGGGCATCCTCTTTGCCTGAAGGTGACTTCGATAGAGTCAAACCACTAGAACATAGCACTGGGTCCATCTTCGCCAGTGAAGTTTGCAGGACCGCATGCCTTGAATTGTTTGAAATTGAAGGGAGTTCGAGGTGCGTCGCTCTTTGACTCGACAGACGATTTACTGCTGTCCTCGTTGATTTCACTGACAATCTGAGGTATGACCTTGGCCATTTCCTTGGCCACAAGTGAAGCAATACGCTTGTCAGCATGGTTTCGTTGGGCAGCACGTTGAGTGTGAGATCCAAATGATGACATTATCGAGTGCAGATTCTGCAGCAGACGTCGTCAAATGAATTATATGAGATTCGATTATATTGGGTTATGTTTTGAAAAGTTTAGCGTTCGTAAAACATCCTTTATTATTATAATTATGTAAAGTGTAGGAACACGTCGGCACATAAACACATAGTCACGTAGGCACATAAACCATATAAGCACGTATACACATAAGCACATCAGCACGTATGAGCACTTAATTCACATAAACACATATTTTGCACGTATTCACCTACATATTTTGCACGTATTCACTTATCTTTCAAGGTTGCGTAACGCGATCGAGAGTTGCGAGCGATAGCGAGTAGCATTGCGAGTAGTATAGCATACGAGAGTTCTTAGTTTGTTTGCGATTAGTTAGCGTTTTAGGTTGCGGAGAGCTGTGTGAATTGTGCGCGTTTAGTATAGCGGGGAGCGAAAAGCGATAAAGTGTAAAATCTCCAAAATCGAAACATATAAACACATAAAATCGATAACGCGTAAAATCGACGGTTGCAGGCTTAAATCGAAAACAGAGTGTCCTGGGTGTTAGACATCGACTACCCAAAGTGATTTGATCATCCACAACGACCTTGAGTACACGCTTTGGCCTAATAGACTGTGCTCTCACCGCACTATGGTGAACGACACTCATCCTTCCAGTTACTACGTGACTCAAGTCATCGGAACAGTCGAGACTTTGGTGAGATTTGAAAAATCAAAGTAGGGAGTGGAACACATTATTAAGATGTGGGTTTCACCACTAACTTAACAACTTTGATCCTATTTGTGGTTGAACAACCACAAGATAGAGATGGAGATCTCTGTCGAGGTATGGATGTCACTCCTAACTCAACAGAGGTTCTCGTGCTGAGAGTAAAAATTACGCGTAGAGTGAGTGATCTTATCAAGAGTTCCTGTTTTCACACCTAATCTCGACCCAATCACTCGGTTGTGTTATGCGAGTGTTTTCGAAAACGTGTGTATTGTGTTAGCCTTAGAAAAGGCAATATAGTTTTCAGCCTTAGGAAAGGCTTCTTCGTACAAAGCTGTAGTTTGCGGGTTCGCACGAAGATGTAGTTTTCGCGAGTACGAACGAGAGTATCAAAAGTGGGATCGTATGGAACCCCTACTGGGTCCACACGAAGCTGGTCTGTTGGTACTTATAATATAGACTATGTCAATTCTACACGACTCGACCAAATTCCCTATAGTTATGGCTCTGATACCAATCTGTCACACCCCAACCGATGGCGGAATCATCGGGGTGTGGCACTGAGCGAAACAAATTGTTTAGGAGAATCCACAACAACTATTAAATGACAATATTTTAATGTTAATATCCCATACTACTAACAAATATTTCATAACAGTCATTACAAATATGCAGTCTCGGAAACAAGTTCAGTTCCGATAACTCAGTTTTATTTCAGTGGGTTTCTAAACTTCCTAGCTTGATTTCAGCATACATCCACTTAACCTGTCACATGCGTTAAAATAAAAGTGAATACATAAAGTAAAGGTGAGTACACATGTTTGCATATAATAGTAAGAAAAGCGTTTACGCATAACCAGCATGTAACACGTAACGGGCGAAGCATGTAACTATCAAACAATGACACAACCTAACCACGAGATTGTGTTGTAGAGTATGCCCGACACATGTTCACCAAAGCGAACACGTGAAGTAAAGTAATGTGATCCTTAGCAACCCCTGTCCACGATAGGTGCTGAGTCCAAACTATAGTACTATCGTTGCTAGACGCGGTCTAATGTAACACTGTATAAGCATAGTAACATACATTCAACAAATCACGTATAGCATGCGGTAGCGGTTAGCGTTTATAAAGTGTTTGAGTTGTGTGTTGTGTTTTGATATAGAACGTATGTAACACCCAAAAGTGCCTTAAACGAAAATGGGTTCGAGTACAGTCACAGTGTATGTTTAGCAAGTAAACACAAGCTGGAATGGATTGAAGGGAGCGCGTTGAGTTAGCCTGTGCATCGAAACAGAAACATAAGTCTTCTTCAGGGCTGAGTAGTTGTAAACAGGATGTCGAGTGGGTTAAGTGTTCAACAAGTGATCCGAACGGATGGTCATCCGGACGGATGGCCATCCGATTGGATGGCCATTCGGGTGGATGGCTATTCGAATAAGATGTGTTTGTTTGCGAAATCGTTAAAATTCGAAGTTTAGTTAAAACGTTTAAACAATGGAAATTATCAAGGTCAGGTCATCTGGTCGGATGGTCATCCGGACGGATGGCCATTCGGGTGGATAGCCATTCGAGCGAGTGATATATAGTCGAAGTTTTTGTAAAATTTTCTAAGTAAAAGTTTTGAGTTAACGGAGACGGCGTGACGACGTGTCAAACAACGGAAAATACCAACACCAGTTCATTCGGCCGGATGGGCCCAGCCCGTTTGGACGACGAGCTGTTCTTGATGAAAATTCATGTTTGACCCGTTAATCGGTCCATCTCTACTGTGGAAATCCATTTTCAAGTCGGCTTTCGACTAAGGAGTGAGTCAAGAGTCTGATAGAGTCCAAATTCCATCAATATTGTGTAGAAAATGAAGAAAAGTTGAAAACAGATGAAAAAGTGTTGAAATCTTTCATAACTTAGTTGAAAAGTATGGAAATCCCTTAGATCTGGAACCAATCTCGATTGAATGATGCTTCCACAACAGTTTCCTAAGCAAACCGAGCGGAATCCACCTTCAAGAGGTCCAAATCAGTCGACTTCGAGGAAAAGTTAGTGTTTGTGTGTGATTTTGATGGAGAAGATGGTGTGGAAGTGATTAAAGGTGAAGATTAATGAAGATTTGAGGGGAAAAGCTTACAAATTGGCCTTAAATCGTGACAGGGTCTTGGGGAGTGGATGAGAGTGTCAAAGTCATAGAAAGGAGGTGTACGGCGGTATTTATAGAGAGAGGGCGAAGGGTTAAGTCGGTTGCGAGATGGCAGTGTTTGGATGGCCTGTCCGGACGAATGGCCATCCGGTCAGATGGTCATCCGGGCGGATGACCATTCGGACGGCCTGGTTTGCGTTTGTTAGTTTTCCAACTTTGGTTCGTTTGTTAAGTGTTGTGTTGCGTTGAATCGAGTTGCAAGTGAGCGTTTGAGCGTATAAGCGTTGATAACCACATAACATTCACAAATAATCACACAAATAACACACATAATATAATTAAATCCGCGTTTCGAATCTGCGTTGAGTTTGTGTTGAGTTTGCGTTGCGATAGCATTTAGCCTAAATAAGCGATGTAAAATGCGAAAGAATGCGTCTAAGTAGTAAGCGTCATAATAAGCGTTTAATTGTGATAATCATGAGTAAGCGTTGTGATATGCGTGTTAAAAACATAGTTTAACCCATTGCGTAAATCGAATCCCAAGAGTACAAGTGTTTATGAAAGAATGACAGCTATAGGTAACGATCCGAAAAGTCGGGTTGTTACATATACATCGTAGGTTAGGGCGGGGAAGAGAAACAGTCGCTACATAATTGCAGCCGCCGGCAAGACTATTGTGATTTACAAGATACGACCATACGGGGAAGAGAAACAATCGCTACATGATATTACAGTTATCCAGATCAAACATGCCTACATCAATCATCATCTACTTCAACGGTAATATGAATTATGAAATATTTTTAACCTTATAATCAAATGAAATCTGAATCAAAATTCGAAAATTGTTAACCTTATAATCATCTTTTAGTCATCCAGTGGTTGTGGCTGTGGCTGAAATCTGAATCAAAAATTAAAAATTGGAGACGACTGACGAGATTGAAAGGGCAGTGGCTGTGGCCGAAGGAATTGCAATCGAAATTGAAGGTTTCGATTCAAAATTAAGGTACATTAATCACTTTTTTCTCCAATTGCTAATTACACAATTGAACTCTGTGATATTGCCGGTCCGAAGCCCGGGTAAAGGAGGAGAGTTTTACTCAAATTGTTTTCTTTTTTTTGGGCAAAAGGCCACAAGTTTTTACTTCATCTTATGCCACCAAAATGATTGAACCGGCCCTGAATCCTCTGTTGGTACCTACAAATACATTTGAAGTTGATTTGATTTGAAATAAAACCAATAAATCTCTATGTTAGAATTCCCCTTCTCTTGTGATCAGTTCTTTATTAATATTTCTTATTTTGTTCTAAAGTCCATTCATATATGATAAAATGAAAACTGAATGATTAGTGATTTTTTTAATTTTTTATTTATTATGTGATTTTTTTATATTGAGTAATACCTTATATTCATTTATTAGACTATGAGGTATGGGGAGAGGGTTGGGGCGTGGTTTGGGTACAAATGCCCAACTTACCACCCCGGATGGGTTTGGGTTTCGGTGTGGGCCCTTGGGCGGGAGTTTCAGCCCGGGCGTTGGGCATGCCTAGCGGTCCTCCGTGGCTGCCTCTCATTGGCTGGGTTGGCTAGGCCATAGCGTCTAGGTTTTAATTTAAAAAAAAATAACCGTTTGGCTTTTTAATTTTTTATTTATTATGTGATTTTTTTTATATTGAGTAATACCTTATATTCATTTATTAGACTATGAGGTATGGGGCGAGGGTTGGGGCGTGGTTTGGGTACAAATGCCCAACTCACCACCCCGGGTGGGTTTGGGTTTCGGTGTGGCCCCTTGGGCAGGAGTTTCAGCCCGGGTGTTGGGCATGCCTAGCGATCCTCCGTGGCCGGCTCTCATTGGCTTGGTTGGCTAGGCCATAGCGGCTAGGTTTAAATTTTTAAAAAATAACCGTTTGGCCAAGCCAAACGGTTCACCCAAGTCACTATAAAACCCCCAACCCCACCGCCTGTCCACATCGCTACCCCAACCCTTCACTCCACCTACCCGAACCCGCTACCCACACTTGATACCGGCACAACGCGATGAAGGGCCGCCAACCCGGTGAGACCCGTTACTGGCCAGAAGCTTTCGCTAGCTACCGGCACAACGTGGGGAACGACCGGCACAATTTAAACGCGTGCCAACACAAGTGGCGCGAGCTACGACCGAAGCTCGACCGTTTTAAAGCCTACTACGATAGCGTTCCGGGTGGTGATATAAGTCACGAAAAACGGGTGGCGGTGGCCAACATCGAGTTCCGGGGCAAGGAGCGGAAGTCGTTTGACAAGCTCGCCCTGTTCAAAATCTACCTAACGCTTTAGGCTTTTTTTTTCTTAACCGACCCAACACGTCACTCACCAGCGGGGGGGCTCGAAGTCCACGTGTCAACCCATGCCCCAAACATGAATCCTGTAATTTTTACAGTGATTAAGTAGTGAAACAAGAGTTAGGGTCTACGTTCAGTCTTTGCAAGAAGTTAAACAGTTAAAGGAAGAGTTGCAGGATGATGTCGGTCGAAAACACCAATGCCTTTCGCGCAACGCGCGTCATTGAAAAACACTAGTTTACTTTGAAATACATATTAAGTTATTTGATTTGAGAACAAAAAATCGGTTGAAATAAATTTAACCACAAAAACTCCACAACTGAAACTAGGGGTGTTCATGAGCCGATCCGATCCGATCGAGGGTCTGCTCATACTCGGATTGAATTACAACCGATCCGATCAGATCGAATTTGCAAACCCGAGCACAAAAGTGTGCTCATGCTCGGATTAAATTTGAATCGATTGGATCGTTTTTGCTCGGTTTTTATCAAATCCTAACTAAAATCGAGCGGATCGTTTTCGCTCGATTGAATTATAAGGCTGCGTTCAACAAAAACAAATCCTAACTTAATTGAAACATGTCCAACACTTTACTAACAAAAGAAATACATAACTAAAATCATGATCCTAAAAATGTTCTTAACAATATCAAGAAGCACAGAATAAAGTGCGAAATACAAATTGTCATTTAGTTCAAAAGCTATAAACTTCTGGTGTTAGATTTTGGTGTGTGGCAAGGCAACTGGCAGCGGCGATATGCAGATCTTCGAAGTTCGAACAATCAGTTTATGAGTATTGTTTTAGGAATTAGGGAATTAGGGTTAGATTTTGATATTAACTATTAAGTTGGGCTAGTATATATTTTGGGCTTTTAATTTTTTTGGGCTAGTATATTTTTTGGGCTTTTAATCTTTAAAATCTATAATATTAATTCGAGCGAAACCAAACGATCTACGAGCAAGCGGACCTTTGCTCATGCTTGGATTGAATTTGAATCGAACCGATCCGAGCGGCTCATTTACAAACTGAGCGGGAATCGAACGAGCATTTTTCGAGCATTTTTCGAGCGATCCTCGAGCGTCGTCGAGCAGTTTGGACAGCCCTAACTGAAACTATCCCATATGTGCCTTTCAGCTCCTTTTTACTTCACGCCATCAATAATAACCATTACAATAGTTTAATTAACGGTCCAAACACACTTCGCTTGCATGAATACGTATGGATTCATAACTTAAAGCCAATGTGAGGCTAGCCGATTTGGTCTTAGAGGAGAAGGCTGAGGTTCAATTCTGAACAAAGATGATTATTTTTGAATTATTAGTGATCAGAATAGAAGCAAACGTTGTAATTAAAAAAAACATACTCAACATACATTATTGTTTGTGAAGGACACGAACAATGCATCACTTTATTAATTGTGTTAAAACTAGATGGATTCCTCGCGCTTCGCGGCGGGTATTCAGTCAGCGGGGTTTCGATTGATATGAGTTCGGTTTGGTATGACTTAAGCACTTGGTATAGCAAAGGGAAGAAATTGACCCAAGAGGATATCCACACATGTTTTAGATCGATAAAAACGATAAAAATATTTTAATCGGACGGTATGGTTGTGACGTTTAATAAAACTATATATTAATATAACTAATTATTTCAGTTTAAAGCTATAAGAGGATTATACTAGGGATGAGCAAAATGGACCCGGTACCGAATTTACCAAACCGGGTACATTTTTGGTACCGATTCGGTACCGACTTTTGACATTTTCGGTACCGGTTCGGTATCGGTATTTACCCTCAAATACCGGTACCGAACCGTACCGTACCGGGTATATTCGGTACCGGTACCCACTTTTGAGGATTTTCGGTACCGGTACTTTCGGTTCGGGTACCGATCGGTACCGAGCTCATCCCTAGATTATACTAAAACATACATAATGCCTTTTATTTGATATTATTAAATTTTATTTTCAATGAATTAGATAGTAAAACATACATAATGCCTTTTTATTTGATATTATTAAATTTTATTTTCAATGAATCACAGAGACAACCAAATACGAATCATATATTTTTATTTGATACATCTATATCTATAATCTAGGGGAAGGATCCATTAAAAAGTGGATTTTGCCTAAGTAGCCTAAGAAGGAATTTTAACCATTCATTTTTCAAATCAATGGTTAAGATGAAAGTGTAGGAAAAAAGAGGAGTGCAAGGATATCTTGGGAAAATCATATTTATGGACTTTCTCTCTCCAAATGCATATTTCACCTCCATTTTTTAAACGTTCATAACTTTTTTATACGACATTATTTTTTCATAAAAATTTCACCAAAAAATCGAGCGTCTTTTTATCTTTAATTTGAGTACCATATTGCTATATAAAATATGAAGACTAAAAAAACCCACTAAAATGTGTTGTGTTTCTATGTTGTATAACATTTTTTTGTGCTGGATTTTTATACTATATTTTTGTACTAAATTTTTTGTGCTGAATTTTTTTGTCTTAAATTTTTTTTCTCAATTTTTTGTACTGGATTTTTTTGTACTACATTTTTTTGCTGAATTTTTTTGTGCTATATTTTTTGTACTAGATTTTTTTGTGCTATATTTTTTTGTACTACATTTTTTTGTGCTACATTTTTTGTACTAGATTTTTTGTGCTAGATTTTTTTGTAGTAGATTTTTTTTTGTATTTTTAAAAAACAAAATAGGTGCCACATGTCATTTTTACTCCTATTTATAAGGACCAAAATGCCCTTGATTCCTACTTATTAGGAGTGCCACATGTCATCATCACAATCCTTCTTAGGCTACTTAGGCAAAATCCACTTTTTAGTGGATTCTTCCCCCTATAATCTATAATATCTATAATCTGTAATCTATCTATATCTATATTCTATATACTATATAAAGTATCTCCTATGTCTACAAATGTAATTTTCATCCTATTTTTTAAGATGGCATACCAAAAGCTAGAATAAATTCCTATATTTTTACACTTTTCATTCCTTTTCTACCCTTATAGAAACCAAAAGCTCTAAGTTTTCAATACACCTCAAGTATGAGTCGGATCAATTCCTCTACGCTTTCAGTACCATAAATCCTCAAGCACTTTGCAGGACCCTAATTCATCAATGAAATTTTTATTATAAGTAGGCCAAAAGTCCACAGTTATTAACGTGAAACCCTCAAAGTTGAATTAAATCTTGTGCTCGCTCTTCCTTCGTTCTCTGTCATTCTCTCAAATCCCCCTAATGGTGCTCTGGTTGAGTGGAGTTCAATACAGCCCGGTGGGTAGCGCTCCAATTCGATCAAGTACAGCGAATTTGATAAAAATTCTTGCCGTACCAGGTTCAATTTGGTACGTATCTCGTTCAATTTTCTCATTGATCTTGGTCTGCAATTCGAATATGTTTGATTGTTGTTTGTGTCTGATTGAAACAAAGAAGAAGAGGTGTAGTGGGCTGGTAATGTGAAAAAGGAGCGGCTGGTAGAAATATTAGGGTTTTTGGGTTGTTTAGTGAAGAAAAGAAATAAAAAGAATAGGTCGTGTGTGCAGCTGTAAAAGCATTTCTATGGTTTTAGGTTTTGTTTTTTCTTATTGGTGGAAAAAATGGTAAGGTTGAGGTTATATTATTTGACAGCCAAGGGGTTTTCAATAAATCAGATAAAAAAAATTAATGTGTGTTTTTAGAACTTTTTGTTTATGTTTTCTATCGGTAATATGAATTTGGATTTTGGTTATTTGGATTTATAATTTCTGTTTTAATTTGTGTATACCGAATCGGACTCAATGGTTCACCGTACCGGATCGTACCGAAATGAACCTACCCCCTCGTACCGAATTCGTCCTATCTCGTGAATCGCGAACCCGAACCGCGTTCTCGAACCAGAGCGAACTGCGAATTAGGTGACTACATGAGACTTTTATAATAGCAGCTCTTATGGCAATGCATCATCAAAAGTCGATTGTTTTATCTGGCGCCCTCAGTGCACTGTTTGTGATGACGGTACATAGAAAAACAAATCCAAGTTGTTTTTGTTTTGAATTTCGAATGCATGATGAATTATGATCTTGTCGTATTAAGCTTGATTTTGGTTTACTTGGTATGTAGATACTGTCTACAGGGCTTGGTAGGATTGCTCCAAATTTGATATCTAGGAAGCACACAAACAATGCTGCTACAGGCATGTAGTTGACCCTTTCTTCTTAGATGATTACATGTGAACCTTATTCTGCCATATTCAAATTACATATAATATACGAAGATTGGCAGACATCTAAGTCGTTGTTCGAAAATGCAGTTGTTTATGCCTTTTTTGGGCTGCGTTTGCTCTATATAGCTTGGAGATCATATTCAAAAGCATCTCAGAAGAAGGAGATGGAAGAGGTATGTTTTAATTTTTGTTTTTATGTTTAATGGTTAGTTATCAGAAAACTATGCCAATTTAATGCACTAATAACCCTGAAAATGTCAAATTTCTTGGTGAAGTTATCATTTACCAGACTCTAAATTGGGTTGAATAATGTCCCTTTATAACTGGTGTCTCTATATATTTGTAAATGTATTTTCCTCTTAAATTGATTTATAATAGTAAACTATATACAGGTAGAAGAAAAACTTGAGTCTGGACAAGGAAAAACAGCTGCCCGACGGTTCTTTTCTAGATTCTGTACGCCTATTTTCTTGGAGGTACATTTAATTCAATGGTTTTCAATTTTTATTGTTTGTATTCTTGTTATAGTTTTATCAATTTATTTAAGATGCACAGAAGTTAATGAAGCCAAGATTTTTAAACGTTAATCACTGAAGTAATTTTCCGAGACCAGACATTTTGGTGTTTTCAAGGTTAACAAGACTGGTTTAAGTACCCTTGGTTTAGAAAAGCGTGAAGCGCTCTGAGGCGTTTTACGTTTAGGCCCGAGGCGTGAAGCAAAAGCCTCACACGCACGCGAGGTGTTGTTGTATGTACAACCAAATAAGCTTTATGTACAACCAAGAGCGGCATTTGTCTCATGGTTTTACGTATCACCAACCTAACTGTGCGTGAGGTTCCACCTCAGGGCCCTGTGGCGCTTTCCTGATGCCTTTGTGCATCAGGTTTTTTTAAACCAAGATAGAACTAAATGTAGATAATTCGTTTGCAATATTATAACTCTTGTCCATGACTATGAAAGTGAGTTTTCATGATTAATTTTCACATGTTGTAACATGTGTAGTTTGATGCATTGGTAGCTGCTCTTCTGTTTTCCGAAGGAGGTGAGGAAGCTCAGCTGAAAAAAATTGAAGAACTTCAGGTATATTAGCCCACATAGAAAGTTTTAGTGTTTATATGTGTGGATTTTATTAGAAAAAAAATTGTTACCATAGTGCTTCCCATGAATAATCATCATACGCGTGACGATAACAACCTAAAAGAACTAAAGAAGTTAAGAAGAATGATTATAGATTGTCATCTCACAGATAATGAATCTTTTTGTGTAGGCTGAAAATGATCTTGTTGGTCAAGAACTTCAAAAGCAACTTGAGGCTGCAGGTAAATTTATTCTACGCTATCTTTTCTGCATGTTTGGTTCACTTGATTTGTTTCTTTTTTTTCTTATTTTGCCAATGACTGTGGGATGCTGATATTTAGGGTTGTTTCTTGGCTCATATCAGAGTTAAGCTTACACTTCAAAAAATCAAATAGCTCATCTTCGAGTTGAAAATTGTGTCAGTTTTGAAGTTTTTGACAACTAGATTAACTTTTCGAATAATTAATTAGTTATGGTGTGTTCAATGTAAATCGATATGTGGTAAAATAAATTAAGAGTAAATACTGAGGTGGCAAACGGGTGGGTAGGATAATGGGTCAAAATACTTCAGAATTATAAAAAGATAGATATCTCAATCTCTCAAAGTGGGTAGGATAATGCATCAATACACCAGGTGTTTGATAGTCAAGCCATGCACATCTGATAACCTTGTCAAACATTTGTTTCTTTCTCTTCGCTGTAGGTGTCAAAATGGTTTGGTTGGGTTGGATTGGGATTTGCGACTGGTCAAATGGCTGGACACTAAAACAAGTTACAGGTCACCGGTCACTTTCGGCATGTTGACCCGTTAAGGAAATTCAATTTTTTCTTTGTGTCTTGATTTTTTGGATAGAGCATGATTTTGGGAAAGAAATTTTTTTTTTGAGTTAATTACTCTTTTCATCCCTGTGCTTTGTCAAAAATCACTATTTCAGTCCATTAGTTTAAAAATTGTGATTTCAGTCCCTGTGGTTTCACTTTCGTAACCATTTTAGTCCATGTGGCTTCACTTTCGTAACCATTTCAATCCATTTATTCTGTAAGTACAGGGACTGAAATGGTTACGAGGTGGACTGAAATGGTTACGAAAGTGAAACCACAGGGACTGAAATCGCAATTTTTAAACTAATGGACTGAAATAGTGATTTTTGACAAACAAGGAGAAACTTCTGGTGATTTTTTAAACTAATGGACTGAAATCGCAATTTTTAAACTAATGGACTGAAATAGCTTTCCTTTCTTACCGAACCGAACTACTCCTTTTCAAGGAGAAACTTTCAAGAGTACCCTGTCTCCAACTTGAAATTCTAGTGGCTTGCGTCGATTGTCTGCATAACTCTTCTGGCGATCTCGAGCCGTTTCAAGTCTTTCCTTGATTTGAGTGATCTTGTCGGTGGTTTCTTGCACGATTTCAGGACCTGATAATTGGCTTTCTCATATTTCTTCCCAGCAAACTAGAGTTCTACACTTTCGTCCATACAGTGCTTCGAATGGGGCATCTTCGATGCTTGAATGATAACTATTATTATAGTAGAATTCAATTAATGGTAAATGGTTGTCCCAGTTTCCTCCAAAATCTATCACACATGCCCGGAGCATGTCTTCCAGGATTTGGATCGTCCTTTCACTTTGTCCGTCTGTTTGGGGATGATATGCAGTACTTAAATTCAGTCGGGTTCCCATTTCTTCCTAGAAACTGGTCCAGAAATGTGAAGTGAAACGACTATCCCTATCCGATACAATGGAGAGTGGGACTCCATGTAAGGATACTACCTCGTCTACGTACGATTTTGCTAATCTTTCCATGCTAAAGGTTTCCTTCATGGGTAGAAAATGAGCTGATTTGGTTAATCGATCCACAATTACCCAAATCACATCGTTACCTTTTTCTGGTTTTGGGTAACTTAGTAACAAAGTCCATGGTTATTAGTTCCCATTTCCATAGGGGCATTTCTAATTGTTGTAGTAGACCTGAGGGTTTCTGATGTTCTGCCTTAACTTGCGAACAAGTTAGGCACTTAGAGACGTATCTAGCTATGTCCTTTTTCATTCCTATCCACCAGAAGTTATTCCTTAAATCTTGGTACATCTTATTATTACCAGGATGCATGGTATACCTAGATTTATGGGCCTCTTCTAAAATTTTATTTCTTAAGTCTCGTTGCTTAGGTACCCCAAATCCTTTTCTTGTGGAATCTCCAAATTCCATCCATCCCTTGTTCTAATTCTTTTATTCTTCCCTTCATTCCTTCAGCATCATCCTTGATTGCTGTTTCTTGAATGTTTTTCAGCTGTTCTATTAAATCTACTTGAAAATTTAATCTAAGAGCACGAACTCGTCTTTGTTTTTCATGATACTTACGACTTAGGGAATCTGCTACTACATTTGCCTTTCCTTCGTGATTTTGAATATTACAGTCGTAGTCACTTAGAATTTCCATCCATCTTCTTTGCCTCATGTTTAATTCTTTTTGCCCAAATATGTATCTTAAACTCTCATGATCTGTATAGACTGTAAACTTACTGCCATACAGGTAGTGTCTCTAAATCTTAAGGGCAAAAATTATTGCTCCCAATTCTAAGTCGTGTGTCGTATAATTTTCTCCGTGCTTTTTCAATTACCTTGAGGCATACGTAATTATCTTTTTGCGTTGCATCAACACACATCTTAATCCTAGCTTAGAAGCATCACAATAAACTTCACAATCTCCTGTCCCTTCTGGTAAGGCTAGAATTGGGGTGTTTGTTAACCTTTGCTTTAAAATCTTAAAAGCCTCTTCTTGTCTAGGTCCCCATCCAAAACTTCATTGCTTTACAGGTTAGCTTAGTTAATGGAACAGCTATCTTAGAGAAATCTCTTATAAAGCGCCTGTAATATTCAGCTAATCCTAGAAAACTTCGAACTTCCATAGCTGATTGCGGGACCTTCCATTTGGTGATCGCTTCTATTTTAGAAGGATCTACGTGAATGCCTTCGTGATTCGCCATGTGTCCTAAAAATTATACCTCCTGTAGCCAAAATTCACACTTCGAGAATTTGGCGTAAAGCTTTTCCTTTCTTAACAGGGTTAAGAGTGCATGTAAATACTCACAATGCTCGTCCTGACTTTTGGAATAAATAAGTATATCGTCGATGAAGACAATTACGAATTTATCCAAATACGGTTTACAGATCCTATTCATCATATCCATAAATGCTGCAGGAGCATTTGTTAACCCAAAGGGCATGACTGTAAACTCGTAATGACCATACCTAGTTTTGAAAGCAGTTTTAGGTATGTCTTCTTCTTGTACTTCAACTGATGGTATCCTGAACGCAAGTCTATCTTAGAAAAGTATCTAGCTCCCTGGAGTTGATCAAAAAGATCATCAATCCTAGGTAATGGGTATCGATTCTTAATTGTAACCTTATTCAGTTCCCTGTAATCGATACACATTCGCATCAAACCATCTTTCTTTTTCACAAACAACACTGGTGCTCCCCACGGGGATGAACTAGGTTGTATAGATCCTTTACTGAGCAATTCGTCTAACTGCTTTTTCAATTCTAACATTTCGGTGGGTGCTAACCGATAAGGTGCCTTGGCTATCAGTGTAGTTCCAGAAATTAGATTAATTCTAAATTCTACTTCCCTATCGGGTGGTAATCCAGGTAGTTCTTCTGGAAATACATCCGGGTATTCTGATACTACTGGAATTTTCTTAAGTTCCTTACCTTTAGTGTTAATGATTACCGAAATCATATACACTATTCCTTGTTTTCTGGAATAACTGGCCATTTTCATTACTGAAATGAATTTCATTGGCTTGCGTGGCTTATCTCCTGTAATCACCACTATTTCTCTTGTGGGTGTATGAATTTCTATGGAATTCTTATCACAGAGGATTCGAGCATGGTTGGCTACTAACCAATCCATTCCTAACACCACATCGAATCCAGCTAAATTCATAGGTAACAGGTTTGCAGAAAATTTATGGCCTAAGAGTTCTATTTTTCCTTTTTGCAAAACCTTATCTATGTGAACAGAATTACCATCTGTGGTTTCTACCGTAAAAAATCTGCCTAAGTTTAGTTAAGGGTAAGTTAAGAGCTTGGCAGAATGAAGTGTTTATGAAACTTTGGTTTGCACCAGAGTCAAATAATACTTTCGCATAAACGTCGTTTACCAGAAACGTACCAGCTATTACGTCGGGAATCAGTTCTGCTTCTTGCGTAGTCAGCTGAAAGGCTCTTGCGTTTTTCTTATTAGTTCCTTCAGCTGGTTTAGCCTTGTTGTCAGCTGGTTTGAACAGTTTAGGGCAGTCTGGTCTAAAATGTGCAGCTTCTCCACAGTTGAAGCAGATTGTTAATTTCTTCCTCCTGCAATCTTCTTCTTGATGCCCCGGGATCTTACAGAAGTTACAGTATTCCTTACATTTTCCAAAATGCTTCCTTTTACAGGTACTGCAAAATGGAATAGTGGAGGATTGCCTAGTTCCTCTTTTCTTTAAGTTGCTACTAGCATTACCCCCTCGGAATCCTTGGGAAATCTTCTGAGCCAATTCCTTCTTTCTGTTTTCTTCTCGCGTACGTACCAGTCTGTCGGTCAAGGTGTTATCTAACTCCACCGCATCGTCAATCGTGCGGGGTCTTGCGGCTTTGACGATGTCCCGAATCTCGCTAATTAAACCCCAAACATAGCGAGAAATAAGCACCGGTTCTGGCGAGGCCAGAGTCGACACAATTCTGGCATACTCGAAGAATTTTGAAGTATACCCTCGACAGTCCACATCCACCATTCGGTGGCTCAGGAACTTATTGGCCATTTATTCCTTTTCATATTCAGGGCATAATTTCCTTTCCATCAATTGCTTAAATTCTTCCCAACTCATGGCATAAGCCATGTCACTTCCTTTGGCTTGCAACACCGTATTCCACCATTCTAATGCTTCTTCCTTGAAAAGGTGAGAAGCATACATGACCTTATCCTCCTCGGCACATTTACTTATTTTAATTACTGCCTTAGTCTTTTTCCAACCAACGCAGTGCAGCAGTCGCCCCTTCATTGCCTGCAAATTCGACTGGTTTACAGGCAAGAAATTCCTTGTAAGTGCAACCAGGTGTTGCAACTTTCATTTTCTTAAGTATTGGGGCCTGAATTACATTGTCGTTATTATTTCCGCCTCCGTTAACACTATTACTGAAATTATCGTCGCGCGTGCGTTTACAAGGGTTGGATTGGGAAGGTTCAACAGGACTTTGAACAACAGCGACGATTGCCGTGATAGCATTGGATATTCCCTAAGCAACGATGTTTTCTATATCTTGCCTATTAAGAAAGTGATCCTCATTGTTTTGCTCAGATTGGTTAACTTCGTTAACTGGCTCATTGACAACGGGTTCCATCTGATAATTTTCAATATATAAATGTATAAATTATTGGCACAAAATAAATAATAATCAAATGCAATAAAGCAATCGCACATAATCACGTCAACAGGTATAGCCAAAATTGTCGACTTTGCGACGTTGATATTTTTATATATTAGTAGGCATCCATACGCACCCGTTATTTTACAAAAGTTTTATTTTAAGTTATTTTACATAGTTATATTTTTTATTATTATTATTATTGTTATTGTTATTGTTATTGTTATTGTTATTGTTATTGTTATTGTTATTGTTATTGTTATTATACAAACAGAAAACATCACCTCCACCCCAGTTAACCAGCCTTTCAGAAACGACGTTCCCTCTCATCGTATTTCCATGAAATTCTCTCCCCTACTTCCTGAATTCTATTTCCTGCGTCCACTAGCTCCTCGCCATAGTGGCGGAGTTCAGCCAAGTTCTCAGTGCTCATAGGTGGGTTTGGTGCAGGCTCCGGGTCAAATTGGGGAAAATAGGTGTTAGGGTTATTCAAGAGATTCTGAAATTGCCAGTCATTTGTCCACCATTCTTCCAGCTCTCCTTGTAAGGGTCGGGGGGTTGACAATAGGATCTGGGATAGCCGGTTCCAAGTTAACTGGGAGTTGGGATTCAACAGGGTAATTGAAGAGGTTTTCATCGGCAGGTCCGATGAGGTCGCTATTTGCCAGTTTGCGATCAAGTTCCTCCCAGGGTGGCATTTACTGGGCTCGCCCTGAACTTTCCCCGATCTCCTTTCCCTTGCCTTTATTTTTGGGATCCTCATTCTTTTTAACTTTCTGTGCAGCTAGCTTCTTCCTCCGTCCCCGTCTCCAGCCTATGATTCTCCTTCTCTTTTTCGACTTGGGTTTCTCCTGGGCTTGAGCCTGGAATTCCATAGGTTTTTCACTGTCGGCCCAATAACCGAAAAAGCCCCCGGAAACTTCCATGTCAGCAGAATAGATAGTGAGATTCTGAAGAGCTTCAGACAACTCATTCATGCTGTCAACATATATGATGAACACACACAAACTTAAGTTAATATTTTATTTATCACGTTGAATTTTCACAGAATCACAAAATAGCAATTTGAAAATAAATTAAGTATTTCTAAATACTTAATTAGCTTAAATCAGTGGCTCTGATACCACCTTTTTCTGTCACGGTCCCCGTCCTGGTGTGACCCGGTCCAGGAGCCGCGAGACAGAAAACCCGTGGTATTTATTATTTGATTTGACAGCGAAAGTTTAACAGGATCTTTTAAAATTTGAAAATGCCCAATTATTTTATATCACCAATTGGGACAAACCCCGTAATTTACAGTAAAGGTAATTTCACGAGGAAATCCCTTGTTTTACAAAACATGTTTATTTATTTTACTGAGCCACCACTTCAAGCTTGTCAGTGCTCCGTAGTACTTTTTCCTTGATTCACAGTAAGTCACCTGAAACATGTTTAAAAATATTTTATCAGCGGGGAAATACTGGCGAGTCACTCAATTTTGATAAAACGACTCCTAGTTATAAATTACAGCATAAGAGCGATTACAATGACTACTATCTTATTTTTATCTGGCGCCGTGTCACACCCTTGTGACGATGGTCATACTACTATTGGGTCCTTTCACCCAAGTAGTGATGATTATCACTGTTAGGTTGGTGAACCTAACCGTGAGATATTAGTAATGTGCACAATACCCCACTTGCCAGTGATTCAAGATAACCAAGACTTAATCCCTATTATTATAACTTTTGAAAATAATTTGAGTATTGTAAAACATTGTTGATAAAAAGAGAATGACTCACATTGCAGGTTTAATTAGGCAGAGTTTAGCCTATTGATTTAGACTTATAACCTAGTTTAAATAACAATGCACACGAAACTAGGACAGTAACTTAATACAACATTTACGATAGCTCACGAAATCAAAACCCTCACGACGAATGACAAAGTATAGCCCAAATACGGGCAGCACTTAAACATCCATCGGATCGGTTTCAATCAATCGGACATTGTATAGCAGTGATCGAGTTAATACCCTGTATTCGTAGCAGCGTTTCCCTATTCGGAAATTCGAATTTGAGAAGTATACTTCGTCTTTTGAAAAGTTTTTCGAGTGCAGATGAACTGCTCATGCCCAACCCATTTATAGCCAGATTTTGGGTGTTACGCGGCCCGCGTAAACCCTCACAAGATCCTTACGCGGCCCGCGAGGGCCACCTAGTCTACAACTAGGGCTAGCGTGTCACACCTAGGTCGGCCACGTGGCCTGGAACGCTTATCCGGTCACCAGCTGTCCTGTCGTGGCCCGCGTAACCTTGGCTTAACTTTTACGCGGCCCGCGAGAAGTCCAGAAATCTTGATTTCTTGGTTTTTCATGAGGATTAGGGTTTCAGGGGTCCGGGTTTTTACTTACGGGTCGGTTTTGGACATTTTTGCAGGTCCTTACATGTAGTTTTGTTTTGTTTGAGACAAAACACATATCTGTTTATATCAATAATCTCTGTAGTAATTTGTTCATCTGATTTGTTTAAAATTATTTTCTAAAATTTCTCATTGATTCCACTTGTAACATGTATACCAGGCTAATAATAGAAGACATCTAGAGGCCATGGATTATTCCACGTGTTCGACACCTTCAATTCCGTTTTTAACCGATATGATTTTACTTTTTAAAGGAATGAATGCAATTTATAATATAATGTAGATTGTATAGATCTTATCTTGATTTTTAGGGTCTTTTGTGAAGAACTACAATGGCACTAACGATGCTTCGGCAGGCGATTGATGCGGTGAAGGATCAAACAAGCATTAGCAT
The DNA here is from genome assembly GCA_030545235.1 of Helianthus tuberosus. NCBI lineage: Eukaryota > Viridiplantae > Streptophyta > Magnoliopsida > Asterales > Asteraceae > Helianthus > Helianthus tuberosus. The sequence continues at coordinate 166,974,265 of CM060355.1, forward strand.
TGCTAAGTATGGCACCAGAGTTAGAAGTTGCCATAGTGAAAGCCACCAGTCATGATGATGAACCGACCAGCAAGAAGTAAATTCGGGGCAATCCTACAGCTTACGACGCTAAGTGAGCGCCTGCGTTCATGCCATGCCGAAACTTTGAGCAAGATGCGTGATTGGTTTGTTATGTTAAAATGTTTGGTTTTAATTCACTGGTTGTTGAATGACGGGGATATGGTTTCTAGGAGGAGATTATGTATGCTACTAGAAGAGGAAACGGGTTGCTTAACATGGCGGATTTTCGTGATAAGGCGCACATGAATTCATGGGATCACTCTGCTTTTGTGAGGACTTACGGGTTTTATTTGGATTCAAGGCTGAAATATGTACCAAATTTTATATATAATACATTACTTGTTTCCTTTTGCAAATTAAATAACATGTTTTCCCCTTATTTCTTTGGTCTAAAACTTGTTTGATTTTATTAACCAAATAAAGGCTAAAATTGGTCAACGTCCATTGTTCACTCAAGATTAACTGTTTACCCAATAACCGAATTTACAATAGACATAGGGTGATGCTATATGTAGATGGATTAAAGGCTGAAATTTGTACCAAATTTTATACAAAATACATTAGTTGTGTGTATTAAATTAACATTTTTTTTGCCCCAGGTGAAGAGAAATACCAGATGACATGATTCTCAAAACACCATCTTTTGCACTCCGCGGCAACGTGCGGGTTCCCCACTAGTAGAAACATACAATTAACAACCCTATTATTTTCAATTGAAAATTGATAATGGAGTTGAAATGACAAATATGAAAAGATATAGCTAAAAAGGGAGAAATATTAATAATTTAGGGTTATGTTATTATATTAAGGCATATGTGCAGTCCACAGCTTTAGCAGATTTCAAATGAGAATTCAAAACACTTTTGTGGAATAATGTGTATGCATAGATAGAGAAACACGTATATAGAAAGAGAACTAATATATGGGTATAGAAGTCATTTTCTCTGTAAATACACCCAAATCGGAACTTACCGCCACCAATCGCCATCACCAAGATACCATGCAACCATAGTACACCACAACGCGTCCACATCACGACCGGTTTCCTTCGGTTAACCCCCACCTCAAACCCTAAGATCTCTGTGAAGTCGTCGGAAACAGTTTTAGCTGGCGGTCAATGATAAAAAGCATCTAAAAAGTGGCGACGATGCTCTTCCGACTACCATATGGGTAGCCTTTGCCTAGATCGGTGGCGGCGAACGCTAAAGACCGGCAGGAACCACTCACTTCGACCGACGGCCGCAACAACTCGCTCGCCTACTCTCTTTACAACACCGCCGCGAAATCGGTAGAGCGTCGGTGGTGTTTGTGATTTTGAGTTTCAATTCCAGTTCAGAAAGGAAACCTAACTGTTGGTTTTGTAACCGTCATAGTAGCCGGACGGTTTAAATAAAGTTGCGAGATGAAGACAGTGACGGGTGAAGGGAAAAACAAATGAAAATAAATCAGCCAATAGCCAGTCAGCATGCATAATGATCAAGAATAATGAATCAAACATACACACGCAATAAATCAAGAATAATATAATCAAACAACAGAATAGGACAAGACAAACGGCAACAAATTAATTATCTGCATGACTAACGTTCAATATTGGCCAGTATCAGCTATCAATCAAAGTAGACGTTAATGGTGGCTAGGAAGCACCACACGATGGCGACCCGCTACCTTCTTTGAACCGACACAATGGTTACCACCATTGCCTGTGTTTCCGCATCCGTTCCCTTGGGTATGTGGTAGATATGGTAACAATAGATTTCCTGATCTCTTCATCCATGTTTCTTCAAATTCACTTCCAAGAAGTCTATTGGCTCCATTCCCTTCGAAATTTAAGAATATAATAAGTACAAACAACGCAAAAATGGCTAAGTTTTTTGTTTCTTGTCTCATGTTTCTTGTACCGCTAAATATGGAAAAATATAGCAAAAAGAATGAATAAAGACAGTTTGGGCAGATTAATGGTTAGAACAGGTAGGGTTTGATGAATATTTGGATGATGAGGAGAAGGTTATTTAATATTTATAGGTGTGCACGACCCTATGGTTTGACTTTGACTATCAATATTCGTTTTATCTTGAATTAGCGACTTGAATATTATCCGTGGTGGAAATCTCTGTTAAAATTTAGTTGACTATCAATATTCGTTTTATCTTGAATTAGCGACTTGAATATTATCCGTGGTGGAAATCTCTGTTAAAATTTAAAATGCAAATAAAAAAAATTAGTCCGCAGTTATAATAAATGGATTTAATTCCATGCGTATTACAAAAATCTGGAACTAGAATATTAATAACTAGTAAAATACTATCGCGCGTTGCGGTCAGTATCAGTCGGTACCAGTTCAATAAATTCCGGTATCAAAACCGCAGTGTCGGGAGTCGATATATCAACCGGACTATAAAACCCAAATAATAAAGTCATGATATGATCAAGATAATATTGACATGTGTATTAAATCGGTCGAAAACCATAAAAAATGAATATCAATTATGGTTTCAATAGTACAGGTACTGATATTGTTCGGTCGATACTAACAATATATAAAATAGAAATAATGGATTTCAATAATTTCAACTATTGCCTGTTGGCCGGCAACAGTTCCAACTTTAAAAATTATCACTGGCGATCACCTCTTTTTACATATTGGCGTTGAATGGAACTTGACTAACAGAACCCTAAAACCGTTAGTCTTCGGTTTGTCACAATAAAGAACAATAAAATCAATTATATTTGACCCGTTCAATGTTGAACAAAACTTCTTTTGAAACCTAGATAAAAATTTGAACAATGCAAATGGATATTCAGGATTTTATAAAATATTACACTATGTTATTAAAATAACGAAAACACTAATTTTGATAACATGTACATTTGTAATTCGGTTACTTTTAGATAAAATATATACATTGGAACGACAAACTCCAACTTTTATAAAATATTGTATTTCAAAATATGTTTAAAATGAACTACATATAAAATAATAAAAAAATAAATAAAAGCTAGAAAAGCTATAATAATATTTAAAATTATATTTTACTCTCTTAGTTTTAACATATATTATATAATATAATAATAGTTTAAAAATATCATTATATTACTATATATCTTAAAATAGATGGTCGGTGGCTGTCACATCACAGTCACCACCATCTCTTCTTATATATAAGCGTTTTTGACATTACAAAACTCAAAATACCAAGCTACTCTGTGGTTTATTGTGTTTGTAATCGAACAGAGGTCACTAGTTCGACCCATGTACACTACTTTCTTCTTCCCCAAGTCTGGTACGTATTACAATTAACCCCCCTTAACTTCTCCATTCACTTTCTTCATTTAAATCCAAAACATTCAAAATATAAATATCCATTCCACAAAGCTTTTGGCTGAGTTGTATTTGCACATTATTTCATTGAGATTTAACAATACTAATTTTATTTTATTTTTAAGCTTTTAATTTTATTTTTAGGCTTTTTATTTTATTTTGACTTAGTATTTAACTGATGCTTTTTAAATATTTATATTTTTAAGTGTTTGAACTCACACCATTTTTTGGTGAGCGATACCAAAACACTAGACCACTAGATCATTGGTGGTAAAGGTCGGTGGGGTTTCCCACCGACAAAAGTGACCCTTCGACTTTTACAAATGTTACTTTTAATCCTTTGGTATTGATTTTTTCACTTTATAACCTAAAACTTTTGACATGAAACACTATTAATCCTTATCTTTAAGTATGTTACACATTCACTACTAACTTTTGTTAATAAACAACTTTTGACTCGCCATCCTTTTCAACTTAATAATTTAACATCTCATTTTTTTAGATTACTTCTACGACTATACACCGTAACGTGCAACACATTATTATACTTTTTTTTTATCTATGCATAACCACGCTAATGTCTAAATTACTGTTACGATTTTTACACTAATGTCTAAATTAAGTTTACAACTTTACATCGCAACGCCCGATTAATTATACTTTTTTTATCTGTCAAATAACGTTAGTGTCATGAACGTAACGTGTCTAACAAAGTATAGAACGCGTAACGTGATGTGCGGACACCAAACGTTAGTGTTATCATCATTATGCGTGTAATGAAGTCACAAAAGAGATGTCGCCACTGCAACGCGTGGCACAGGATAAAATTCTAGTTATATATATTATAAAAGAAGAGTAGATGAATAGTGTTGTACAACATTTAATATAGGTTTTACAAGTTTATTAAATTTTTTGTACTTTATTTTATTTCGTAATTTAGTGTACGCTTTTTCATTTACAAACCATGTAGTAGGGATGAGCATGTCGGTATCCGATACCGAACAGATACCGATACCGTCTAATACCGATCCCGAATTTCACCCAAACTAGGTACCGATACCGATACCGAAACATGTCGGTTAGGTATCGGTACGGTATCGGTATTATACCGTATTTTAAGGGTCGGTATTGGTATAATACCGATACCGTACCGATACCGAAAACGGCAAAAAGTGGATACCGATCGGGATACCGATCGGGATTGGGTTCGGTACGTGATCGGTATGGGATCGGTATTCGGTGGCATATGCTCATCCCTACCATGTAGCTTAACTATTGTATTATTTTCTTTTACTTTAACCAAATTACTTTTCTACCCATAAATAGTATTTTTAACCAACATGATAATAACATTTAGATATATATATATATATATATATATATATATATATATATAGGGTCAGGATTTAGAGAGAACGGTAAAAGTGTGAGAACGGTGAGAACGATTTTGGTGGTCACATGTGGCGCTGATGCTAAATTACACTAAGGGGTAATATTGTCAAAAAAACCCACTCACATGAACTGGGTGTTCAAATAAAAAGCCATAAAAACACCCAGTTCAGAAAAACGCCATGAAAAAACTCAGTTAGAAACGCCATAAAACATTCAGTTCAGAAAAACGCCATGAAAATACCTAGTTAAAACGCCATAAAAAACACAGTTCAGAAAAAACATTGTTAGAAATGTAGGATTAGAAAACAAATGCAGTATGCAAGCAATGCAGAATAGAGCAGCAGCAGATGCTCTATTGTTTGATGCGCTAATCAGATAATAGATGCTCTAGTGCTAGATGCCTAATCAGATGCTCTAATAGATGTTCTAGTACTAGATGCTCTAATAGATGCTCTAGTACTAGATGCTCTAACAGATGCTCTAATATGTGGCATGCGTTATTATGTGGGATGCGCTATAATGGAGTAAGTTCAGAAAAATGCCATGAAAATACTTAGTATAAAAGGCCATAAAACAATCAGTTCAGAAAAACACCATAAAACCCAATTAATTTTTTTTCGAAAAATATATCAATAGTATACTCGTTGGAAAGATAAAAAAACGCTGAGTTTTATGGTGTAATTTTTTTCGAAAAATAATCACGTATAAAAAAGTTATTGTTGTTTAAATATGATGGGGGAAACTGACATGTGATTAGCATGTGCACATTTGTTTGGATCTTCCTATTTTACTCCTCCTGATAGTTCCAAAGCCCCTATTATTTACAAAAATGTCACCGCATCAATCTAAGCCACAAACCACTAAGATCTTGTGGCTGAGAATCGTTCTCACCGTTCTCACACTTTGAGGAGTTCTCTCCTAATCATGTTCCTATATATATATTGCTACAACGAGTGTGAGAAAGGTTTTCTTTAGTTTAATATTATTTAACGAACACGCCGATACTCTTTTTAATATATTTTTTTAACTTTTTTTTCTTTACAAAAACGAGCGGCGCTGAAACCGACCAACTTTCTATCGTTTACCTATTTTTACCGTTGTTATTTACTATATCATTTTACCTTTTGTTATTATTTTGATGTTCAGAGCCAAGTTACAACGCAAATAGCATAACCCAAAAATATATCATTTTCATTATATATATATATTGGGTGAGGTTCATGCAAGAACCACCTTTATTACGAGAACCGCGAGAACCAATGTTAACACAACAAAAAATACCTAAAAAAACCTATAAAAATCTAACCCCTCCCCCCCTCCCCTAAAAAAAACCTAACCCCCCACACCCCCTCCCCTCCCAAAAAAAAAAAAAAAAAAAAAAAAAAAAAAAAAAAAAAAAAAAAAACCCTAAACCCTTCTCCCCCACTCCCAAAAAAATGTTAAAAACTAAACCCCAAAAAAACTAAAAAAATCAAAAAAACACACAAACTTTTTTATTTTTTTAATATGTTTTACATTAAAATCGCTACTTTTAGTAGTGAAAACAATTTTTTAAAGTAGCGATTTTTTTATAAATAATATTAAAAAAAACTTTTGTGTGTTTATTAGCTAGTTTTTAGGTATTTTTGGTTGTGTTCACATTGGTTCTCACAATAAATGGTGGTTCCTAACGTATCCTTCTCATATATATATATATATAGGGTAAGGTTCATGCGAGAACCACCTTTATTGCGAGAACCGCGAGAACCAATGTGAACACAACCTAAAATAGCTAAAAAAACCTAAAAAAAACCTAACCCCCACCCCCCCCCCCCCCAAAAAAAAAAAAACCTAACCCCCCCCCCCCCCCCCCCTCTCAAGCTAACCCCCCCCCCCCCCCCCCCAAGCTAAATGCTAAAAACTAAACCCCCCAAAAAACCTAAAAAAAACCTAACCCCCCCCCCAACCCCAAAAACCTAAACCCCCCTCCCCCACCCCCAAAAACCTAAAACCCCCCCCCCCCCCCAGCTAAAAACTAAACCCCAAAAAAACCTAAAAAATCTAAAAAAAATCTAAAAAAATTTTTTTGGTTTTTTTAATATTTTTTATGTTAAAATCGCTACTTTTAGAAGCAAAAAAAAAAAAAAAAAAATTTTTTTTTTTAGAAAAAAAAATTTTAATTTTTTTTTTTTTTTTTTTTTTTTTTTTTTTTTGCTACGAAAAGTAGCGATTTTGTTATAAAAAATATTAAAAAAAAAAAAAAAAATTTTGTGTGATTTTTAGCTATTTTTAGGCATTTTTGGTTGCGTTCACATTGGTTCTCGCGGTTCTCGCAATAAGAGGTGGTTCCTAACGGATCTTTGTCCTATATATATATATATTTATTTATATATATATAGGCCAAGTTTACTCAAGGACCTTTTTTCGTGAGAAATGTGAAAAGTCATAGAAATTGACATGTATGCATCATGTTTTGCATTTAGACATGATGTTTTGGGTTGTTTTGGCAAGAAAAACACCAAACATAACAATTTAAAATACAATGCGACGTATTATGGATGCGAAATTTAAAACACACTGCTTAATACTTAAAACACACTACTTAACGACTTGGCATGGTGTTTAAAGTTTTAAGCCTAGAATTCATTGTATTGTGTCTTAAACTGTTATGTTTGGTATTTTTCTTGCCAAAACAACCCTATATATATACATCTATTTGTAAACTAAATAGGCCGCCACATATCGCATCATATTTTTTTCGTTCTAAATTGTTATTTTAACTAGGATTTATAACCTGTCATGATGCAATGAGGATCCATGAATGCATTGCCTAAGCGATATATGAAAGATGTACAAAACGAAGCTATACGCTTTTTTGCAACCTTGCTTATCAGCGTAAAAACCCTATTCTGTCATTTTCTTTCTCATGTGATACTGAATTACCAAACTTTGATATTCAGTCACCTCCATCTCTATAAACCTACTCTTGTTATCTTTGAATAACATTATATAACTGTTCATATTTCACCTCCTAATCCGAATGCGAACGAGCTATATCCGGAAGATTCAGTCCTTAGCTACTGCATGTTAAGATACAAAATTTTTAATGCTAACGTGATCGACGACATCATATCATGTATAGATTCGGGTATTCATTATTATTTCAATCTTTCCCTCTCTCAATTCAGAAGTGTTCATTCGAATTCCCATGATATCATAAAATGAAACATTCTAGATATTTGAAGAAGCCTAATGTTAAGTGTTTGAATTTGGGATCAAGGGTCCATTTGGTATGTGGTATTGGAATGAATGAAGGAATGGAATGGACGGGTTAATGTAATGTACAACGAAATAAAATGAATCATTCCATTCTATTGTGATGTTTCGTTACTCATATGTGAATAGAACCAATCATTACTTTATACAAATTGATAAACAAAAAAAGACGAAACAACGAAACACAATTATACTAAAAACGACAAAAGTATAATTGTCGTAGTAATAATAATAATAACATTATTGGTAAAAAAATTAATAATAAAATTTTTGATATATATTAATATTAATAATATAAATATAAATATAAATATAAATATAAATATAAATATAAATATAAATATAAATATAAATATAAATATAAATATAAATATAAATATAAATATAAATATAAATATAAATATAAATATAAATATAAATATAAATATATTTCTTTCCTTTCCTTGAATGAATGAAAAAAAAAAACACCCGCTAGCAAGGAATGTAAATTGTTATATTTAGAAGGAGTTACATTCCTTTGGAATGCTCCATTCCATTAACAAATGGTAACCAAATATGTTTATTTGCATTCTATCAGAATGATCCATTCTATTCCACCTTCTATTCCTTCATACCAAATGCTAACCAAGAGTTATACCTACAATGAGATCATTTAATTTTGATTCTAAATGTTGTTATTTCTTATAAGCAATGCATAAATATTTTAATCATAACGGTCGAAGTAGACAAGTTTTGAAAGTTAAAGATCTAAATTTAAACAATTTTGAAACTTTCCAAGTGTTGTCGGTTGGTAGTTGAATGAGAGTTGGTCTCATGTGTGTCGTCTGTTTATATTGTTTAACGTCAATTCTTAGTGAGGTTTGCATCTGAAAAATTCCTAAGATTGCTTAAATTCCTAGTGGATGTTCTAATTACGCATTTAGAATTTTTGTGTGTGCAGATGTGGCATTCGAACAGCTAGAGGCAAAGAGAACGTGTCAGATGACAAGTTGTGGAATGATGACATGACATGGGTGCAATCATAGGATCAAGATGATCAAGTTGTAGTTGACCACTCATCAACACCACGAGGATCTGAAGTTTTGAAGATAAAAGATTCATGAGCAACATTCAAGGGGGAGTTTGTTGATGCACCTCTTGATTATGACACGTGTAGACATTTAAAGACCATATAGAGTGAAGAACGAACCATCACCAGCAACATCCAAGGAGAAGTTTGTTGATGCACTTTTGTATGGATGTGGTTCGGTTCAGTTCGGTTCGGTCAAGAGCAGCGTAGCGACATTCCTCCATCGTGCGCCTAGAATAACAACACACGAAACACGATGACACGCGAACAAAGAGTTGCCATCATGATGACATCAGCATGATGTCATCATGACCTTGTAGATCGAAATAGCACATGATCCAAATAGCATGTAATTCATAGAAATAGCACATGATAGAAATTGAAATAGATCTTTTATAAGTCTATTTCGATTATATATAAGTCTATTTCGATATATAAGTGTATATTTCGATATGTTTCATTCATGTTTGTTATGTTTCGATGTAAGTCTGCTGGTTTGGCTATGAATACCAGCAGAGAGAGGCGCAACTTAAGAGGGGCTGGGAGGGGCGCCCGACTCCCCAAGCTTTTCGCTCTGCAGTGTTATATATGTAGTTTTCGAATAGAAATTTTTGGGTATATACGTTTTCGACCCCTGGTTCTATTAGAACTTTTGGGTTATTGGATTTTATCACCCTTAACTAAGGGCCATTGGCCGCTGCCACCTCCAACTATCACTTTGATGCCCGTCACCTCCAACTTAACACTTAGTGTGTTCTGTCACCAGATCAATAACTTTTGATCACGTTACTATACTTTTGGGGGTGTCCTAAGATCCCTAAAACCTTCCCAAGATCCCTATGACACCCCAAAAAGTGTAGTAACAGGATCGAAAGTTAGTGATGTGTTAACGATACGTTGACAGAACACACTAAGTATTAAGTTGGGGGTGATGGGCGTCAAAGTGATAGTTGGGGTGGCAGCGGACAATAGCTAATAGTTGGGGGTGATAAACTCTAATAACCCAGAAATTTTTGGGTATATACGTTTTTGACCCCTCTGTCTTTATTGTCAAGCTTCGCCACTACCAGCAGAGGCTCTATTTCTAAACAGAGAGAACGGTTCAGAGAGTGTTGATGCAGATTTTGTGTCCGATGCTTGTCGAATAGATTAGATTTATTTTATGATGAATTTGTAATAGTTAGTTAAACGGTTTTGTAGGTCCGTTTTTCGGAGGATCGATTACGAAACCTATCCCTGTTTCTCACAAACACGGTCACGAGTGCGGAATCCCCGTGACGATACAAACCAAAAAAATCGAGTAAATAACACACATGTAATCAAAGATTCACTTGTCTATTGATTAAACGGATGAGAACAATCATCAAACATATACACACAATGCTTGAAGGTAAAACTCACATAAGGTTATGCTCTCATGCCTAAACCGTTAAACATAACAAGCTATATATACTGACCTATGACGAACTCCTATGTGACGAAGGTTAGGCATGGCGAAGATTGAATCTTCGCCATACACATAACACGACGAACATTGAAGGTCGCCATCATATTGTTCGATGAAGATTGATTCTTCGTCAAACATCAACCAAGGACAGAATATGTTAACTTGTTAGACAGTTCAGAATTATAACAAACAACCAAACAGACACAACATGAATGCACACTAGCATTATATCAAACATACAATAAGAGACAAACATCATACCAAGCAAGATATGAGGATATCCGACTAGGTAGACTTGACAGAACAAACAGACTCGATTACAAAAGACCGTTCAAAATAGAACGTAAACAAGACAAAGTAACAAACACAAAAATGCATCAACAAACTCCCCCTTGTCTGTTGCTTGGTCTTCCCTCTTTGAGTCTTCAATCTTCAGTGCTTCAATAACCAGGTGCTTCTGGCGTGTATCCCTCGATAGAAACAGAAACAAGCGACGCGTTGAAATTGTAATTCTTGATGTGCGTCCTTGTCTTCATAAAAGATATCAAGTCGGAATAACTTGTCGATGTCATTCGCAGACATATTCACAATCCACATCGGATCTAGCATGCTGAAGTTCTCTTTATAACCTTTGAAAATAATAATTACTTCATGAGTATCCGAATCATAACACCACAACTCCATATCGTCAAGAAAGTTATGTTCCATGGGCATCAGCGGAATCTTGTTCATGACCTTTGCCGGCTGATATATGAGCTTGTATCGAGCCATGTTGGTCAATGGATCCAACGTGAACTTGATTTGTTGATACACTGGAAACTGTGGTTTATACGATTCATCCTTCCATCCCTTCTTTCGTTCGAACTTCAATTTCTTTGCAAATAATGTTGCGCCAAAATAATTTTAACGATTAATTATTTCTAACTTTGATAAGGCGGCAACATCATAGAACGGCAGAGATAAGATGCTCAGCATTGAGTTGAAATACTGGATTCTGTGTTCGCGCTTGATCGCAACACAGTGAATTTCTTTCACGAACATCCAGCTCAGAATCTTCCCATGAGGCTTAACTTTTTCAAACTTCAGAAAATCAACTTGTGTTTCAGGAGGCGTAGGCTTTTCGACCTTTGACAAGAACCTTTTTCTCCATTCTTGGAATGAATCCTTCGGATTATCTGTGGACGTACGATTCTTTAACTACTCATCAATATCTTCTAGATTTTCATTCATCCATTCTTCATCAAAAGGATCAAACTCCATTCCATAGGCACGTACATACGTTGATTTGTTTGTTTCACCTTCAAACACTATCTCGTCAATGTTTTCAGTATCAACAGTTTCTGGTTCAATCGGAATTTGATCGATAACTAAATCTTCAATTATTTTCATTTCATTTAGAGCCAGCATCTGCTCATTCGAGAGATCAGCAACAAACTCTCCTTCTTTTAGAACTTCTCCAGTCACCGGATGTAAAGCCTGTAAAGCAAAGTCAGCAGAGCTAAGAATAGAAGATGTACCAGGCAAGGAGCTTTCAATGTAAGAACTGCTCTCTAGCTGTTTTATTTCTTCTACATTTCCACCAGAAGTTCCTTGTGTAGATTCAATTTGAGAAGGCTTGTAGACAACAATTTGAGTCGATGCAGAGGTTGGCGATTGCTCGGACGTTGCAGAGGGGCCAGGGTTACCCGAATCCTCAGAATCAGGATCCCCTTTCTTCAAGACTTCCTGTTGTTTGAATCGATCGCCCCACAAAATGTTGACACACTTTCTTACAAACTCGAAGCCATCAGTGATTCTTTTGACCCCATCTGTTATCTTGGTATTGCAAATGTTGTACCACTCTTTCATGTCGTCATGCTTTTCTTTAAGAGTGTCGGTCAACCTTTGAACCTGGATGCTTCTTTCTTTCAAGCGGTTCATATCAATACCACGAGCATTATCTGCAGCTCGAATTTGTTGCAACTGACGTTCTCTTTCTTCATCTGCAGCCTTCAAGCGTGCATTCTCAGCCTTCAGTTGATCAATCTCTGTTTGTTGGCGTGTGATCTAGGCTTGTTGACGCTCAACAGTGGAATTCAACGTGTTTATCTCCAACCGTTGTTTGATCACATCGCTCCTTGTAATATTCATGAACTCCGTTTGCCTATTAATTTGACCTGCAACATCTTGCAGTTGAGAGAATAGGAATTCTACCTTTTCATCGGGCTCCATTTCAGAAAATTTTCTCCGTCGGCGTTCTAATGTCTGCTGAGATGTAGTTGCTTGAATAGTTGATTCCATTGTGCGTGAAGGTTCTTGTGGTGTAACTGTTGGAGTTTCACCAGCTGAGGTAACCACAGGGGGTGGTTCAGTTGATCTAGGAGGATATGATACAATAGCAGAGGCTTCTGCGGCCGTTAGCCCAAACTCTGGATTCATATCTGCTTCTTGAATAGGCTGTTGATGTGGAACGGTCTGCTGCACAGATGAAGTACCGATGTACTTCCTTGCCTTTTTCTTTATGCGAGCAGCAGTTTGTTTCCTCTTTAAACGTTCAGCTTTGGTATCCGAAGGAACGTAATCATCATCATCCGCCTGTCTAATCTTCCTGACTTGCCTCACACCACGTTCATTGAGATAGAACTCGTACCCAGGCTCAGGATGATTGTCATCAGATTCAGAATCCTCAGCATCACCTCCAGCTGAACTAGCACCAGTTGTACCAGTTGCTGATGCAGCAATAGCTCAAGGTGCACTAGTTGTTGTAGCACCTGCATCTCCTCCATCATCACCTTCACTCTCGCTCTCGGAAGAATCCAAATCCTTTCGCCCGAACTTATCTTCCAACATCTTTTTCAATTTTGGTTCCTCGTCGTCTGGTTGGCTGTCGTCGTGACGCCATTTATCGTTTGCAGGAGCGATGTATTGTGTGTTATTTAAGGCACCAAACATCTTCCTTGGAGGATTGGATTCTGTGTATCTTTTTGCAGCAAAACCCTTGAAGATCCGTAAGGACTGTTCGAACATAGCATCAATCTTGAGAGTATCATTTTCTGCCTTTGGAAGCCCTGGATGTTGAATATTCATAATCATTTGTAAGAAGCGGGGATACATCCAGAATTTGTTGCCAGAAGTTCGAGATCCTGTTCTCCTTAGATTTTCTTTCATGTTAGCGTAAATGAACTTTGATATACTGAACGGCTTGTTCAATACTAATGCGACCATCAAACCAACAAGATCATTCCCAGCCATATCATATCCAGCACGACTTTTGCTTATACATTGAACAAGCACGTGAAGTAAGAACTTGTACCGCAGCGGCAAACAAGTTTTGTTGATCTGACTGGCAAAGATATCACCGGTGCACTTCATTCTAAGTAGACAGCCACGCGTACACATGATCGGAATAGTATCTGGAGCACTTGCATCGTCTTGAAGTTCCAATATCGAGTTCAGAATCTTCGGTGACACATCCATATTTAATTTGTTAACCTTCCACCGAATTAGTTCCTTTCCGTCAACTTCTATGATATTTGTCGAATTCCAGAATTCTTTAATCAACGACTTGTAAACATGTGTTGAGAACGTGATTGCCTTGTTAATCCATGATTCCCGTAGCCATTGAGTGATTTCCTTGTAATCGTCAAGCTTTCCTTTAGGATCTAAGAATGCTACCATATTATGTCGAGGTTCGGACATAATCTCTTCTTCCGTTTTATTGGTTTTCTTGGTGGCAGGTTTACGCTTTTGATCTTTCGGAGCCGTTCTGTATACATCAAATACCTACAATAAGCCAAAAACACATAACACTTATAGGATACATACATGTATACACATTTAATGTTCATTGTGCACATTAAACATGTCTAGACATACATACTGTATAAAAATTACCCATTGACATTTGAATTTTTTTCTAAGTGTGGAATTGACGAAGAATGGTCCCTATGACGAACTTTCCCTTTTAATGACGAAGATTGAATCTTCGTCGCCTTTGCTTGACAAAGTATGAATGGTCAGCAATGGTCAAATATGGTCGACGGAGATTGTTTCTCCGTTGACCATAGGAGAAGTTCGCCGTAAATGATTTATGACGAAGATTTTAAACTTCGTCACTCAAAGACTATGACGAAGATTAAAACTTCGTCACTTCTAGTATATGAAGAAGGTTGGAAACTTCGTCACTTATGGTTTATGACGACGGTTGGAAACTTCGTCATTTCAAGGTTCGTCAAAATTAGGGTCGTCGTTTCAGAAAACCAGAATTGGGGGTTTCGCCATAAGGGATTCTTCGCCGAAACAAAGTGAAACCCAGTTGATTCAATCATCAGAACCCATAATTTTAACCAAGAAATATGCAGTCAAAATCAAAGTCCAAAACCCCCAAATTTCGAACAAAACAACAATAACCCAAACACCCCTGTTTCTAATGATTTAAAACATTTTAAGTGAAAACACATGTATATTCTTAAACATATCCGAACAAACATCAAGGCCAAAACATCAAACAAACCTAAGTAATCATCAAACAATTTTAAACATTATGAAAACCTAACACCTATTCACTACCCAAAACAAAAACCCAGATAATGTCATCAATACACACAACCTCTGTTATATTCTAACACATCAAAACATAAAAAGACATGAGAAGCAAGAACATGAACAGTGGTACTTCTATCAACAAATCTCAAAGGGTTTTCACAGGCATCGGATACAAACAGAGGGTTTTATGAGATAATATCATGATTTTGGTGAATTTTGGTACCTTAGATTTGTTAAAGTAAACTAGGGTTTATCAAGAGTTTTGAGTCGGTGAGGGGTTTTCGGCGAAGAAGAAGAAGGATGAACATTTGGTGGGTTTTTCAAAAGTGATGGTGAAAGTGACATCAATAATGCAGTGGGTCTTTTTATACATGGACTCCTCGACGAAGTTTAAAGTGCGACAAAGCTTCACATGGGCCCGACGAAGTTTGCTGTTGGGCCAAGGTGAATTAGCCCAAAACTGATTATGATGAAGTTTGAATTGGGACCGGCGAAGATTGAATCTTCGTCACTTTTAAAGTTCATCGATGGTTGTTGGGCCAATATAAGCCAGCCCAAATCAGATCTCGACGAAAATTAAATCTTCGTCGACCAATAAGGTTCGTCGAAGACCTTAAAAAGTCTTCGTTGACCAGTCAGCACAGAAGCACCAATATTTGACTTTTGAAACATTTTCAATTTTGATCAAGTTTGAACAAGATTTTGCCATGTCTTAGATTTACCAAATGCAAAAGGACATTTTATGAAGAACTAAAATCACAAACAAGTCGGTTTCGGGCATTTTGGCAGAAACTCCAAGTTTCAACTTCGGCTAATCAAAAATGAACTTTACAACGTACACTAGAACATAATCTAAAGTGCGGTAAACAAACCGAGAAGCAATAAAAAGCAGTAAACGACTGTACAATGTCAAACTTTTTGCGAGTTTCAAGAAAAAAGAATCATACCAGCTTACGGTCTTAGTCAACTTGGTTCATGATTTCTATTTTAAAGCTTTGGATAAGTATACTACCATGATTATCGATATTGTTGTCCATATAAGCTCAAACTGATCAGATGTAATCATAATTAGGAGATACGATTTACGGTAAGAGTTAGACTTACAAGTCGATGTTCATCCACTCACGACACATTCCCGTATCAAGGTATGCACGAGAGTTCATCTTACCGGTGAGTATACCGCTTATCATTTGTTTGACCGTACAAAAGATGTGAGATACTCACTTATTTTGATTGAAAACAAGCCCTATGTGATAGAATCAATTATTTATGAGGAACTTGATTTTCAGATGCATGAGGGCACCGGAGCAAGTCCGTGAACAGGTCAGTACTAACGTACAACAAAGAGACGAACTTGACTCCCGCAAGAAAGCTGTGATATATTATCACTTATTTTTGTTTGGACATGTGATTGTTGATCACTTATTGAGGTCGAATGCAATATGTACACGTATGTATAGTATCATGGAAGATCTAGACTTCGTCTCCGTTATTTTACGGTAAAAGATACAACCATGATACCCAGATGATAAGATAACATAAAGACTGTATATCTCAGAACCCGGGCAATCAATCAAGATCATATGCTAATTTATGGTTCCCACCTGACTTGAAGTCTGTTAGGTTTGTATCATCCTGCACATTTTAATCTGATTGTGAGCCTACCGATACACGATATTCCAATAGTTAAATCTTCAAGAATATTACCATTATCGGGTACTCAAATTAATTTTCCTTTATAGGTTAGCCTAATTTATTTTATTCGACATGTATACCTCTCTACGCGTATATACATATTAATAAATAACAAATGACTTATATTAACGGATATTCATAGAAAATCAGTCAATAAAGGTGGTAACGACAGTAATCTAGTTGTGATAGTTCGTAGGAAATCAGGGCGTGGATAGTGTGAATTCCAACGGATATTAGGGTACCAGAGACCGGTGTCCGGGCACCCCTTCAAATAGCGGAAAATCCTTTTAACAGCTCCAAGATGTGAGGCCTTCGGGTTGGCTTGATATCTTGCGAGCAGGCACGTGGGATACATGATGTCGGGCCTCGAGGCTGTGAGATACATTTGAGATCCGATCATTGCGCGGTAGTATGAAGAGTTAATGCTTTCACCCTTCAGATCCGGAGTAATCCCGTGATTCTGCGGAAGTGGGGTACCAATGGGCGTTGGGTCAGACATCTGGAACCGGCTCAAGATGTCACCAACATATTTTCTTGCATCACACGCTCGAATTGCCTACACAAAGAATCATTAGTTGAACCAAATATGATATCATCAACGTATACCTGTACCAACAGAAGATCTCCATCTTGTTCTTTGATAAAGAGAGTGCAATCAATAAGACGTCGCCGAAAACCATTCTCCAGTAGATAGTTAGATAAGGTTGCATACCAAGCTCTCGGTGCTTGATGTAAACCATAAAGAGATTTGTTGAGCAACCAAACCCGATCAGGGTGAATAGGATCTTCAAAACCTGGAGGCTGTTCGACGTGCACCACTTCTTGAACCACACCATGTAAGAAAGCACTTTCCACATCCATCTGGTAGACCTTGAATCCTTTAAATGAAGCATAAGCTAGAAAGATCCTAATAGCCTTAAGACGTGCAACCGGTGCATAAACTTCATTGTAGTCAATTCCTTCGATCTGACGAAACCCTTGAACAACCAATCTCGCCTTGTTTCAAATGACTATTCCACGATCGTCCTTTTTGCATTTGAAAACCCAACGTGTGCCAATTTTCTTGTAAACAAGCTTCCAGACACCTAGCTTTTGAAACTGTTGCAGTTCATCCTGCATGGCTTCCACCCAAGAATTATCCTATAGAGCTTCTTTCTAAGACTTTGGTTCTTCTTGTGAAACATAACACGCGAATGACCAATCATTTTGTAAACCAGATTCTCAGATGGCTAAATAAAAACCAGCATTCTGGTTGTTTCTCAGCTGATTACGTGTCTGCACACCACTTTGGACATCTCCAATAATATTCTGCAGCGGAGGAGTATCATGAATTCTCGTTTCAGGAACATCTGGAACACGAGCATTAATACCCAAATTGTTAAGATTAAGATCAACAACCAACTCCACGCCAGGCATCGACGTAGATGTGGATGCATTTCCCTCAGCAGTGTCTACATTCTTCACATGAGGAGTTGCTTCAGAAGCACCTTGAACAGGAGCAACCGGAGCTGAAGAGGCATCATTCCATCATGGTATTCATCATCTTCTGATGACTCATTGTAATCAGCAGCATCTTCAAATTCCTCATTTTGAACCGTGTTGTTAACCGAATTAGAAGCTTGAGGGTTAACAATAATTGGTCTCACCAATGGCGAGTCAGCCGCGTTGTCACTTTCAAGTATCATTTGAGCAGCTGCAGATGCTTCGTCAAAGGTTGGCAGATTAAAGGAGTCGAATAGCCCATCATAATCGAACATCCAAGGATCACCCGGAGCTCTGACAGAATTAGTATACCTTTGAACCTTTACTTCATTCCATAACTCAATCTTTTTGGTTGCCAAATTCCATACAAGAAAATTCGGAGTAGCATATCCAAGGAAGAAGCCCTCGATAGCTTTGGGTCCAAACTTTCCGTGCGGCTCAATCATAGTGCATGGAGCGCCAAAAGGTTCTAAGTGAGAAATATCCGGTTTCCTTTTGTGTAACAGTTCGAAACACGTCTTGTCATGCCAGTTGTAAGAACTCTGTTTAAAGTGTAGCAAGCAGTAGACACAGCCTCCCCGCAGAACTGAACAGGAAGCTCCGACTCTACCAACATCGTTTTTGCAGTTTCGATTATCGTTCGACTCTTCCTCTCAGCGACACAGTTGTGTTGTGGAGTGTAGCGAGAACTGTATTCATGAAGAATGCCATTTGATGTACAGAACTCATCCATTATGCGGTTTTTGAACTCAGTGCATTGTGGCTTCGGATCCTCTTCACTTTCAACGAGTACAAATTCTCTAGCAAAGTAAGAATATTCTTGAGGATTTCAGGAGTTTCACTCTTGTGCGCCATAAAAAATACCCAAGAAAGTCTAGAGTAGTCATCAGTAACCACCAGACAATAAACATCCCCAAAGTTTGTCTTGTGTTTCATAGGTCCAATAAAATAGTTTAATTAACAATCCAAACACACTTCGCTTGCATGAATACGTATGGATACATAACTTAACGCCAATGTGGGGCTAGCTCACTTAGTCTTAAAGGAGAGGTCTCAGGTTCAATTCTGGACAAAGATTAATATATTAGAATGATTGGTGAATAGAGTAGAAGTAAACGTTTTCATAATTGGCGAATAAAGTAGAAGTAAGCGTTGTCATTATTGGTGAATAGAGTAGAAGCAAACGTTGTCATTAAAAAAAACGAGAGACTTAACATACATGATCGTTTATGAAGGACATGAACCATGCATCACTTTATAAATTGTGTTAAAGTAATACAATTATGATCTAAACATACACACACAATAAATCATGAATAATGAATCAAACAATGGAATAGGTCAAGAAAAACGGCAACAAATTAATTGTTGGAAAAAACTAATCTTAACTTGTAACTTTGTTAATTATCTACATGACCAATGTTCAATATTCGTCAG
This sequence comes from Helianthus tuberosus, assembly GCA_030545235.1. Classification (NCBI taxonomy): domain Eukaryota; kingdom Viridiplantae; phylum Streptophyta; class Magnoliopsida; order Asterales; family Asteraceae; genus Helianthus; species Helianthus tuberosus. The sequence continues at coordinate 166,993,948 of CM060355.1, forward strand.
TATCAGCTGTCAATAGGCGTTAATGGAGTCTGCGAAGCACCACACGATGGCTACCCGCTACCTTCTTGGAACCGACACATGGGTTACCACCGTTGCCTGTGTTACTGCATCCGTTCCCTGGGGTTGGAACTGGGGTGTGTGGTAGAGATGGTAACAATAGATTTCCTGATCTCTTCATCCATGTTTCTTCAGATTCTCTTCCAAAAAGTCTATAGGCTCCATTCCCTTCGAAATTTAAGAATATAATAAGTACAAACAATGCAAAAAAGGCTAAGTTTTTTGTTTCTTGTCTCATGTTTCTTGTGCGGCTAAATATGAAAAAAGAAAACAAAAGGAATAAATAAATGAAGACAGTTGGTGTAGAGCAATGCCTTAAGATACAAAATGGTTGGAACTAGTGGGTTTGATGAATATTTGGATGATGAATAGAAGGTTATTTATAGGTGAGCCCAACACTAAATGGTTTGACCTTGACTATGAATATTCGTTATCGTGAATTAGCGACTTGAATAAGTCATATGTCCGTGGGGTGGAATTTTCTGTTGTAAGTTAAATAATAAGAAAAATTAAAGTAGTCCCACGGTCATAATAAACGGATCTAGTTCCATGTGTATTATATAAAACCCTCAAGCTAGAATATGAAAGATGGTAAAAATAATACAAAGGACAAAAACAAAAAAATATATATAATAAAATTAGCAAACTTAATAGGCCGCCGCACGTCGCATTGTAATCTTTTTCGTCTCAAAGGTTATTATAAGAGTTAATTACATAGTTAGTCCCTGTGGTTTGCATAAAATAACATACTTAGGTACTAATAGTTTAAAATCACCTTCTAGGGTATTAACTTTTCATTTTGTAACGTTTGGAGGTATTAACTTCTAAGGTAGTAACATAGGTAGTCCCTGTGGTTTGCACAAAATAACATACTTAGTTACTAATAGAATGTGATTTTAAGCCTACAAATAAGCTTAATACCCCCAAACGTTACAAAATGAAAAGTTAATACCCTATAATGTTATTTTTTTTTTTTTTTTTTTTTTTTTTTTTTTTTTTTTTTGAACAAAACATCAGATAATTTTCATTAAAATGCCAAAGTAACAAATTACAAACAAGTGGCAGGTAAACGGGCAACAAGCTGCGCCGCAACCCCTTTTTGAATTGCAAAACCAATTCTACTAAAAACGAAACGACCCTTAAAGGTTGAGAGATTACTATTCACAACCCGTTGGACCCTGTTTAGGAATTCCACAGCCTCTGGGGCAAGGGAACCAAATGTATCAAAAGCGAATGGGATAAAGACATGTTGATTCTCTAAACAAGCCTTCTCATGTTTAGCGACCTTGCTTGATTCCGCCTTCAACGCAGCCTGGCCAGCAACAAACCCATTATCCCTGAGCCCAACAAGAGGGGACACTCCTGTAAGGTCCACACAGGCGTGTTTTCCCCTGGCCCACCCAAACACAAGAATATCAGCTGGTCGAAGAGTAGACCTCCCATCGAGCGGATCCGTTAGAAAACAATCCACAGGGACTGACTATGTAATTAACTCTTATTATAATGCAAAACAATCCAACTCAATCCATCTAACGTGTAAATTAATCAAATTAATCAATAAAGAAAAATTGATAAAAAATAATGTGAAACAATCCTAACCCCTTCGCTTCAAACCAGAACACAACTTACCTATTCTCCTTTTCCTTTTGAGCTACCACTCAGTCACACAAACCATTATCTTTAGCCTGTCCACTCATCTTTTCACCTTAGAGCCTCCGATTGCCCTAACCCTTGACAACTTCTTGATAAATGACAATCTTGATATGGATGCTCCATTTCTCTTTTTCAGCTCTTTGTCGGCTATATTCTGATCGAGCAACTTGCTTCTCTTTTTTTACGTCTTCTTCTTGAGTTTTTGATGTAATTGTATTTTGGAAATTTAAGTACAAACTGTATATGGATTCAAACAAGGGAACTAATGTTCACTGTTTAAGTATGTAATGATGATAGAATTTTACAAGTTGATAGATTTGACCTCGATATCATTTGTAATGGTAATTTGTGGAAATAATAAACTAGGATTATATGTATATTAGTGATGCTGCATTCGGTTTAGATAAGATTAACGATTGCTTTAGGATATGTACATGATGAATTGAAAAGGGTTGATTATTGGAAATTTGGAATGGTGTTTAATGTGTGATTTATAATTTAGTTTAAATGCACACTCATATAGACGAACGACTTCTGTGTCACACACTACCTAGTGGTCGCGCACTTGGTATTGGGCCGCACAGTTACTTTGGGCCGTACCCAGTGTTGGGCTGCGCACTCTTCGTGGGCCGCACACTTTTCGTGAGCCGCACACTCCAAAGACTGGACCGCACACGGTAACGACCGCACGCCTGATTAATTCGCACAGTTGCATGACCGCACACTTGTCAAGTGGTTGCACACTCTAAGTGTGGGCCGCACACTAAGGAATATTGAGTTGTATTTCCTAATAGGCCGCACACTATCGGTGGGCCGTACACTATAATGGCCCATGTTCTTATGAAGCCGCACACTACGAAATACACTGATTCACTCTGATTCATGTTTAACTGTCAAGATATGAAATAACTGTGAAAATATATGATGATTGTTACTTGAACACTACGTGTTAGATACGTGTAATTAAAACATGGTTACTTGTATACTATCCTAATAAGTGGTAACCATAATAGGACGTGGTTGACCAACTTAGGACAAACACTTTATCTACCGAGCAAAGAAAAGGTGAGTTCACAAACACTAAAAGCATGCATCCCGGGGGACACGGACGAACTACTAGCCTTGAAAATGATACTTTTAAACTACTATTCCCGGGGGGAATACGATTGGATACTTTTAAAATACTATTCCCGGGGGGGGGGGGGGGGTGGGGATACATTTGGATACTAAATATAAATCATGACTAACAAACTAAACGAAACTCTATCATGGAAAGTCCCCACTTACAATACCGATTAATCGCCGGGGGCGAACGAAATATTAGTTGATAGTGCTATTAGGTTTGACAAACCTCACACTGTTACCGGGGGGATCGGGCGTGAACTGGTAGGTCTTGCAACTTGGTCAATGATGATAGACATTGACAAACGGGGCACAACAATTTGACAGTCACCAGTTTCGGTATCTACAGTTTAGTGAGCTTACAGATGGGGTAGCTCCGCATAACGTGATTATAAATACCTTATCTAAACAATATATGTTTTCGGAACTAAAACTGGACAACTCGTGAACTCGCCAACTTTATGTTGACACCCTACTGCATGATTTGCAGGTTGCTCGATACAACATAGGACAGACGCTGCAATCGGCTGGAGTGCGTGGTTTGTAAGCTTTATGGTAAACGTATAATTAAACAAACTTTGGTTTTAAGTTAATGTGGGTTTTCTTTATACTTCCGCTGCTAAGTTAATCCATGTTTTTGGACATTTAAACTTTGAACACTAATCGTGTCAATTAGAAAATTTTATAACTTATGAAAAATGGTTCATCCTGATTAATGGCTAGATCCTGGTCAGTCACATGCCTCGTGGTAGTACTCTGTGTGTGGAATTTGAGGGTGTGACAGATTCGTGTCAGAGCCATTGGTTATAGTGAATTAGGTTTAAGATATAAAATATTTTGATTTGAGACGCAAAATATTTTTTTGAAAAACCAGACTATAAGCATTCTTTAATAAAAACCACAACGACACCACACTCCGGATTGCAAGGTTCGTCAAACTCAGTTGCCCACAAGGTAATTGTAATTATCGGCATTTACTTGTGCATAACATATATGTGTAAATGTGTATTTGTATATTTAGCATATATGCGTAAATATGTATGTGTATATTTAGTATCTAACACCGTAACTCGTACGTAAACAAATATATGAACGTGATATATTGTAGGAAAGCACAAGTTTTTCTAATCTTAATTCGACATCACAACACGCTAAGTATGAGAAACCAGTTATTCATGACCTTCGTCCATACCTTTTTCCGATCTCATTTCTCGACTAGAATCTGCTACAGTTCCTAGAAGAAAGCCTCTAGAGCGAATCGACGAAGGAAGAGCCATTCCTATACCGTGTGTTATTACAGGAACAAGCTGTTATGGCACAACAGCACGACAACTTGGTCCCTTATGCAAAGTAACAAAAGGCACCAGTGCTCGGAATGCGGAGCAGTTTACAATGCATCCACGCGTAAAACCATGAATAAGAAATAGGACGTGGAGCAACTAACAAGGATTATAAGGATTGACGACGTCATTCACATCCTTTTAAATCATGCACCTCATTTCCCCAACTTAAGTGGTGAGGCTCGTTCCCTCATCCAACTAAAGATCTGGATTTTTGACAACTGTCTGGAAGTGTTCTAGTATGTCTACACTACCCTATTTCCTGTTTGCATGTCTCGAATATGAGAAGCATATGCGGTGTATAAGGCAATGCTAACAATCGCATCACATCCCCATCGATCATGAAGCTATTTCTCCTAATTCCTTGTCACATAGTTAATTCTTATCCAAGCTTGTCCATATAACTCCGCATACCCCAACTCAGCAAATCGATATCTCTCTAATCGAATCGACGGATTCAGAGACATAGGAGAACGAGGACATGGATTAGTCAACTTACCGACGAGCACGTTAATCTAGATGTTTACCTTATCCCTTGTTTGAAAGAACCGCATCTTATGATAACTTTCTGGTTATGTGGTTCTTTTCGCTAGCATCCATACGAACCGACGTTTTACTTATTCGAAGGCGATGCCTATTCCCTATTTACTAACTCGGGCGACTCTATCACTCCTTTGTCGCGATACCACGATGTCCCCATGTAACATTTCCATTTTTTATATTAAAATAAAGTATATAAAAACTTATATTAACGGGTAGATTACGGGTAAGTTGATTGTTAGAAATATGAGACATTTAGACCAACATATGATCCGTTTAATAATTAAATTATAAAAATAAATTATATTAGAACTTACTCTGTTTTTAATGAAACTTGGGTCAAAATGTTGACAAAAATATTCTCGTTTTAATAACATATTCATCGTTTTGTAAAACGTCATATTTTAGAAGTTATAAGCGTCAAATAAGTGAAGCATCTGAATTAATTATAACATATAAATTAATAAAATTGAAAGTGGGGGGCAAAAGTGAAAGTGCACTAATTTTAACGTTATTTTACTAATTTCGTGAAAATAACGTTAAAAGAGGGGGACGGTTAATCATGCATCATGTGGTGGCGTTGATAGCCAAAAGACAAGGGGGTGCATGCACTAATCGGCATTTGTCTCAAGTGCTGAGTGTTATGTGCCTTATGTCCAAGGCTTGATGCAAAACCACAATCGAGCCGGGGGTCTCATTGGAAGCAGCCTCTCTATTCCTACGGGGTAGAGGTAAGGCTGTCTACATCTCACCCTCCTCAGACCCTACCTTAGCTTTGCTATTGGTGGGATATACTGAGTATGATGATGATGATGATGATATAAATTAATAAAATAATATAAATAAATAAATAAACAAACCTTACATTTAATGAATGTGTACGTGGACACATTGGCTGAGCTCCAAGATTCTTGGAAATAAACTAAACTTACAATTTGAAATTTATAGTTGTACGTGTCATGAGCAGGCACCATGTCGTGACCTCCAAGATTCTATGATTCAACTATATATATGGATAAGAGGATTAGAAATTCTGCACACACATTTTCTTTCTTTTCCTTCTCTTCTCTCTGCCAACTTTCTCTCTTTCTCTTTCTCTTCTTTATTTATTTTTTTTCGTTTTGTAAAACATTATTAAGATGTGGGTTTCACCCCTAACTTAACAACTTCGCTTCTATTTGTGGTTAAATAACCACAAGATAGAGATGGAGATCTTTGTCGAGGTATGGATGTCACTCCTAACTCAACAGAGGTTCTCGTGCTAAGAGTAAAAATTACGCATAGAGTGAGTGATCTTATCGAGAGTTCCTGGTTTTCACACCTAATCTCGACCCAATCACTCGGTTGTGCTATGCGAGTGTTTTCGAAAACGTGTGTATTGTGTTAGCCTTAGGAAAGGAAATATAGCTTTCAACCTTAGGAAAGACTTCTTCGTACCAAGTTGTAGTATGCGGGTTTGCACGAAGATGAAGTTTTCGCAAGTTCGAACGAGAGTATCAAAAGTGGGATCGCATGGAACCCCTACTGGGTCCACACGAAGCTGGTCTGTTGGTACTTAGACTATAGACTAGGTCAATTCTACACGACTCTACCTAATTCCCTATAGTTATGGCTCTGATACCAGTCTGTCACACCCCAACCGATGGCGGAATCGTGGGGGCGTGGCACTGAACGAAACAAATTGTTCAGGAGAATCCACAACAACTACTGCGGGTTTGCATGAAGATGTAGTTTTCGCGAGTTCGAACGAGAGTATCAAAAGTGGGATCGTATGCAACCCCTACTGGGTCCGCACGAAGCTGGTCTGTTGGTACTTAGACTATAGACTAGGTCAATTCTACACGACTCGACCTAATTCCCTATAGTTATGGCTCTGATACCAATCTGTCACACCCCAACCGATGGCGGAATCATCGGGGCGTGGCACTGAGCGAAACAAATTGTTCAGGAGAATCCACAACAACTATTAAATGACAATATTTTAATGTTAATATCCCATACTACTAACAAATATTTCATAACAGTCATTACAAATATGCAGTCTCAAAAACAAGTTCTATTCCGATAACTCAGTTTTATTTCGGTGGGTTTCTATACTTCCTAGCTTGATTTCAGCATACATCCACTTAACCTATCACATGCGTTAAAATAAAAGTCAATATATAAAGTAAAGGTGAGTACACAAGTTTGCATATAATAGTAAGAAAAGTGTTTACGCATAACCAGCATGTAACTATCAAACAATGATACAACCTAACCACGAGACTGTGTTGTTGAGTATGCGCGACACATGTTCACCGAAGCGAACAAGTGAAGTAAGTAATCTGATCCCTAGCAACCCCTGTCCACGACAGGTGCTGAGTCCAAACTATAGTACTATCATTGCTAGAGGCGGTCTAGTGTAACACTGTATAAGCATAGTAACATACATTCAACAAATCACGTATAGCATGCGGGAGCGGTTAGCGTTTATAAAGTGTTTGCGTTGTGTGTTGTGTTTTGATATAGAACGTATCTAACACCCAAAAGTGCCTTAAACAAAAATGGGTTCGAGTATAGTCACAGTGTGTGTTTAGCAAGTAAACACAAGCTGGATTGGATTGAAGGGAGCGCGTTGAGTTAGCCTGTGCATGGAAACAGAAACATAAGTCTTCTTCAGGGCTGAATAGTTGTAAACAGGATGTCGAGTGGGTTAAGTGTTCAACAGGTCATCCGGACGGATGGCCATCCGAGCGGATGGCCATTCGAGCGGATGGCTATTCGAATAGGATGTGTTTGTTTGCGGAATCGTTAAAATTCGAAGTTTAGTTAAAACGTTTAAACAATGGAAATTATCAAGGTCAGGTCATTTGGTCGGATGGTCATCAGGGCGGATAGCCATTCGAGCGAGTGATTTGTAGTTGAAGTTTTTGTAAAATTTTCTAAGTAAAAGTTTTGAGTTAACGGAGACGGCGTGACGACATGTCAAACAACGGAAAATACCAACACCAGTTCATTCGGCCGGATGGGCCCAACCCGTTCGGACGACGAGCTGTTCTTGATGATGATTCATGTTTGACCCGTTAATCGGTCCATCTCTACGGTGGAAATCCGTTTTCAAACCGGCTTTCGACTAAGGAGTGAGTCGCGAGTCTGATTGAGTCCAAATTCCATCAATATTGTGTAAAAAACGAAGAAAAGTTGAAAACAGATGAAAAAGTGTTGAAATCTTTCATAACTTAGTTGAAAAATATGGAAATCCCTTAGATTTGGAACCAATCTCGATTGAATGATGCTTCCACAATAGTTGCCTAAGCAAACCGAGCGGAATCCACCTTCTAGAGGTCCAAATCAGTCGATTTTGAGGAAAACTTAGTGTTTGTGTGTGATTTTGATGGAGAAGATGGTGTGGAAGTGATTAAAGGTGAAGATTAATGAAGATTTGAGGGAAAAAAAGCTTAAAAATTGGCCTTCAATTGCGACAGAGTCTTGGGGAGCGGATGAGAGTGTCAAAGTCATAGAAAGGAGGTGTACGGCGATATATATAGAGAGAGAGGGCGAAGGGTTAAGTCGGTTGCGAGATGGCAGTGTTCGGATGGCCTGTCCAGACGAATGCCCATCCGGTCGGATGGTCATCCGGGCGGATGTCCATTCGGACGGCCTGGTTTGCGTTTGTAAGTTTTCCAACTTTGGTTCGTTTGTTAGTTTTACTTCACCTTATGCCACCAAAATGGTTGAACCGGCCCTGGATCCTCCATAGGGACCTACAAATACATTTGAAGTTGATTTGATTTGAAACAAAACCAATAAATCTCTATGTTATAAGAATTCCCCTTTCTCTTGTGATCAGTTCTTTTTTAATATTTCATATATTTTGTTCTAAAGTCCATTTACTTTGAAATACATATTAAGTTATTTGATTTGAGAACAAAAAATCGGTTGAAATAAATTTAACCACAAAAACTCCACAACTGAAACTATCCCATATGTGCCTTGCATGAATACGCATGGATTCATAACTTAAAGCCAATGTGAGGCTAGTCGATTTGGTCTTAGAGAAGAAGTTTGAGGTTCAATTCTGAACAAAGATTATTATTTTTAAATTATTAATGATCAGAGTAGAAGCAAACATTGTAATTAAAAAAAAAAAAAACACTCAACATACATTATTATTGTTTGTGAAGGACAGGAACAATGCATCACTTTATTAATTGTGTTAAAATAATCATGAATAATGAATCAAACATACACACGCAATAAATCAAGAATAATGAATCAAACAATAGATTAGGACAAGACAAACGGCAACAAATTAATTATCTGCATGACTAAAGTTTAATATTGGCCAGTATCAGCTATCAATCAAAGTAGACGTTAATGGTGGCTAGGGAGCACCACACGATGGCGACCCGCTACCTTCTTTGAACCGACACCATTCCCTTGGGTATGTGGTAGATATGGTAACAATAGATTTCCTGATCTCTTCATCCATGTTTCTTCAAATTCACTTCCAAGAAGTCTATTGGCTCCATTCCCTTCGAAATTTAAGAATATAATAAGTACAAACAATGCAAAAATGGCTAAGTTTTTTGTTTCTTGTCTCATGTTTCTTGTAGGGCTAAATATGAAAAATATAGCAAAAAGAATGAATAAAGACAGTTTGTGCAGATTAGTGGTTAGAACAGGTAGGGTTTGATGAATATTTGGATGATGAGGAGAAGATTATTTATAGGTAGCACGACACTATGGTTTGACTTTGACTTTGACTATCAATATTCGTAATCTTGAATTAGCGACTTGAATATCATCCGTGGTGGAAATCTCTGTTAAAATTTAAAATGCAAATAAAAAAAGTTGTCCGCAGTTATAATAAATGGATTTAATATCATGCGTATTACAAAAATCTCGAACTAGAATATTACTAATAACTAGTAAAATCCTACCGCGCGTTGCGGTCAGTAACAGTCGGTATCAGTTCAATAAATTCCGGTATCAAAACCGTGGTGTCGGGAGGCGATATATCAACCGGACTATAAAACCCAAATAATAAAGTCATGATATGATCAAGATAATATTGACATGTGTATTTAATCGGTCGAAAACCATAAAAAATGAATATCAATTATGGTTTCAATAGTACAGGTACCGATATTGTTCGGTCGATACTTACAATATATAAAATAGAAATAATGGATTTCAATAATTCCAACTATTGTCTGTTGGCCGGTAACGGCTCCAACTTTAAAAATTATCACTGGCAGTCCCATCTTTTAACAAATTGGCCTTGAATGGAACTTGACTAACAGAACTCTAACATCGTTAGTCTTCGGTTCGTCACAATAAAGAACAATAAAAGCATTTATATTTGACCCGTTCAATGTTGAACAAAACTTCTATTGAAACGTAAATAAAAATTTGAACAATACAAATGGATATTCAGGATTTTATAAAATATTACATTATGTAATTAAAATAATGAAAATGCTAATTTTAATAAAATGTACGTTTGTAATTCGGTTACTTTTAGATAAAATATACACGTTGGAATGACCTACTCGAGCTTTTATAAAATATTGTATTTTAAAAGTTATAATAAAATAACAAAATATGTTTAAAATGAACTTATATAAAAAATAAATAAAGCTAGAAAAGCTATAATAATATTTAAATTTATATTTTACTCTCTTAGTTTTAATATATATTATATACTATAATAATATAACTAGGTTACAACCCCGTGTATTACACGGGTTGAATAAATACATTTTATGTACTAAATAATAACACAATATATCTTTAAAAACTTTTTTTATTGCACGAGTTGAATAAATATAATTTTATATATTAAATAATAAAAAAGTTATATCTATAAGAACAATATTGTACGGGTTGAATAAATGTAATTTTATATACCAAATAAAATAATTATATCTTTAAAACCACGTGTATTACACGAGTTGAATAAATGTAATATTTGTCACGGCCCCCGACCCGGTTTAACCCGTTTCAGGAGCCGCGGGACAGAAAATCCCGTGGTATTTATCTAACAGCGGAAGTTTTCATCAGGATCTTTTTAATACTGCAATTTCCCGATTATTTTATTTCACAACTCGGGATATAACCCCGGTAATTTACAATCATATGATTTTACTGAGAAATCTTTATTTTTACAAAACATGTTTCTTTATTTTATACTGAGCCACTTCCTTAAGCTGATAGTGTTTCACGGCACTTTTCCTGGATCACAACAGATCACCTGAAACATGTTTGAAAAATGTTTTGTCAGCGGGAAATACTGGTGAATCATTCTTTTTAATAAAACGACACGTTTGTTATAATTTACAGTATTAAGAGAGATTACAATGTTTCAGATATCAACCAACTACCCACAGTATTTGTCACTCGACCACACATTGGCTATCTCGTTGTCCAATGGTGTCTGTGACTATGGTCATATCACCCCTTGGCTAACACGTTGTCCAATGGTGACGATTATCAAGTATTGTATACAAACACCCCACATACCGGCTGTAATTTGGTGACTACATAAACTTAATCACTGTAATTATAACTTTGAAAATATACATGATTTTGTAAACAAATTTGATAAAAAGAGAATGACTCACTTTGCAGATTTAATTTGAGCAGAGCCTAGCCTACTGATTAGCCTTTTAATCTAAATTTAATAACATGCACACAACTTGGTTAGTAACTTAATACAACATTTACGATAACTCACGAGATTAAACCCTCACATCGAATGACAAAGTGCGATACTTAAACATCCATCGATTTAACGACGAATGACAAAGCATAAACCCTAATGTGGGCAGCACTTAAACATCCATTGGATAGTTTAATCGATCGGACATTGAATCGTATCAGCGATCGAGTTATTACCCCGTATTGTGGCAGCACCTCGCTATTATAATTGCTATTTTCGACTTCAGAGTGATATGAATTCGTTTTTGAAAGTTATAATCGACACCAACAGACTATGCAAGTGAAGGGCTATTTATAGCTGATTTTGAGGTCTTACGCGGCCCGCGTAAGACTTCAGCTTAACTTTACGCGGCCCGCGTGGCCGCCCAGTCTACGACTAGCCTTGATTGGTCATCAGTAGGTTAGCCAGGTGGTTCGATACGTGGATCCGGATACATATCCGGTCAACTTAACATTGGCGTGACCCGCGTAAGACATGCCTTATCTTTTACGCGGCCCGCCTGAGAACCATATTTCTGATTTTCTTGATTTTTCATGTAGGGTAAGGTTTCAGGGGTCCGGGTTTATACTTACGGGTATTTTTAGGATAATTTTGAGAGTCCTTACATTCTCCCCACCTTAATTAAAATCTCGTCCTCGAGATTTAATGGAATAAGTGAGGATATTTTCGCTTCATCTCTGATTCCAGCTCCCACGTGTATTCAGGTCCTCTCTTTGAATCCCACTTGACTTTGACAAGTACTAACCGTTTGTGTTTGAGAAATTTCACCTTTCTATCTTCAATTTGAAGAGGTTTCTCAACAAATTTTAACTTTTCGTTTACCTCTATTTCTTGAAGAGGTACTACCAGAGACTCGTCTGATAAACATTTCTTGAGATTGGATACATGAAATACATCATGTACTCCAGCCAATTCTTTCTGTAGTTGTAAACGATAAGCAACTGGTCCTATACGTTGGATTACTGAAAATGGTCCTACGTATCTTGGACTTAGCTTTCCTTTCTTACCAAATCGAACTATTCCTTTCCGAGGTGAAACTTTTAATAGTACTCTATCTCCGACTTGAAATTCCAGTGGCTTAAATCGATTATCTGCATAATTCTTTTGGCGATCCCGAGCCGTCTTTAATCTTTCTTTGATTTGTGTAATCTTGTCGGTCGTCTCTTGAACTATTTCAGGACCTGACAATTGATTTTCTCCTATTTCTGCCCAACAAACTGGGGTTCTGCACTTTCTTCCATACCGTGCCTCGAATGGGGCAGTTTCGATGCTTGAATGATAACTATTGTTATAGGATAATTCAATTAAAGGTAAGTGATCATCCCAGTTTCCCCCAAAATCTATCACACATGCTCTGAGCATGTCTTCTAGAGTTTGTATCGTCCTTTCACTTTGCCCGTCTGTTTGTGGATGATATGTTGTACTTAAATTAAGTCGGGTTCCCATTGCTTTCTGAAAACTTTTCCAGAAATGGGAACTGAAACGACTATCTCTATCTGAAACAATGGAGAGTGGAACTCCATGTAAGGATACTACTTCGTCTACATACAACTTGGCTAACATTTCCATACTAAAGGTTTCTTTCATAGGTAAAATGTGAGCTGATTTGGTTAATCGATCCACAATTACCCAAATCGCATCATTACCTTTTCTGGTTTTGGGTAACTTAGTAACAAAATCCATTGTTATAAGTTCCCATTTCCATACTGACATTTCTAATTGTTGTAGTAGACCTGAAGGTTTCTGGTGTTCTGCCTTAACTTGCGAACAAGTAAGACACTTAGAAACATACCGAGCTATATCCTTTTTCATTCCTATCCACCAAAAAATATTTCTTAAATCTTGGTACATCTTATTATTACCAGGGTGCATGATATACCTAGATTTATGGGCTTCTTCTAAAATCTTATTTCTTAATTCTCCCTGCTTAGGTACCCATATTCTTTTCTTATGGAATCTCCAAATTCCATCAGTTCCTTATTCTAATTCTTTTATTCGTCCCTTCATTCCTTCCGCATCATCCTTGATTGCTGTTTCTTGAACATTCCTAAGTTGTTCCATAAAATATACTTGTAGATTTAATATGAGAGCACGAACCCGTCGTTGTTTCTCATGATACTTACGACTTAAGGCATCTGCAACTACATTTCCCTTTCCTTCGTGATACTAAATATCATAGTCGTAGTCACTTAGGATTTCCATCCATCTTCTTTGCCTCATGTTTAACTCTTTTTGCCCAAATATATATCTTAAACTTTTATGATCTGTATAGACAGTAAATTTACTTCCGTACAGATAATGTCTCCAAATTTTAAGGGCAAAAATTACGGCTCCTAACTCTAAGTCATGAGTCGTATAGTTTTCTTCGTGCTTTTTCAATTGCCTTGATGCATACGCAATTACCTTTTTTGCGTTGCATTAGCACACATCCAAATCCTAGTTTGGAAGCATCACAGTAAACTTCAAAATCTTTAGTTCCTTCTGGCAAGGCTAGGATTGGAGCATTGGTTAATTTCTGTTTTAAGATCCTAAAAGCTTCTTCTTGCTTAGGTCCCCATTCAAACTTAGTTGCTTTACTGGTTAGCTTTGTTAATGGTACAACTATCTTGGAAAAATCCTTAATAAACCGTCTATAATATCCAGCTAAACCTATAAAACTTCTAATTTCCATTGCTGTTTGTGGAACCTTCCAATTGGTAATTGCCTCTATCTTAGCAGGATCTACATGAATATCTTCATGATTTACCATGTGTCCTAAGAATTGCACTTCTTGTAGCCAAAATTCACACTTCGAGAATTTGGCGTAAAGCTTTTCTTTTCTTTTCTTAACAAAGTTAAAAGTGCATGCAGGTGCTCACAATGCTCTGTCTGACTTTTGGAATAAATAAGTATATCGTCTATAAAGACAATTACAAATTTATCCAAATACGGTTTACAGATCATATTCATCATGTCCATGAATGCTGCAGGTGCATTCGTTAATCCAAAGGGCATGACTGTAAACTCGAAATGACCATACTTAGTTCTGAAAGCAGTTTTAGGTATGTCTTCTTCTTGTACCTTTAATTGATGATATCCGGAGCGTAAATCTATCTTAGAAAAGTATCTAGCTCCTTGAAGTTGATCAAAAAGATCATCAATCCTAGGTAATGGGTATCGATTCTTAATTGTAACCTTATTTAATTCTCTTTAATCAATACACATTCTCATTGAACCATCCTTCTTCTTTACAAACAACACTGGTGCTCCCCACGGGGATGAACTAGGTTGTATGAAACCTTTACTTAGTAATTCATCTAATTGCTTTTTCAATTCTAACATTTCTGTAAGAGCTAACCGATAAGGTGCCTTGGCTATCGGTGTAGTTCCTGGAATTAAATGGATTCTAAATTCTACTTCCCTGTCTGGTGGTAATCCAGGTAACTCTTCTGGGAATACATCTGGGTATTCTGAGACTACAAGAATCTCCTTAAGTTCTTTACCCTTAGTACTAATGATTACTGAAATCATATAGACTATTCCTTGCTTTCGTTCATAACTAGCAACTTTCATTACCGATATGAACTTCATGGGTTTACGTGGTTTATCTCCTGTAATTGTGATTATTTCCCCAGTAGGTGCCTGAATTTCTATAGAGTATTATCACAAAGGATTCGAGCATGGTTGGTTACTAACCAATCCATTCCTAACACCACATCGAATTCAGCTAATTTCATAGGCAATAGGTTTGCAACGAATTTATGACCTAAAAGTTCTATATTTCCTTCCCGCAAGACTTTATCTATTTTGACAGAATTTCCGTCTGCCGTTTCTACTGTAAAAATCTACCTAAGGTTGGTTAAAGGTAAATTAAGAGCTTGGCAGAATGAAGTATTTATGAAACTTTGGTTTGCACCAAAGTCAAATAATACTTTTGTGTATATGTTGTGAACTAAGAACGTACCAGCTATCACATCTGGAATGAGTTCTGCTTCTTGAGTAGTTAATTGGAAAGCACAAACATTCTTCTTAGTAGTTCCTTCTGTAGTTTTGGCTTTGTTGTTATCAGTTGTTTTAACTAGTTTCGGGCAATCTGGCCTGAAATGTCCAGTTTCTCCACAATTGTAACAAATTGTGGATTTCTTCCTGCAGTTGTCTTCACGGTGTCCTACAGCTTTACAAAAATTGCAGGTTACATTGCATCCTCCAAAATGTTTCCTTCTGCAATTCCTGCAGAAAGGCGGAATTAAGGATTGTCCCGTTCCTCTTCTCCTGAAGTTACTATTATTACCCACACGAAATCCTTAGGTAATTTTCTGAGCCAGTTCCTTTTTCCTGTTTTCATCTCTTGTGCGTACCAGTTCGTCAGTTAGGGTGTTGGCTAATTCTACTGCATCGTCAATAGTGCGAGGTCTCGCAGCTTTAACAATGTTACGGATTTCGCTAATCAGTCCCTAAATATAGCGAGAAATGAGTACCGGTTCTGGTGAAGCCAGCGTTGGTACCACTCTAGCATATTCGAAGAATGTCGAAGTATAACCGCGACAATCTACTCCCATCATCCGATGATTTAGGAACTTATTTGTCATTTGTTCTTTTTCGTATTCGGGACAGAATTTTCTTTCTACAAGACTCTTAAATTCTTCCCAATTCATGGCATAAGCCATATTTCTTCCTTTGGCTTGTAACACTGTGTTCCACCATTCTAGCGCCCCTTCTTTAAAAAGATTTGACGCATACATGACCTTGTCGTCTTTGTCACATTTACTTATTGCAATCACTGCCTCGGTTTTCTCTAACCAACGCAATGCCGCAGTCGCTCCTTCATTGCCTGCAAATTCTGAGGGTTTGCAAGCAAGAAATTCTTTGAAAGTGCAACCAGGTGTTGCAGCTTTCATTTTCTTAGGAAGCGGAGCTTTCCGTGGTTCATTATCATGATTAGTATGATTACCGCCTCCGTTTACGCTATTACTGAAGTTATCTTCAGAAATACGTTTGCTAGGAACGATTTGTTGCGGTTCGATTGGATTCTTTACAGCAGCAACGATTGCTGGAATAGCATTGGCTATTCCTTGAGCAACGATATTTTCTATATCTTGTCTAGTCATATATTGATCCCCCGGGTGTTGTTCAGATTGGTTAACCTCATTTACTGGTTCATTACCAATGTTTGCCATCTGATAATTAATATATAATTTATTAGTATCTGATAAATAACAATTATACACAAATCAATTATACAAATTTCATAATACAATTATAGCCAAAACTATCGATTTCTCGATTCCATTTTTTATATATTTTATAATATGCATCACTACACACCAATATCTTACAAAGTTTTATTTGAGGTTATTTTACATAGTCATATTTTTGTTATTTATTATACAACCACAGTTTTACCACCCCACTATCTCTCGTCCTTTGTTTTCCTAAAAACGAAGCTCCCTTTCATCATACTTCCAGGAAATTTGTCCTCCTATCTCCCGGATTCTATTTCCCGCATCCATTAACTCTTCGCCAAAATGGCGGAGTTCTGCTAAGTTCTCGTTACTCATGGGTGGATTTGGTAATGGTTCTGGGTCGAACTGAGGGAGAAAGGAATAAGGACTGTTGAGTAGGTTTTGAAATTGCCAATCATTGGTCCACCACTCGTCCATTCCTGGAGGTTGGGTATGGATTATAGGTTCTGGAATTGCTGGTTCTAAGTTTATAGGGAGTTGATTGTTGATAGTATTAGAGTAAAAATTATTATTATTAGACCTGACAACATCACAGCTTGCCAAAGCACGATCTAATTCTTCCTGAAAGGGCAACTCCTCAGCCTGTCTAGAGCTTTCCCCGATTTCCCTCTGAGTTTGCCTATTACCTTCTCCATATTCCATTTCTATTTGCTTAGAATATTCTTCAAACTGCTTTTCCATTTGCCTAAAGCTTTCCCCGACTTCAATTCCTTTTCCTTTTTCTAAGGGATTTTCTGTTTTGGGAATCTTTCTAGTGACAGGTTTCCTCCTACGCACACTCCTCCATCCCACAAATCTCCTTCTTTTCTTGGGCTTGGGTTTCTCCGGAGGTGGAGCATTGAATTCAATAGGTTCTTCTATGTCGGGTATATACCTATTGAAATCTCTGGAAACCTCTATTTTTACTGGATAGAGATTTAAATTCTGAAGGGCGTCAGACAAGTCACTCATGCTGTTATGCAAAATACACACAATTACTAATGTATAACAAAATTTCATAGAAAAACTTTAAATATTATTTCAAACTGGGTAACTACAAAACAAATGAAAATTAAAACACACGAGGTTTTATTGTAAATTTATTTATTTACTGAATAAGGTTTCGGAATTGTAAGTGATAATGGTGCTAAACTTGGATCAAATTATTTAAAGATTTGTATTAACTGCTACAGTAGCTAGCATATAAAGATCTGCCCATTTTTCGTCTAACTTATCCTCCCAAGGTGTTTTTGTAGGTCCACCCGGAGGATTGAGTAACCTCTATTCCCTGTTTTCCGACAAACCCGAAAGTGCGAAATCCAAACGGGTGAGTTAAACTAAGTTACGAACACAAACACAAAGATTCAACGATTAACACTCCATTGTATTAACTCGTATGAAACCGTTACAAAGCAATGTTTACAAGATAAACCTATAAACTCTCAGTTGTGTGTGTGTTTACAATGTTCGCTCTCAAATCTATTCAGATTTGTCTAACTCTGTTCTGTCTGTTTGCTGTGTTTATATAGTAAAGGACTGACGAAATCAGAAGACCATGAAAACACATAGGACAAAATCAAGGATATTGACGAAATCACCTGATTTCGTCCTATTTGGTTTTCACCCCAAAGTGTTTTCACCAAAATAGTGTTTTCATCACAAAGGACTTGGACGAAATCAGGGGATTTCGTCCCACATGCACATGGGCTCCTGTCTTCATGTTGGGCCTCAGTGACTTCTACATGTTGTTTGGGCTTTGGGCCTTGACTTGGGCTTTATAACAAATAAACAACAAACAAACAAGCTATACTAACATGTATACTGCACACACGCAGTTACATGTACATCGAACATTACGAAGTAACTAGCATACCGAGTCAAGACAGGAGGATGTCTTGACTATGGCCTTCACTTCGTAGCCGAGTCGAACCGAGCCGAGCCGTATCCACATAATATGTATCAACAAACTCCCCCTTGGATGCTGCTTGCGAGGTTCGTAATCTCGTTCTCCATCTCTTGATGGTTCATTCATTCTTGTCGTAGGATCTTCAAAGTCTTCACGCGTCGTAAGTAGAAAGTGTATCAACAAACTCCCTTTTCATTTAGGTAGTGTGTTAACAAACTCCCCCTTTGATTATGCTTGGGAATCTTTTGACTTCAATGCTTGAGATCCTTGTGGTGTTGGTGATTGATCAGCGGCAACTCGATCATCTTTATCATTTGAGTGCCTCCATGTCGTGTCTTCATTCCGAAGCTTATCATCGAACATGTTCTCCTTGCCTTTAGCATCTGCACATGCAAGAAAGCTAAACGCGTAATAAGAACAACTGCTTGGAATATAGTTAACATTAAACAAATGACACACATGTGACCAATTCTTATTCAACTACCGTCCGACAGTTTAGTTTGAAAAGTTAACAGATTTTTCAATTTTGATTATCAACTTTCAAAACTTGCAAACTCTGACCGTTTATGAAGATTCAGTCGTTTTGGTTTTCATCAGATTTCAGGCAACGAAGACTTGAGTTCCAACATCGGTTAATCAAAACTAAAGCAGAAATAAAATCTTTTTGGGTTTTATAAAGTTTAAGTTAAAACACACCTAAAATCTTTTTGGCATTTTGAATATTTCAAACTTAAAGACTGAAAGCAGTAAATAAATATATACAGAGTTGTAGAAACTAAGAAAAGTAAATATATACAAACATTCTTTTTGCGAGTTTCTAGGGTAAGAGAATCATATCAGTGTACGGTCATGCCAAAACGCTCCTGTTGTTCTTTTTGTTAACATCTAGATAAACATCCTATAACGATTATCGGTATTGTTATCCACATAAGCTCAACTTATCATATGTAATCATGGCGAGGGGATACGTTAAGGTATGATTTATACTTACCGACCGGTGTTCATCCACATCACGACACATTCCCGTATCAAGGTATGCACGAGAGTTCATCTTACTGGTGAGTATAGCATTTATCATCTGTTTTGACGTATAAAAAGATGTGAGTAACTCACTTATTTTGATTGAAAACAAGCCCTATGTGATAGAATCACTTATTGATGAGGAACTTGATTTTCAGATGCATGAGGGCACAATAGCAAGTCCGTGAACAGGTCAGTACTTTCGTACAGCAGAGAGACGAACTTAACTCCCGAATAAATGTGATATATTATCACTTGTTTTTGTGGACATGTGATTGTTGATCACTTATTGAGGTCGAATGCAGTATGTACACGTATCTATGATATCATGGAAGATCTAGACTTCGTCTCCGTTTGTTTCGGTAAAAGAAACAACCATGATACCCAGATGATAAACAGCATAAAGACCACATATCTCAGAACCTCGGCAATCTCTCAAACGAAATTTTGGTACTAAGACCATATGCCAATAAGTGGTTCCCACCTGGTCTTCAGTCGATTTAAGTTTATATCACCCTGCACACTTTAAGATGATTGTGAGCCTACCGATACATCTTCTATAGAGCTGCTTAACATTTTTCATTTTGCATTTTGCATTTCAGTTTAAAAAGATTTAGACAGACCACTGATGCACTATCATTTTCTCTTTTGCTCGCCAGGAAACTCATTTTTGTTTTTCTATTGTTTTTGGGTTTTGAAATTTTTCGATGTTTTTGAATTTTCAAATTTTGGAATTACTCCCCCTAAAATCAATAAACTTACAATAATTTTAAAACACAAAGATATTTACAAAAACGATTTTCCGATGCGGATTACTCTTGCTTTACCTCAATGCCGTTTACCAAAATTAATTTAATTAGAAATGACTTATCGAATTTTGGAGAAAATGAGTTGGCACGTCGGTAAGCGGTGTGGACCATGACAACATTGACGAGTTTCATAGTGAAACAGTCACGTGTGAGGTGATATTCGAGTTCAACGTGTCAGGTCAAAAAGTGATGTACGAGAAGATAATAATTCATAAAGCAGCTTAAATATCGACAAGTATAGGAGATGTTAGAAATTTAAAACCGTATCCTGCAACAGCTTCATGCATTGCAAGGAATCTGAGTGCTCTCCCGAGCTGGATATCCACCAGGTGTGGATTTCAAAGTCGATTTTTTAGCTACTGAGAAATCTCTTCACAGCAACAAGATCATAGACCTCTGGGTTCGGCTAGTCTTCCATATTGCACCAGCGAAGGTCTTTATCTCTCTTTCAGAAGTAGTGTGCGGTTGTTCAATCCACGCCAAGGCATCCGCACACCTGGTTGGTTTGTTCAACAAACACATTTTCTTCAATCACACCGTAGAGAAAAGTACCCTACACGTTCATCTTGTGGACTTTGAACTTCTTGTGAAAGAAAAATCCATGAATCTTCAAAAAGTTTCAGACGTGCTACAGGTGCGTACTTTTCATTTGAATCTATCATGTTGACCCGATCAAAAACCATAACAACCAAATTTTGGCACATATTTCATCTTGTCGAATTTTTCAACTTCATTTAACCACATTCTTTCATCAGACATTTTTGTCTTCTTTTCTCCTCTCTCCATCAATGGCAACAATATTCTCCTATATGTAACAATATTTTGGAGCCTTTTGTAGCCGATCTTGTGCATGGACGCTCCACTATCAGCAATCCTAAGACTATCAATAGTTCCTCCTGGAACATCCTGCACACTCATTCAGAGATTAGTTGGAGAGGGGGACCCAAGCCTTTGTGGTCTTGGGTCTTCCATTTTCATCAACGTAAGTTACTTGAACTTCTCGATGTTGTGGAAATTGTGATGTTCCCCCTGATTCATTAACCGTTTTTGGTTTCCAGGTCTGTTTTGTTTTACCAGTGTTATTCTTTAAAAATTTTAACTTCATGATTGTCTGAAGTTTTTGAATTGTCTGGTTTGACAGAAACAGATGTTTTGTTAACCACGTCGGTTTTAATCGCTTTTTCAATTTTCTTGACCTGTTGGCGTTTCTGTTTCTTTTCCCTTTCTTTTACAAGACGGGGATCTGGTTTTGATGAAACAGATTGCTTGCGGTCAATTTGGTCACGGGGATCATCAACTTTGGCTTTTTGTTTATGAAGATATGGACAATTTCGAATAATATGTCCAAATGTGCCACATGAAAAACATGATCTTCGTTCTACAAACCCGAAGTATCATGTGATTGTCTTGTCGATGAACTTTGTGATCCCGAGGTACTAGGTTTTGAACTGTTTGGTTCATTTCTTTTCAAAGAATTAACTTGAATGACACGATCTAAGTTAGATTTATTTGAAAATGTTTCAAGTTTTTCTGTTCCCTTCGATTTCACAAAGTTCACTTTCTTGTCCTTTTTCTTGGTCTGTTTCTTTTGCCATTGAGTCGGTGAGTTACTTTTAGGTTTGGTGCGATTTTGCTGAACTTTCTCAGTTGCTAATTTTTGATTGCCACATTGTTTTCTAACTTCAGCCTTTGGGATAGGAGGACACTGTGTTACCACAACGTGTGATCCTGTGTTTCCCAAAAACTTACTTGTTGAATCCTCAAAAATTTTACTTATTAAAGATTGATTAACATTCTTAATAGGACAATCTTTGTCAGAGTAGATTTTATCATCACCAACAAGAGTGTACAGCAAATTCACACTCTCAGACTCTTGTGAGGAAGTAGACGTGGACTCGATCAGAACAGTCATAGCAGGTTTTGAGGGAGGATCACATAGAATATGATTCTCGAGAGGTATGTCCTCTTCTGTGATTACCGCATCTGACTGTGCTGAGTCAGTATCATTAGATTCATCATCTGATGATTCAGTATCCTCAACAATGATTGGAGGATCCTGATTTTGTTCAGCAGTTACAAATGTATCTGCTGACACATCCGAATCTGATGATACTTCCTGTTTGTATCCAAGTCCCGTTGCAAATTCCTCAATGTCTAAAGGAACAGATTCTTCATAATGAGTTCTATACTCCTCATCATGCAGTGCATCATAATTTTGTCTAATAGGTGGTGGACATTTCTTATATCCAATGCACGTGACATCCTTTTTCTCTTTTTGTGTGCCAATGATGTGATCCAGCACATATCTAGAGTTAGAATAACTGTCTAGTTTAAGCCGGATCGCCTCACTTTCACACTTTGTGCAGGCTAACTCTTTTTGCATGCTTTCAAGACGACTGATATAAAGGTTTATGTCAGTTTGTTTACTTGAAACCATTTTTGTCGGTTCGGTTTTATCTTTTCTTTAAGTTTTAACCCTCGTTTTAAATTCCTTTTCATAGTTTTCATAAAACATGTTAGCCTCTTTTCATTTTGAAAGATCCACTATCAGCTCTGATACCAATTGTAGGTCCACCCGGAGGATCGAGTAACCTCTATTCCCTGTTTTCCGACAAACCCGAAAGTGCGGAATCCAAACGGGTGAGTTAAACCAAGTTACGAACACAAACACAAAGATTCAACGATTAACACTCCATTGTATTAACTCGTATGAAACCGTTACAAAGCAATGTTTACAAGATAAACCTATAAACTCTCAGTTGTGTGTGTGTGTTTACAGTGTTCGCTCTCAAATCTATATAGATTTGTCTAACTCTGTTCTGTCTGTTTGCTGTGTTTATATAGTAAATGACTGACGAAATCAGAAGCCATGAAAACACATAGGACGAAATCACCTGATTTCGTCCTATTTGGTTTTCACCCCAAAGTGTTTTCACCAAAATAGTGTTTTCATCACAAAGTACTTGGACGAAATCAGGGGATTTCGTCCCACATGCACATGGGCTCCTGTCTTCATGTTGGGCCTCAGTGACTTGTGCATGTTGTTTGGGCTTTGGGCCTTGACTTGGGCATTATAACAAACAAACAAGCTATACTAACATGTATACTGCACACACGCAGTTACATGTACATCGAACATTACGAAGTAACTAGCATACCGAGTCAAGACAGGAGGATGTCTTGACTACGGCCTTCACTTCGTAACCGAGTCGAACCGAGCCGAGCCGAGCCGTATCCACATAATATGTATCAACATTTTTACTGGTTAATTCCTGGGTGTCCTGTTTAACTTTCTTTTCTCGGGATTTCTTTATTTTCTCCTTACTTTTTCTAATAATCAAACTTCTTTGTCTAGGAGAAAGTGGTTCCTCATATTGTGCCTTTCGCACAAATATTCCTTCTTCAGGAATGGCAGAGTAATTTGAGGGTTTGGTTTGGGATGAACTTCCCTTCTCGTTGGATGACCTATCTAATTTAAGATAGATGTTTGACAAATTTTGCTTACCCATACTGTACACAAATATTCAATTAATAAAACACATAATCACAAAATGGCAATCTGTAGGATCGATTTCGGACTCGAACGAGTCGTTCAGAAGAGTTTATCTCAGTTTCAGAGGCGGAAACTAAGAAACTGAGTTCAATTCAGCAAGCAATACACTTTAAACTGTTGTATGATTGATTTTAGAACGTTTTACAACCTGACAACACTTCGGCAGCACTTCGTTGCTCTGGCCGGAAAGTTACAAATGGTGAAAGTTTGAAGCCTATTTATAGGGAGAGACCCTCTAGTTTGAAAGTGACATGCCACCCTCAAACCGTGACCTCTTCAAACTAGACCTCCTCAAACTAGACCTCCTCAAACTAGACCTATTCAAACTAGACCTCCTCAAACTAGACCTCTTCAAACTAGCAGGCTTCAAACTTTTAGACCGAGACTCGATATAAGACGAAGTCGACAGATGTAATGCACCAACAGACTCCCCCTCAGATGTTGACGAGTCTTAAGTGTCGAGTCTTTGCATCTTCAGTCTTTATCAGTCTGTTCACTTTCTTCAAAAATTCTCCATTGTAAGCATCCTCAATCAATCTCTTACTCTTTCTCATAATCTTCAGGATCTGAATCTGACTCTACAATCTTCAGACTCCCTCTCGATGTCCTCAGACTCCCCCTTTCGCTAAGCTGGGATCGCAGTCTGGAATTCACTTTCCACAGGTTCTTAGATCGTAACCTGGTACTCATCTAACTCAGGTTTCGGAACCTGACCAACCTGCAAAAACTCTACCCAAAAATAAATTTTCTGATAACCATTTTGTGGATAAGATTTTAAAATCTAATCAATCACTTGCAGGAATAACTTTTTTATTGAAAACCATTTTCTCATTTCATTACAATATTCTTCAAACACTTTCACCCAAACCATTTGTTCTTCATGTTTAGCACTCGGAATTTTGAAAATCAGCTTTCCAACACCAGTTGTCGAAAATCTTTTTGAATTATTCAAAATTTATGCTAAAACACACTAAAATCCTTTTGGATTTTCGAAAGTACTGAAAAGCAGTAAATGAAATATTTACAAACAATATTTTTGTGAGTTCGTGCAAGAGGATCATATCAGTTTTTGAGACCAATCACCAACACCGTTAAGCTTCATTTCATTTTAAGCTCTAAACGATTCACTTAGATTGTCAGTATACTTGTCCACTTAAATTTTCACACAAAGTTCAACTGCTTCGAGATATGCAATTAGTGTTTTAAGTACTTAAACTCAATCGCGTGTCCCACCTCAGAATATACTCCCGTATCCAGATCCCAATATTCAGTCTTACAGGTAATTATGACACAAATGATATCTGTAGGGGTTAATAAATTATGAAGAATCATGAGAGCTCAGGTCAGAACTACCGTTCAGCAGAGAGATCATGACTCAACTTGTGGGTATGTCCCCTTTAGAGGATTTCAAAACACTTAAGTTTGTTTTAATCCAATGGTTTTTCCGGAAAATAAGTTTTGTTGATTTTACTACTTGTAAAATTAGGGATAAACTCATCATATTGTTTTCAACCACTTGTAGAAAATCAAGTACAAATTAATGTCCCTGATTTACCACTTGTACGAAAAACACAAACAAATACACAGAATGATGCCGATTCCTGATCCACGATTACCAACTTGGGATCTCCGGCAAGTCCACAGACTCATTGTTCATAGTATGAACCATCCCAGTCACGAACTAGGGATGGTTCAGTTTTCTCCTTCTGCATCTTTTTCTCATAAAACTCCTTTGTTCCTTTGACCTTCCTTTCAATCATTTTACCAAAAATATGATGAACTTTGGAGTTAAAGACTTTCTCAACATCGAAATCCTTTTTGTCATCATAAAATTGATTTGATATCTCAACTTTACCAATTTTCTTTTTATAATTTTCAGCCCGAAGTGATGGAAAATTTTCATCATCCACAGTCAGAACTGATTTTTCACTTTTTACCTCAACCTGTGGCTCCTCTGATTTTGTGGAATCAGATTCATCGCCAGAAGATAGCTCCTCTAATTTTGACCTATCAGAATCATCACTAGAGCTACCAACAGACTTCTTAACAACCCATTTCTGGTTGTCAGATTTAGCTCTTTTGTTGTAAAACTTGTTTGAACATTCACCAATTTCAAATGTAGAATTTTTGAAAAGTTTGGTTCTGTCAATTAGTGGTTCAAACACAATTTTCTTGTCTTTCGAGTTATGAGAAACTCCCTGTTTTGACTGTATTGCCTTTGAACAATCTTTGGCAATATGTCCAACATTGTTGCATTTGAAACAGGTTCTCGTTTCTTTCATCTCTTCTTGCTTCTTTGCAAGGAATTCTTTGTTCGATTGTCTCCAGAATTCTTTCTTTTCTTCTTCTTCTGCTGATGTACCTGAAACAAATGTCATCTTTGATTTAAAATCACGAACATATTTTTCATTTTT
Source organism: Helianthus tuberosus (assembly GCA_030545235.1). Taxonomy (NCBI): domain Eukaryota; kingdom Viridiplantae; phylum Streptophyta; class Magnoliopsida; order Asterales; family Asteraceae; genus Helianthus; species Helianthus tuberosus. The sequence continues at coordinate 167,020,266 of CM060355.1, forward strand.
CTGTTTTTCTGTTGGAATAAATCCAAGACCTTTCTTTTTGAAATTACGGTTAGGATTTGGTTTCTTTTGAAAACCAGAACCAGAACTGTAACCTTTTTTCTTGTTTAATCTTTGTTGTACTCTTGAGGTGTAAATTTTAGATTTACCATTAAGATTTAAATCTTTTATTTCAGAAATATTAATTTCTGTAAGTTTGAAAACCTTTTTTATCAATTCAGTTTTGACACCTCTTATTGGAAATTCCTCATCAGAATATAATTTGTCCGAATCATTCAATGTATATGCAACTTTGAATGTTTCTTCATTCAAATTAGATTTTGATAACATGAATTCTTTATTATAAACCCTTTTAACTGAAGACTTTTGACTGTTGACTGTCGAACTCGAACTTTCAGAACCAGACTTTGACTCTGACTCTGACTTTGACTCTGAGTTTGACTCCAACTTTGACTCCTCAGTTTCATCTTTATCCAACACCTGATCGACGACTTTCTTTATTAACTTGGACTCATGATCAGTGTCAGATGATGTAAACGTGACATCTATATTTTCTGGCAAATTGACTGACGACTCCGACTCCCATTGTAAGTTTGTAGCCTTTTGGACTCTTTCAGAATTTGGATTTCTGGGCAAATATCCATTTTCTAGCGGGGGTGGACATTTGTTATAACCAACATCTTGTTTCTTACCAGAATCCTTCTTGTCAGTCTTTTTCTTAGTATCACACTTCTTCTTGTTCTTCTTTTCTGGAGTCTTTTCTTTAGTCACTTTTCCATCATCCTTCTTTTCTTCAGTTACTTCATCCTCTTCAAATGCCTTCATGCCTTCAACAGTCGGATAAATCCTGTCAATGACATAAGAAGTACATAAGTAACTTTTCAACAAACGATTAACTCTTTCAGTTTCAATTCTTTGTAACTCTAGTTTCTGTTCAAGAGCAGCACACTTCTCGATGTAGTTGTTCACCACTTTTTGCTTCGTCATAAAAGCTCCTTGAAGTGTTTTCATCGCTGTTGCTTGTTCTTCACTAGTTAGGTTGTACTGATTTATCGCTTTGTTCAACACATCATAAGATTCCTTCAAACTATTCAAATTATAGATCAGTGTACTATTCTGCTTCTTCACAGCTTCACAGTTTTCACACTTCACTGGAATCTTCTTTGCATCAACTTCTTGATCAACTTTGAACTTCGCAACTTCAACCTTTACTTTCCTTTTGATCACTGGAATTTCTTCGTCATCACTGCTCACTGGAGTCTTGACCTTTTTCTTCTTCTTTTTAACCTTTTCATTTTCACTGTCACTTTCAGCAATCAGTTTCATATCAGCTTCGAATTTTCTCTTCCAATATTCAGTATCATCATCACTATCCTCTTCAACTCGAGCTACAAAAGCTGTGTGAGCTTTAGCTTGATCAGGAATATAGTTATCCCAAGTAAAATTCTCCCAGCTAAAACCCTCAGGTAACTTTTCGTCATCTTGATCTATTATCAAGGCACTACCATTTACTCTCTTTAAAGAATCTTGATTCACTGCACAAGCTCTCTTTCCAGAGTCTTCAATAATTTGCATTCCATGTGCAGTTTGTGCTTGATGTTGATGTTGTTGAGACGGTTGTTAAGCAACTTGATGGTAGATGGCCTTTCGATAATAATCATTGTTGTTATTGAAAGGATTCTGAGCTCCACTTGCTTTGCGATTGGTGCACTCCCTCTTGAAGTGACCTTTCTCCCTGCAACGAAAACAAGTGACTTTAGATTTGTCAAAACCTAAAGTAGAAGTACCAGCCTCACGAAGATCATCTCTTCCAGTGATTTGCTTGAATTTCTCAGCTCTCCTCAACACGCTGGCTAAGCACCATTTTATGTCCATCAGTTCCATCTCTTCAGCATCTATTTGGTCGTAATCTTCTCTTGTCAACATTGGATTTCCAATTCGACCTGCAACAAAACTACCATAAGATTCAAGAACAGTTCCCAATAAAGACATATGAATTTTTGCTAACTCTTCAGAAAATTCCTGATCATTTTCAATGTTCAACACAATGTTGCATTGAATCTTTTTGCCATTTCTTGTTGTTGACACATTTGGATCAAATGATGAAAATGATGTAAAACTTGTTTTACTGTTTGATCCTGATGATGAACTTTCAGAAGAATTCTTGACATTGTAAGCAGTTTCTATTTTCGGAGATAGATTTGAAGACTTTTCATTCACTCCTGCTTTATAATACAACCCAATATCTTGTTCACCATTGAAATCTTTCATTCGAATAATCTTTCGTTGCTCCATTTCTTGAGCTTCCAACTTCTCAATGAACTTGCTGAGTGTCAAATTGCTAAAACCTTTCTTGTTTCTAAGCATCATGAGATATGTTCCCCAAGTCTCGTATGGCAAAGCATCAGCAAGTTTTTCGATCAACTCTTCATTGTTTTTCTCAATACTCAATCTCTTCATGTTAGCAAGCAAATTGCAATATCTTTCGATAATCTCTCTTGTACTTTCATTTTTTAATCCGCGAAACAAATCAAATTCTTTCTTTAGAAGCGATTTCTTGCTTTTGACCATTTCTTCACTACCACGAAACCTTGACCTTAAAGCTTTCCAAATCGAATATGAAGTTCCATTATGTTGCAATAGAACCAAAATATCTTCTTTCACAGCTTGTTGCAATAAACTCAGCATCATTTTCTCATCTTTGTACTTCTTTCTAGCATCGGCACTCAGATCTTTAATCGGAACCACTTCTTCATCATCATTCATCGGTCTAACATATTTTGTCTCGACACATTCCCAAGCATCTAAGTAGTTAGCTTGTACCCAATTCTCGAAACGACCTTCCCAACCCTTATATTCTTCAATGTTCATTAGTTTGGGCGGTTTTTGCATCGTTCCAGTTTCGTTTTCGAGCATTGTGTTCTGTGCAACAGTGATTGAGGAAACCGGAGTAGCGAATGCGTTGTAAAAATCTTCGTCCATGTTTCGGTTTTTCAACTGAACTGTATCACCTTGTGAAAATACCTGACAATTACAAACAAACAAAACAATCAGTTTAACCGTTTGTCAATTAACTGAATAAGACTGTTATTCAGACTGGCGATTTTCTGTGCGGACTGAAGGTTGACCAAACTGTGCGGACAGCTAAGACCCGACTCGAATTCAAACGACTAGACCCTTTGAAACCTTTGAACTCCAAGCCGTATGAACTGGACTATTTCACGCAACCTGACCACTTTCAATCTGTGCAAACTGACTAGAAATCAAACTCGTACGAAATAAAGATCAAATCACTCAACCTGTAGATTCTATTTAGACAATTTGAGATAAATTCGCACACAACTCGATCAACTAGCACATATAACCAATATATCACAAACAATTTCTAATCACACAATGAATATGATCAACAATACTGAATTATACCACATGTAGCACTTAAGTCAATATCCTTTTAACAAATGATTCACATATGGCTGTTTATTAATGCTATTGAAATTGGGCTATAGACACAATTATATCCAAATGTTTAATGGACCGAACAAATCACTAACCATTTTTTTAAAAAATTTTGGATCAAGCAATTAACTCCTTTCACATTGGGCCGGTTACTCAATATCACTTTTAATTGTCCCGTAATAAAATTCTGGTCACAAGTAATCTGATGTAATAGATCTGATCACAACAAATTTTTATAACATTCTTTTGGACCGCTAATATGTAGTGAATATTATGTCAGTTCATATGATTGGACAAAATTTTAAATGTAATTGACAATATTGAACATTATCACATGCACATCTGACACAAGCATAACTATTTATGAGAATCACATGAGTTCTGATATATAACCACTATCACATACAAACATTAAATGGCTGACAATATGGATTATCAAATGCAAAATTTATAGAACAGACAAACTTATAAAGTGATTCAATCGATGAACATCACATGCAATCTACATACGTTCACATACTTGTCTATTTTTTATCTAATGAACCGAACAATCAGTTATCACACTTCTCATACAAACTGACATAAACACATGTGATATCTATTCCCATGATCACTTCGATTAGAATGTTTCACAATATTCGATGAACTTTCACAAAACTTTTCAAACTGGAACCAATTTTCAAACTGTCATATCATGTTTCAAACTGACAGACACTTTCAAACAGTCAGTGTCATTTTCAAACAGTAGGGGTCAGATTCAAACGTCAGTTCAAACAGGATACATTACTCAAACGGGAAGGAACAGGCTTCGTTCAAACTGTAGGGTGTTACTTTCAAACGGGATGGGTGCAGATTCAAACAACAATTTCAAACTGGATCAATTTCAAACAATAAGGTGGCAGTTTCAAACAATAAGGTGCAGTTTCAAACTGTCAGGGTCAATTTCAAACGGTAGGGTCAGTCCTCAAACGGTAGGGTGCTGGGCTCGTTCAAACGGTCACCAGTTTTCAAGCCATTCTAACCACTTTTACTTCAAATTTTGAACTGAAACTTTCAAGGGTTTGTTAAAATGCACTTTTACAGATTCTGTGAAAAATTGATCCAATTTTAACCGTGAAAAATTCTTAAATTTTGAAAGAAGGTGTAGAAAATCAGAATTTGTGGCTGAATTCGTATGAACTCTTCCTCCTGAGCTCTGATACCACTTGTAGGATCGATTTCGGACCCGAACGAGTCGTTCAGAAGAGTTTATCTCAGTTTCAGAGGCGGAAACTAAGAAACTGAGTTCAATTCAGCAAGCAATACACTTTAAACTGTTGTATGATTGATTTTAGAACGTTTTACAACCTGACAACACTTCGGCAGCACTTCGTTGCTCTGGCCGGAAAGTTACAAATGGTGAAAGTTTGAAGCCTATTTATAGGGAGAGACCCTCTAGTTTGAAAGTGACATGCCACCCTCAAACCGTGACCTCTTCAAACTAGACCTTCTCAAACTAGACCTCCTCAAACTAGACCTATTCAAACTAGACCTCCTCAAACTAGACCTCTTCAAACTAGCAGGCTTCAAACTTTTAGACCGAGACTCGATATAAGACGAAGTCGACAGATGTAATGCACCAACACAATCAGTAAAATTAAGTATTTTCTAAATACTTAATAGGCTTAGATCAGTGGCTCTGATACCACCTTTTTCTGTCACGGCCCCCGACCCGGTTTAACCCGTTTCAGGAGCAGTGGGACAGAAAAAGCCCGTGGTATTTATTTAACAGCGGAAGTTTTCATCAGGATCTTTTTAAAACTGCAATTTCCCGATTATTTTATTTCATAACTCGGGATATAACCCCGGTAATTTACAATCATATGATTTTATTGAGAAATCTTTATTTTTACAAAACATGTTTCTTTATTTTATACTGAGCCACTTCCTTAAGCTGATAGTGTTTCACGGCACTTTTCCTGGATCACAATAGATCACTTGAAACATGTTTGAAAAAGGTTTTGTCAGCGGGAAATACTGGTGAATCATTCTTTTTAATAAAACGACACGTTTGTTATAATTTACAGTATTAAGAGAGATTACAATGTTTCAGATATCAACCAACTACCCACAGTATTTGTCACTCGACCACACATTGGCTATCTCGTTGTCCAATGGTGTCTGTGACTATGGTCATATCACCCCTTGGCTAACCCGTTGTCCAATGGTGACGATTATCAAGTATTGTATACAAACCCCACATACCGGCTGTAATTTGGTGACTACATAAGCTTAATTACTGTAATTATAACTTTGAAAATATACATGATTTTGTAAACAAATTTGATAAAAAGAGAATGACTCACTTTGCAGATTTAATTTAAGCAGAGCCTAGCCTACTGATTAGCCTTTTAATCTAAATTTAATAACATGCACAAAACTTGGTTAGTAAGTTAATACAGCATTTACGATAACTCACGAGATTAAACCCTCACATCGAATGACAAAGTGCGATACTTAAACATCCATCGATTTAACGACGAATGACAAAGCATAAACCCTAATGTGGGCAGCACTTAAACATCCATTGGATAGTTTAATCGATCGGACATTGAATCGTATCAGCGATCGAGTTATTACCCCGTATTGTGGCAGCACCTCGCTATTATAATTGCTATTTTCGACTTCAGAGTGATATGAATTCGTTTTTGAAAGGTATAATCGACACCAACAGACTATGCAAGTGAAGGGCTATTTATAGCTGATTTTGAGGTCTTACGCGGCCCGCGTAAGACTTCAGCTTAACTTTACGCGGCCCGCGTGGCCGCCCAGTCTACGACTAGCCTTGATTGGTCATCAGTAGGTTAGCCAGGTGGTTTGATACGTGGATCCGGAAACTTATCCGGTCAACTTAACATAGACGCGGCCCGCGTAAGACATGCATTGTCTTTTACGCGGACCGCCTGAGAACCATATTTCTGATTTTCTTGATTTTTCATGTAGGGTAAGGTTTCAGGGGTCCGGGTTTATACTTACGAGTATTTTTAGGATAATTTTGAGACTCCTTACAATATTGTTTACCAAATAATAAAATAATACGTCTTTAAAAAACCTCATTTATTACATGGGTTGAATAAATGTAATTTTATATACCAAATAATAAAAAAAATACATCTTTAAAAATATGCGTATTACACGGTTTGAATAAATGTAATTTTCTGTACTAAATATTAAAAAAATATATACATCCTTAAAAAACGTGGTGTATTTTACGAATTAAATAAATCTAATTTTATACATCAAATAATAAAATTACGATTTTGCCCCCCTGTTTATATCACTTTTACCCATTTAACCCAAAAAAGATTTTTTTAAACACCTAAGCCCACAACATTTTTTTCTAACCTTTTTGGCCCCAACATCTTTTTTTAAATCCTTTTGGCCCCTAACATTTAATGGATGGATTAAAAAAGAAGACGTTGGGGGCTCAGATGTTAAAAAATTCTTTTTTGGGCTAAAAGAGTAAAAGTGATATAAACACAGGGGCCAAAATCATAATTTACTCTAAATAATATTATAAATGAGAATGAGATTAAACTAAATAATAATTATCCATAAGATATTAAACTAAATAATATTTAATAGAAGGGTTATCTATAATTCATTAGAAAAGATTAAATTAAAATAAGAGTAAATTTCATTTTTGACCCATGTGGTTATATCACTTTTACTATATTAGTCCAAAATAAGAATTTTTAACATATCTGCCCCATGGTCTCTATAACTTACCATTTTGGCCCTTAAGTCTAACCATTTTGACCCCCATGATCTCTATAACTAACTATTTTCGTCCCCCTGATCTCCTGACTTAGGGGTCAAAATAGTTAGTTATAGAGATCATAGGGGCAGATATGTTAAAAATTCTTATTTTGGGCTAATATAGTAAATGTGATATAATCACAGGGGCCAAAAACGTAATTTACTCTTAAAATAATAATTATGTATAAGAGATGGGCTAATATGATGACAAGTGTCCCCAAAATGGTTTCTTTTATTATATAGTATAGATAATAGTTTAAAAATCTCATTATATTATATTATATTATATTACATCATATTATATTATATTATATTATATTATATTATATTATATTATGATGAATAGTGTTGTACAACATTTAATGTATGTTTTATAAGTTTATTAATTTTGTCCTTTATTTTATTTCGTAATTTAGTGTAAGCATTTTCATTTACAAACCATGTAGTTTAACTATTGTATTGTTTTCTTTTACTTTAACCAAATTACATTTCTACCACTAAATAGTATTTTTAATGAACATGTTAATACCGTTTTAGATATTTTTTTTTGCTATAACGAGTGTGAGAAAGGTTTTTTTAGTTTAATATTATTTAATGAACACGCCGATACCCTTTTTAATATATTTTTTTAACTTTTTTTTTTCTTTACTATAACAAGCGGCGCCGAAACCGACCAAGTTTCTATCATTTACCTTATTTTTACCGTTGTTATTTACTATACCATTTTACCTTTTGTTATTATTTTGATGTCCAGAGCCGAGTTACAGCGCAAATAGCATAACCCAATAATATATCATTGTCATTATATATATATATATAGGTCGAGTTTACTGAAGGACCATTTTCGTGGGAAATGTGAAAAGACATAGGAATTGACATCTATGCATCATGTTTTGCACTTAGACATGATGTTTTGGGTTGTTTTGGCAAGAAAAACACCAAACATAACAATTTAAAATACAATGCGATGTATTATGGACGTGAAATTTAAAACACACAGCTTTACACTTAAAACACACTAATTAACATCTTGGCATGATGTTTAAAGTTTTAAGTCTAAAATTCATTGCATTGTGTCTTAAACTGTTATGATTGGTATTTTTCTTGCCAAAACAACCCAAAACATTATGTCCAACTCCAAAATATGATGCCTACATATCTATTTCTTATATCTTCTCACACTTCTCATGAAAAATGTCCTTTTTACAAGATTTTAAGACTATATATATATATTAGTAAACTAAATAGGCCGCCACATATCGCATGGTATTTTATCCGTTCTAAAGTGTTATTCATTCATATGAGTCACACTAAATAAAACCCAAGTGATTTATTTAAAACCCAAGTGTTTTTACACCTGTCATGATGCGGTGAGGATCCATTCATATGAGTCACACTAAATAAAACCCAAGTGTTTTTACACCAATGTTATATGGTTACATTGCCTAAGCGATATATGAAAGATGTACAAAACGAAGCTATACTCTTTTTTGCAACGTTGCTTGTCAGCGTAAAAACACTCTTCTGTCATTTTCTTTCTCATGTGATACTGAATTATCAAACTTTGATATTCTGTCACCTCCATCTCTATATAACTGTTCATATTTCACCTCCAAATCCGAATGCAAACTGGCTATATCCGAAAGATTCAGTCCCTGGCCACTGCATATTAAGATACAAAATTTTTAATGCTAACGTGATAGACATCATATCACATATAGATTCGTGTATGCATTATTATTTCAATCTTTCCCTCTCTCAATTCTGAAGTGTTCATTCGAATTCCCATGATATCATAAAATGAAACATTCTAGATATTTGAAGAAGCCTAATGTTAAGTGTTTGAATTTGGGATCAAGAGTTATACCTACAATGAGATCATTTAATTTTTATTCTAAATGTTGTTGTTTCTTATAAGTAATGCATAAAATATCTATAATTTATAATACTATATAAAGGAAATGTGATGGACATGAATGTAATTTTACATCTCATACAACTTTAAAAGAAACATGTACAAATAAAAACAACACATTTGAGAGGGATATAATAGTAAATAACATTAATTTTTAAGACACTAGAGGGATATAATGGTAAATTAATCATGCTCATATAGTTAAAATCTAGATTTCATTTCCATTTTTACCTTTTGATCATTTCTCTACCCACAAAACTGTTACTCTCTTTATTTCTTCTCTTTCAATTATTTTTTTCTTTAATTCTCTTTTAATACTACATCACTAATTTCACCAGATGAACCGGTCGATTACCTTATCAAGATTAAAGCCCAGTTTATTCAACATCTTCTACATAAAATTCACCAGTTCTTCCAATGCGTCCTCTGAGTTTCCCCGCGCCCGTCACCACATCCCACCTTTTAAGAAGCCGCCCATGACTCTATTGTGGTGTCCGTTGAAGACCTTCCACCAGTGGGTGTGACTGTCATCACCAAGCTCCATCAATGGCAATGAATCTCATCTCCTCCCTAACCTGTTTTTCGAATCTTGAAGCTTTAATCAATGGCGATGAACCATATTTAGTTAACAACACCCAATCAAAGATCATATTTCCCACTCGGGTTTCTGTTCTGAGTAGCCACTTCTGCTTATCAAAGATCATATTAGAGCATTGGTAAGATTTTTTAGATTTCCATGTTTCTTGAATGGCAATCATCTTAGTTATATTATTTTTATGTGTTTATGTCATGCTAGGGTTTCAGGAACATATATATTGATATAATTATATGATGTTTTTAGGAGTTACGATTAAGTTTCACTGTTTCAGTTTCAATTTGTGGCTTGATTAATATATATAGTTGCTGAGAGATTGTTAGGTTAAAGGATTAGGGATAGGGTTTAGTAGTACTACTGTATCTTCTTCGGTTGAAGGATCCAATGGCTAGAATAAATCAGAAGTTACAGAGTTTTGTTGCTGGTCAGATCACTGATTCTGATGTGACGTCATCGTTTACGACTTCATCTGCGGTCTAAACTCTACTTTCTGTGTATGAATGAATAATAATCTTCTGTTTTGATGTTTATGTGTGTCGCAACAAGATCATATTATGGTTACCAAATCGTAGGGTATTCTTCTTGCTTACTTGAGTTTACTTATCTTTGTTATTCAACTGGGGTCTGGGGGTTTGTTTTCTTTGCAATTATTTAGATTATGCTGCACCTAAGCTTTATGGTTTGTTTTAAAAAGTGGTTTTGAATTTTTATCTACTTTTGCAGCTGACTCCACGGATTCTCCAAAGATTGACGGTTTTTGGTGGGGTTGAAACATCGAGTACAGCTCGAGCAACGTTTATGCTTCCCGATATGAATAAACTACCCAAAGAGATCAGATCTGGCTCTCTAGATGTATTGTTGGTTAGCTGTGGTATAACGTTGTTTCCGTTTTTTGTTATATTTGCTGAATTGTTGTGTTAAGTTTGTAGTGGTTTTGAATTTTTATCTACTTTTGCAGTTGACCCCCACAGATTCTCCGAAGATTGACGGTTTTGGGTGTGGCTGAGACATCGAGTACAACTCGAGCAAAGAGAGGGAACCATTCCAATTCTGATCGTCCCTATCTCTCTCTATCGAATCCAAACGACGACAATGCCTCTTCAGCTCTTCGAGATGACGATGGACTGAAGATGTAATAGTTAACTTAATGGTTTTGGTCATAGATTGTGGTAAGATTTTTTATTATCAGATATTTGCATGATATACTTTTAATAGTGAAAATTTTCTATTTTATGGGTCCCATTTTGAATGATTGAAGAGTTGAAATTTGGCTGCACTAGATCTATATAGAGACCCAGCATTGTTCGCTCTAGAAAGTAATAAGTTCGTAAATGTCTCGGATCGGGTTCTTTAAAATGGGGCTGGTTGGAGGTGCGTGTGGAAACGGGCCTTTTTCGGTGGGCCGAAGGCTGCAGATTTACAGCAGCTCTGTAGCTTAGTTGCAACTCATGTATTAACTGCGAGACGCGATGCTTGGGTGTGGGAACTGGACGGGGATGGCTCTTTTTTTGTTCGGAGTGTGAAACAGCGGCTGCAGGTTACTCGATTTACTCCAGCTCCTTTTGTATGCAAAAGAAATGGTTGGGTTCCTAAAAGGTGGTAACTTTGGCGAGGCGTGCAAACTTGAATCACATTCCTACAAGGTGCGCTTTGGCTAGGAGGAACATCAGTGTGAGTTCAGAGTTTTGTCCCATTTGTGGCGAGTTCTCGGAAACTGTACAGCACATTTTTTTCATGCGGGTTCGCACAATACATTTGGCAACGGGTAACACAATGGTGCAAAGTGGGCAATTTACACCATGGTTATTGACGGGTTCTGTAAGACGGGTGACGTTAAGACGGGGTTTCATTTGCTCAAAGAGATGAGTCGGGATGGAGTTATACCAGGAGTTATAACATATAACGTGCTGATGATCAGGTTGTGTAAATTTGGGCAGTTGAAAAATGCAAATAAGTTGTTGCGATCGATGCTTGATTTGGGTGTGCTTCCAGCTGACATTACGTATAATATTCTTTTGGATGGTCATTGTAAATTGTAAATATGGTGATCCAGAATTGTTTGAGAAATTGAGTAGTGAAAAAGGACTTATTAGTGATTATGCTTCTTATATCTCCTTAGTTGAAGTGTCTACTAAACATTATTATAAGAGATGACGTTTGTTCATTGAGTTTTAGCTGACATGAAAATCAAGTACAGAAACTTAATAGTATGGTTGTTAGAAAGCTTGTTGGATACTCTTTTAACAACTTATTGTATTGACATGGGATTAGCGCTGTACAAATGGCTCTAAGCTCACTTGAAATCAGCTTGTAAATTTTGTTTACGAATATTAAAAGTTTTGTGCATTTGAACGAACAGACACAAACACAATGTGTAAACGTAACTGGTTTCCCACATTATCGATTTTTGCATCTTTGGTTACCGTTACTGAAACTTTGTTGTAAGACTTTTGTTTCAGAGTCTTTAGAGCAGTTAGTTGTATAACACTAGATAAGTCTACAATGAAAGTAAAATGGTTTTTTCTTTGTTTGTGTTGGTTCTGGTTTAATGTTGTTAGCTTTTTGTTAAGTGAATGATAGTTGCTGGATGTTAAAAGCTGCTAGTAGAGGAGGTTAGTTCAATATAAATGTTTGTTTTTTTTTAAATCAGATTCTTCAGCAGTTGCCATTTAATTTGGTTTTGTAAAATGTGATGGTGAAGGAAACTAATCCTGTATTTTACATGATCACACATGCATCAATTAGGCAAGACAGTTGTATAATTCCTATATCTTACATTGTACAGTTGAATAATATTTTAATATTATTTTCTTTATTAGTTTATTTTTTTTAACTCATAGTTTTTTCGATAATATTATTTAAAAAATAAACAATTCCAATATCTTACATTTTTAAGTAGATTAATATTTTAATATTATTTCCTTAATTTTACTAATATTTTTTAGTTTATTTTTTAACTATTAGTTTTTTTAATTATATTATTTAAAAAAATATTAAACTTAGTTTTACTTGTTATTTTATCTTTGTAATACTTTTGAGTATATTTTGTTTTTCATTTATAACTTTATTCGAACGAGTCAAATATAGTCAAAATTTACCGTAAGAAATTTGACCGATATTGTTTGAACAACATCGGTATCGCTACGAGTAACGTATTTATTTTTATGGCTTTCTCGATGCGGCGGTATAAAGTTTGTTAAAGATGTAGTTGTATTTGCAATAGAGATTTTTTTGGTACCGTAAGCTATAGCGAGTTTGGTATAGTGACTTTACGTGGATGAATCGAATCAGTACCAGCCGAACAACATCACTATCTGTAACGATATTCATTTTTTTTTTGGTTTTCAATCGATGTGTATATCCTCTTGTGCTTGTCATCAGAAAGATGAAGAAGTAGAAGAAGGTGGCAACATTTCACACAACATGCATCAAAAATCATAAGTAACCGTGGCAACGCACGGGCATTCCCACTAGTACTATATAAAGCAAATGTGATGGATAGGATTGTAATTTTAACATGCTTACAAGTTATAAATCACCATGTACAAGGATGTGTAAGCCAATTTATAGGGGTTAAATTTGTATTTAATCCAAAGTTTTAAGACACTAGAAGGGTAATCGGGGGATTTCAGTCTTCACATGATTGAATGCTTTGGTTTCAGATGAGACATCATCCGTCCCCATTCAATCCAATTGATATCTCAACTGTTGCACTTAAAACCTTTTTCTGTAGCAACAATAGATAAAGCTTCATGATTGAAAGAAGAACAACAACTTGAAATTCCACAAACTTCGTATTTCAATCGCCTTAGGTTTATCCAAACACGAAAATGGGCAGCGGTAGCAACAGCAAGAAAGAAGTGATTCGATTAGTGCGTGAATACAATTGAAAGAAATAAGAACCCTCCTCATGCTTATTCAATCAAAGTTAACAGATGATGATTCCGACGAATGCGGTAAGATTGGATCAAGGGTTCCGGAGCACAAGTGGCGGCGGCTACCACTTAGAGTTCTGCTGCAGAATCGATCTGATTTGAATATCGGCGGCTGAGGTAACAATCAATGAATCCCATTTGTTTCATTTTCAACTATTATGTTTTGTTTGGATTTGAAGTTTTGTTGATTTGGGTCTTTTTAACTTTGATCAGAGGTGTTTGATCTTATGAAAAATTTGGAAAATCAGATAAGAAAAGAAGATGTAAGCGCACCATAAAACTGGAAGAATTTGACATTGTTATACTATTATATTGTAGTTCTTTCCTTTCTTTTTTTCTTACTATATTCACTTCACCAGATAAATCATGTTGTGTTGCACAGAGATCTATCTCACAACTACATAAATGGCACTATTAGTGCACGTTTCAGCCAGCTTATAACATTTTATAATAATCAATTAGTTTTTAACTGAAATGATGTAGGTAGAGCATTATATTCAAGTTATGAAGGCTGAAGTAATGACGTCAACTGATTGAGGACTACGAGTTCAGCACATGGCAGTTTGATACATGCTTTATCAAAACCTGTTGTGAAGTTTCATTATGAGCCATGGATAAGATTGTAATTTTAGGGTTCGGTCGACAGTTTCATGGTAAGTCAAGTTTGATTTTTACTCTCTTTGCAAAAACTTCATCATTTCTTTTATGAATTCAAGCTAATGTAGTCACGAGTGTTCAAGCTTTTGGTTCATTTTGTGTGGCTTTTAAATGTTTGTATTATACTGTCATGCTGAATGACCTTGAAATCATGTGGTGGTGATGTGCTGTGCTGGTGATAAAGGTACTTAGGGAAAACTACTTGACACTGATGGTGAAACTCATATTGACCGCAATGACCCTAATTACGATAGGGGCAAGGTAGTTATTATCATGTGCTTATTTGTAGTAATCTATACTACCTTATTAAGAGAGGAATACATTTATAGTTTGCAATCTGTGTTTTGTGTTTTGTGTTTTATGATGTTGAGAGGAATACATTAACAGTTGTAGTTTATGTTGTTTGATGAGCTTTTGCATAAAGAAGTTTGTTTCTGCTAATCAGTTACATAAGACTTATTGGAAAGAGCACTGACTCTGTTCTGGCTACAATTCAAATAATTAGATCCTAAGGTATTGATTCTTTAATTCTTTCACAATGAGGTAGAGCCATTACCATTTTATTTTTTAATGGCTTTCCAACCTACCATATTGGCTTCTTTCATTTTTATTTTGGCGTTCTCACCGAACAAACCTTCTCTGTACGAAAGGCGTGTCTTAATACTGTACATTATGCCAATTTTTTGTGCACGTTTTGCATCTCAAGTGCGCTTTCTGAGTTTACTTGCACTCCTTGCTTTTTGTAGTCTGAAGCGCAAGCCTATGCGCTTTAGATACAAAAAAGTTCCTCTTAAAAAATTGTTAACATCTTGGATTGTGATTGCTTGATAGTTATACTTTTCATCTCTTGCAAAATAAAATTCACGTCATGTTCATTCATTACTGATTCTGGTTCCATGTTCATTCAGGCTAGAAGCTGGAAGCTTGAGGAAGCTATTCAACTTTTTTAATTAGGAAACGACGGTGGAGCAGCCGCAGCAGCGGCATCATCTCCTTATGTTCGGCCACTAGGTAACGAAAGTGGTACGAAATCACTCCAAGACTTACGGAGACATCTTTTGTTAAATTTACCCAATGTTCTTATGTACTGGCCGGTGTGTGATTTCTTCACTTACAAAATAATCTTGGTTCATTTGCAGGTATGCGATTTTGTCATTTTGTTTACTGTATAAACGGAAAACGACTAATGTAGATATGCTTTATATATATTCATTGGCAGCCATTAATGAATAGTTCATTTTCATTTTTGTGGACTATATACATGACATACATGGCAGGTTTGGGAAAGGCAATCATTTAGTTGATTTTCATTTTTGTGTTTCAATTAATTTGATTTTCGAGCTTTATATTTATTGGGTTATAATAAGACTCTGATGTATTAGGTTGTGAGATATACTGATCAAGTTGGTACGCAAATGAAAATTGTCTTAAAAAGCATGGCAAAGGTGATTCAAGATCTATTGCAGTAGCTTAAATGTAGCCTTTTGAATTATTATTATTATTATTATTAAAATCAATATTTCTAATTATAAATACAAAAAGTGTATTGGCAATATGTATTTAGCTTTGGAAATAGATCGTTTTCTATGATGGTTAATGTTGCTTATCCATCCAAATCTTCGACTTATCATTTTGACTAATACATTGACTTTTAAAGTGATTAACCATATCAATATTCTGTGGGAAGAAAATGGGCCGTGCCAGTTGACTAAAAACACCTATAGCCCAAATATTATATAAATTTGCATATAGTTAGTGACTAAATTGGCCGTGTCATGTTGTTAGGAACAGTGGTGAAGCTTGAGATTTTCGACCGAGGGGTCGAAAACGTATATACCTAAAAATTTCTATAAAACCGGGGAGGTCGAAAACGTATATACCCAAAAGTTTCTATACGAAAACTGTCACGGCCCCCGACCCGGTTTGACCCGTTTCAGGAGTCGCGGAACAGAAATCCCGTGATATTTAATTAATTGAGTTTTAACAGCGGAAGTTTATTATCAGGATCTTTTTAAAACTGAAATATTTCCCGATTATTTTATTTCATAACTCGGGATAAAACCCCGGTAATTTACAATTATTTGATTTCACGAAGAAATCTTTTATTTTACAAAACATGTTTCTTTATTTTATCATGAGCCACTTCCTTAAGCTTGTAGTGCTTCTCAGCACTTTTCCTGGATCACAACAGATCACCTGAAACATGTTTGAAAAAGGTTTTGTCAGCGGGAAATACTGAGTGAATCATTCTATTTACATAAAATGATGCATAGTTATTAATTACAACATAAGAGCGATTACAATGGCTTCTATCTTATTTTTATCTGGCGCTGTGTCACAATGGTGACATGTCACAATGGTGACGATGGTCATACCACTTTTAGATTAATGAACCTAAATAGTGATGATTATCCCTAGTAGGTCAATGAACCTAACTGGGAGAAAATTAGTAATGTGCACAATACCCCACTAGCCAGTGATTCAAGGTATCCACGACTTAGTCCCTGTAATTATAACCTTTGAAAATAATTTGAGGTATTGTAAAATAGTTGATAAAAAGAGAATGACTCACATTGCAGATTTAATTTGAGCAGAGTCTAGCCTACTGATTAGCCTTTTTAACCTAAATTTAATAACAGGCACACAATTCTGGGTTAGTAATCAATACAGCATTTACGATAACTCACGAGATCAAACCCTCACAACGAATGACAAAGTGCGATACTTAAACATCCGTCGAATTAACGACTAATGACAAAGCATCACCCTAATGTGGGCAGCACTTAAACATCCATTGGATTATTGATCAATCGGACAATGAATCGTAATAGCGATCGAGTTATTACCCTGTTTTGCGGCGTCGATTAGTGATCCGTGTGTGTTAATTGTGGTAAACAGAACGTAACTCGGTGCCTAAAACGAATTTCTTCGTCGAACATACGCAGAATTTCAAGTGCCAATGTGTGCTATTTATACACCAATTTGGACATGCTTACAGACCGTAAGACTCCTCCCTTACGGTCCGTAAGGGTTGCATTTTATTTATAGAGTTGCCACGTGTGGGACTAGGCCTGCTGAGTTGACAGTTTCTTAAAATTCGAATTGGACAGCTATTTAAGTGGATAATCGTAACTAGGAAATACCCCCCCCCCCCTGAGTTTTAGGGGCCCTGATCCTGATTCTGATTGTTCTGAAAAATTTAGGGTTTGCGCAGAATCACTTGGGTGTCTCAATTAGGGCTTCCTATTAGTCAAATTAATTTAATAAATATGACTTTTGATGAGAGTTGTTACATTCTCCCTACCTTAATAAAATCTCGTCCTCGAGATTTACTGGAATAATTGAGGATACTTTCGCTTCTTTTCTGATTCCAGTTCCCAAGTGGATTAGGGTCCTATCTTTGAATCCCACTTTACTTGAACTAACACTAATCGTTTGTGTTTTGAGAAATTTGATCTTTCTATCTTCTATCTGAAGAGGTTTCTCTACAAATTTTAATTTTTCGTTTACCTTTATATCTTGGAGAGGTACTATCAAAGATTCGTCTGATAGATATTTCTTGAGATTAGATATATGAAATACGTCATGTACTCCTGCCAGTTCCTCTGGTAATTGTAAATGATAAGCAACTGGTCCTATACGTTGAAATGGTCCTACGTATCTTGGACTTAGCTTTCCTTTCTTACCGAATCTAACAACTCCTTTCCAAGGAGATACTTTCAATAGCATTTTGTCTCCAACTTGAAACTCCAACGGCTTTTGTCTATTATCTGTATAACTCTTCTGGCGATCTCTAGCCGTCTTCAATCTTTCCTTCGTGATACTGAATATCACAGTCGTAGTCACTTAGGATTTTCATCCATCTCCTTTGCCTCATGTTTAATTCTTTTTGCCCAAATATATATCTTAAATTCTTATGATCCGTATAGACAGTAAACTTACTTCCATACAGATAATGTCTCCAAATATTAAGGGCAAAATTTATGGTTCCTAATTCTAAGTCATGAGTGGTATAGTTTTCTTCGTGCTTTTTCAATTGCCATGATGCATACGCAATTACCTTTTTCTGTTCCTTCTGGTAAGGCTAGGATTGGGGCCTTTGTTAATTTATGCTTTAAGATCCTAAAGGCTTCTTCTTGTTTAGATCCCCATTCAAACTTAACTGTTTTACAGGTTAGCTTAGTTAATGGAATAGCTATCTTGGAAAAATCCTTAATAAACCGTCTATAGTATCTGGCTAAACCTACAAAACTCCTAATTTCCATTGCGGATTGTGGAACCTTCCATTTGGTAATTGCTGCTATCTTAGCAGGATCTACGTGAATACCTTCATGAGTCACCATATGACCTAGCAATTTCACTTCTGGCAGCCAAAATTCACACTTCGAGAATTTGGCATAAAGCTTTTCTTTTCTTAACAAAGTTAAGAGTGCATGCAAGTGCTGACAATGTTCTTCCTGACTTTTGGAATAAATAAGTATATCGTTGATGAAGACAATTACAAATTTATCCAAATGTGGTTTACAGTTCCTATTCATCATGTCCATGAATGCTGCAGGTGCATTCGTTAATCCGAAGGGCATGATTGTAAACTTGTAATGACCCTACCTAGTTCTGAAAGCAGTTTTAGGTATGTCTTCCTCTTGTACTTTCAATTGATGATATCCGGAACGTAAGTCGATCTTTAGAAAATATCTATCTCCCTGAAATTGATCGAATAGATCATCAATTCTAGGTAATAGGTATCGATTCTTAATTGTAACCTTATTCAATTCTCTATAATCAATACACATTCTTATTGAACCATCCTTTTGCTTGACAAACAATACTGGTGCCCCCCCACGGGGATAAACTTGGTTGTATGAAATCTTTACTTAATAATTCATCTAATTACTTTTTCAATTTTAATATTTCTGTGGGTGTTAACCGATAAGGTGCCTTGGCTATTGGTATAGTTCCTGGAATTAGATGAATCCTAAATTCTATCTCCCTATCTGGTGGTAATCTTGGTAACTCTTCTGAGAATACATCTAGGTATTCTGAAACTATAGAAATTTCCTTAAATGATTACTGAAATCATATATACTATTCCTTGCTTTTCGTTCATAATTAACAATTTTCATTACTGGTATGAACTTTATAGGTTTACATGGCTTATCTCCTGTAATCATTATTACTTCTCCAGTGGTTGCACAAATTTCTATGGAATTCTTATCACAGATAATTCGAGCATGGTTGTTTACTAACCAATCCATTCCTAACACATCATCGAATTTAACTAATTTCATAGATAATAGGGTTGCAGAAAATTTATGACTTAAAAGTTCTATTTCTACGTTTTGCAGAACCTTATTTATTTTAACTGAATTCCCATCTGTCGTTTCTACTGTAAAAATTTGCCTAATGCTGGTTAAAGGTAAGTTAAGAGTTTGGCAGAATAAAGTATTTATTAAACTTTGGTTTGCACCAGAGTCAAATAATACTTTTGTGTAAACGTTGCGAACTAAGAACGTACCGGCTATCACATCTGGAATGAGCTCTGCTTCCTGAGCAGTCAGTTGAAAGTCTCTTACATTCCTTTTTGCTCCTTCTGCAGGTTTGGCTTTATTGTCATATGGTTTGTTCAGTTTTGGACAATCTGGCCTAAGATGTCCAGCTTCTCCACAGTTGTAGCAGACTGAAAATTTCTTTCTCCTGCAGTCTTCTTCTTGATGCCCCGGAATTTTACAAAAATTGCAATATCCTTTGCATCTTCCAAAATGCTTCCTTTTGCAAGAATTGCAAAATGGGCTAGTGGAAGATTGCCCATTCCCTTCTCTTTTGAAATTGTTATGGTTACCCGGACGGAATCCTTGGGTAATATTTTGGGCTACTTCCTTCCTTCTATTTTCTTCTCTTGTACGTACTAGTTCGTCAGTCAGAGTATTGGCTAAATCCACTGCATCATCAATCGTGCGAGGTTTCGCAGCCTTGACGATATTACGGATTTCGGCAATCAATCCCCAAATATAACGAGAAATAAGTACCGGCTCTGGCGAAGCCAGGGTTGGTACTACTCGAGCATACTCAAAGAATGTCGAAGTATACCCTCGACAATCTACATCCACCATCCGGTGGGTTAGAAACTTATTTATCATTTGTTCCTTTTCATACTCGGGACAGAATTTTCTTTCTACAAAGCTCTTAAATTCTTCCCAGTTCATAGCATACGCCATCCTTCTTCCTTTTGCTTGTAACACCGTATTCCACCATTCTAGCGCCCCTTATTTGAAAAGGTTTGACGCGTACATGACCTGATCACCCTGAGCACATTTACTTATGGCAATTACTGCCTCAGTTTTCTCTAACCAACGCAGTGCCGCAGTCGCTCATTCATTGCCTGCAAACTCAATGGGTTTATAAGCAAGAAATTCTTTGTAAGTGCAACCAGGCGTTGCAGCTTTCATTTTCTTAGGGGGCGGAGCTTTCCGTGGTTCATTATCATGATTAACATGATCATTGCCTCCGTTTACACTATTACTGAAATTATCTTCAGAAATACGTTTGCTCGGAATGATTTGTTGAGGTTCAGCAGGTTTCTGGACAGCAGCGATTATTGCCGGAATAGCATTGGCTATCCCTTGAGCAACTATTTCTGGAATAGCGTTGGCTATTCCTTGAGCAACAATATCTTCTATATCCTGCCTAGTCATATATTGATCCCCCGGTTGTTGTTCAGATTGATTAACCTCATTAACTGGTTCATTATTAGCGTTTTCCATCTGGTAATTAATATATATATTTTATTAGTATCAAATAAATAACAATTACATAACACAATTATACAAAGTTCATAACACCAATATAGCCAAAACTATTGATTTCTCGATTCCCATTTTATATTTTATAGTATGCATCAATACACACTATTATCTTATAGAGTTTTATTGGTAGTTATTTTACAGACTGATTTTTTTTTCTATTACTATTACACAATCACAGTTTCATAATCCCCTATCCTTTGTCAGATAATATTCTAGTAATGGCGTTCCCTCTCATCGGAATTCCAGGAGATCTGTCCCCCAATCTCTTGGATTCTATCCTTAGCATCCATTAGTTCTTCGCCAAAGTGGCGGAGTTCAGCCATATTCTCGTTACTCATTGGTGGATTTGGTAAAGGTTCTGGATTGAACTGAGGAAAAAGCTTATATGGATAGTTTTGTAACTGTATTTCATTAGTCAACCATTCGTTTATTTGCGAGTGGATTGAAAGGTTTTGAATAGCTGGTTCTAAGTTTATTGGTAGTTGTGTTTCAAGAGAGTGAATAAAAACATTTTCATTAATAAGCTTAATAGTATTATAGCTTGCCATTATAAAATCTAGCTCTTCCTAAGATGGTAACCCCTCAATTTGCCTAGAGTTTTCCCCAATTTCCATTTTCTTAGGCTTGGGTTTCTCGATAGGTAAAGCGTTAAATTCTATAGGTTCTTCTATGTCTGGTATATACCTATTGAAATCTCTGGAAACCTCTATTCTTACTGGATAGAGATTTAAATTCTGAAGGGCGTCAGATAAGTCACTCATGCTGTTTAGCAAAATACACACAATTACTAAGTTAAAAATCATAACAAAATTTTAGAGAAAAACTTTTAAATATTATTTCATACTAGGTAACTATCAAAACAACTAAAAATTAAAACATACTAAGTTTTATTTGTAAATTTATTTATTTACTGAATCAGGTTTCTGGTTTATATTTAATAAGGGTTTTAAAAATTAAGTCAAATTAGTTAAGGATTTGCATTAATTGCTACATTGGTTAGCATATAAAGATCTGCCCATACTGTACACAATTAGTCAGATAATAAAACACATAATCACAAAATAGCAATTAATAAAAATTAAGTATTTTCTAAATACTTAATTGGCTTAAATCAGTGGCTCGATCAGGGGCTCTGATACCACCTTTTTCTGTCACGGCCTGTAACAACTCTCATCAAAAAGTATTAATTATTACTTTAATTGACCAACAGGAAACCCTAATTGAGACACCCAAGTGATTCTGCGCAAACCCTAAAATTTTCAGAAAAATCAGACTCAGGATTAGGGCCCCTAAAACTCAGGGGGGGTTAAACCCTATTGACGATTATCCACTTAAAACGTAGCCAGAAAGGAATTTTCAGAAATCGTCGACTCAGCTGAGCTAGTCCCACACGTGGCAAACCTATACATGAAAGTTGTTCTTACGCGGGCCGCGTAAGGATAAGCTTATATCTCACGCAGGCCGCCTGAGGGACAAAATTCGGCTATAAATACAGGAGATTGGGACTTGAATTCTGGCTTCAGAACGACGCTCAAATTCACTTTGTGCACTGAGTTATGTTCTGTATACTCCAATTAACACACACAGGCACTAAATCGACGCCGCAATCAGGGTATTAGCACAATCGCTATTACGATTCATTGTCCGATCGATCAATGTACTCAATGGATGTTTAAGTGCTGCCCACATTAGGGTGATGCTTTGTCATTAGTCGTTAATTCGATGGATGTTTAAGCATAGCACTTTGTTATTCGTTGTGAGGGTTGATCTCGTGAGTTATCGTAAATGCTGGATTGATTACTAACCCCGAATTGTGTACCTGTTATTAAAATTAGGTTGAAAAGGCTAAATCAGTAGGCTAAACTCTGCCCGTATAAATCTGCAATGTGAGTCATTCTTCTTTTCTCACAGTTTGTGAGTCATTCTCCTTTTCTCACAGTTTGTGAGTCATTCTCTTTTTATCAATTATTGTACAATACCTCAAATTATTTTCAAGGTTATAATTACAGGGACTAAGTCATGGATATCTTGAATTACTGGTTAGTGGGGTATTGTGCACATTACTAATTTCTCCCAGTTAGGTTCATTGACCTACTCGGGATAATCACTGTTAGGTTCATTGACCTACAGGGATAATCATCACTATTTAGGTTCATTGATCTAAATAGTGGTATGACCATCGTCACCATTGTGACATGTCACCATTGTGACATGTCACCATTATGACAGAATGCCAGATAAAAATAAGATAGAAGCCATTGTAATCGCTCTTATGCTGTAATTGATAACTATGCATCATTATGCAAAATAGAATGATTCACTCAGTATTTCCCGCTGACAAAACCTTTTTCAAACATGTTTCAGGTGACCTGTTATGAACCAGGAAAAGTGCCATATAGCACTACAAGCTCAAAGAAGTGGCTCAGTATAAAATAAAGAAACATGTTTTGTAAAATAAAAGATTTCTTCGTGAAATCAAATGATTGTAAATTACCGGGGTTTTATCCCGCGTTGTGAAATAAAATAATCGGGAAATATTTACATTTTAAAAGATCCTGATGAAAACTTCCGCTGTCAAACTCAATTAATTAAATACCGCAGGATTTCTGTCCCGCGGCTCCTGAAACGGGTCAAACCGGGTCAGGGGCCGTGACAGAAAAAGGTGGTATCAGAGCCACTTATCGAGCCACTGATTTAAGCCAATTAAGTATTTAGAAAATACTTAATTTTTATTAATTGCTATTTTGTGATTATATGTTTTGTTATCTGACTAATTTTAAACAGTATGGGCAGATTTTTATATGTTAGATACTGTAGTAGTAAATATAAATCTTTTAATTTGACTCAAAGTTTTAGCACTTTTATTATCTACAGTCTATAAACCTTATTCAGTAAATAAATTTACAAATAAAACCTAGTATGTTTTCATATTCGGTTGTTTCAGAAGTTACCCAATATGAAATAATATTTAAAAGTTTTCTATGAAATTTGATATAATTTTTAAACTTAGTAATTGTGTGTATCTTGCATAAACAGCATGAGTGATCTGTCGGAAGCCCTTCAGAATTTAAATCTCTATCCAGTAAGAATCGAAGTTTCCAGAGATTTCAATAAGTATATTCCAGACCTAGAAGAACCTATAGAATTCAACGCTTTACCTCTTGAGAAACCTAAGCCTAAGAAAATGGAAATTGGAGAAAGCTCTAGGCAAATTGAGGGGTTACCATCTCAAGAAGAACTAGATTTTATAATGGCAACCGATGATACTATTGAGCCTATTAATGAAAATGATTTTATTCATTCTCTTGAAACACAACTACCAATGAATTTAGAACCAGCTATTCCAAACCTTTCAATCCACTCGCAAATAGACGAATGGGTGACTAATGAAATACTGTTACAAAACCATCCTTATAAGCTTTTTCCTAAGTTCAATCCAGAACCTTTACCAAATTCACCAATGAGTGACGAGAATATGGCTGAATTCCGTCATTCTGACAAAATGGATGCTGGGAATAGGATCCAAGAAATTTTGGGACAGATCTCTTGGAAATACGATGAGAAGGAACGCCGTTACTAGAATACCACCTGACAAAGGATATGAGATTTTGAAACTGTGGTTGTGTAATAGTAATAGTAAAATCAGTATGTGTAAATAAATAATAAAACGGTTGTATATAAAAGCATGATATAAGGAAATTTTAGAAAGTTACAATTTTGTTTGTATATTCGTTTACGTGATTATGTGCAATTAATTGTAACATTGGATTATTTCCTTTATACTAACTATTTATCTATAAATTAGATATCAGATGGAAAACGTTAATAATGAACCAGTTAATGAGGATAATCAATCTGAGCAACAACCGGGGGATCAATATGTGACTAGGCAAGATATAGAAAATATCATTGCTCAAGGGATAGCCAACGCTATTCCAGGAAGAGTTGCTCAAGGGATAGCCAATGCTATTCCAGCAATCATTGCTGCTGTTAAAAATCCAATCGAACCGCAACAAGTTGTTCCAAGCAAACGCATTTCTGAAGATAACTTCAGTAATAGCGTAAATGGAGGCAATAATCATGTTAATCATGATAATGAACCACGGCAAGCTCCGCTCCCTAAGAAAAGGAAAGTTGCAACACCTGGTTGCACTTACAAAGAATTTCTTGCTTGTAAACCCACTGAGTTTGCAGGCAATGAAGGAGCGACTGCGGCACTGCGTTGGTTAGAGAAAACCGAGGCAGTAATTGCCATAAGTAAATGTGCTCAGGATGATCAGGTCATGTATGCGTCAAACCTTTTCAAAGAAGTGGCGCTAGAATGGTGGAATACGGTGTTACAAGCAAAAGGAAGAAGGATGGCATATGCTATGAAATGGGAAGAATTTAAGAGTCTTGTTGAAAGAAAATTCTGTCCTGAATATGAAAAAGATCAAATGGCAAATAAATTTCTAACTCATCGGATGGTGGATGTAGATTGTCAAGGGTATACTACGACATTTTTCGAATATGCTCGAGTGGTACCAACCCTGGCTTCGCCAGAGCCGGTACTTATTTCCCTTTATATTTGGGGATTGATTTCCGAAATCCGTAATATCGTCAAGGCTGCGAAACCTCGCACGATTGATGATGCGGTGGATTTAGCCAATACTCTGACTGACGAACTAGTACGGACAAGAGAAGAAAATAGAAAGAAGGAAGTAGCCCAAAAGATTACCCAAGAATTTCGTTCGGGTAACCATAACAATTTCAAGAAAGGAGGGAATGGGCAATCTTCTACTAGTCCATTTTGCAATTCTTGCAAAAGAAAGCATTTTGGAAGATGCAAAGGATATTGCAATTTTTGCAAGATTCCAGGGCATCAAGAAGAAGACTGCAGGAGGAAGAAATTTTCAGTTTGCTACAACTGTGGAGAAACTGGACATCTTAGGCCAGATTGTCCAAAACTGAATAAATCATTTGACAATCAAGTCAAACCAGCAGAAGGATCAAAAAGGAATGTAAGAGCTTTCCAACTGACTGCTAAGGAAGCAGAGATGATTCCAGATATGATAGCCGGTACGTTCTTAGTTCACAATGTTTACACAAAAGTATTATTTGACTCTGGTGCAAACCAAAGTTTTAGAAATACTTCATTCTGCCAAGCTCTTAATTTACTTTTAACTAGTATTAGGCAGATTTTTATACTAGAAACGGCAGATGGGAATTCAGTTAAAATAAATAAGGTTATGCAGAACATAGAAATAAGTTATAAATTTTCTGCAATCCTATTATCTATGAAATTAGTTGAATTCGATGTTGTGTTAAACAATCATGCTCGAATTATCTGTGATCAGAATTTCTTAGAAATTCAATCAACCACCGGAGAAGTAATTATGATTATAGGAAATAAGCCATGTAAACCCATAAAGTTTATATCTAATTAAAGTTGTTAGTTATAAACGAAAGCAAGGAATAGTATATATGATTTCAGTAATCATCAATACTAAAGATAAAGAAATTAAGGAAATTTCTGTAATTTCAGAATACCCAGATGTATTTCCAGAAGATTTACATGGATTACCACCAGATAGGGAGATAGAATTTAGGATTCATCTAATTCCAGGAATTTTACCGATAAGCCAGGGAACCTTATCGGTTAGCACCTACAGAAATATTAAAATTGAAAAAGCAATTAGATTAATTATTAAGTAAAGGTTTCATACAACCTAGTTTATCCTCATGGGAGGCATCAGTGTTATTTGTTAAGAAAAAGGATGATTCGATGAGAAAGTGTATTAATTATAGGGAATTGAATAAGGTTACAATTAAGAATCAATACCCATTACCTAGGATTGATGATCTATTCGATCAACTTCAAAGATCTAGATATTTTTACTCTTCGGTTATCATCAATTAAAAGTACAAGAGAAAGACATACCTAAAACCATTTTCAGAACTAGGTATGATCATTACGAGTTTACAATCATGCCCTTCGGATTAACGAATACATCTCCAGTATTCATGGACATGATGAATAGGATTTGTAGACTATATTTGGATAAATTTGTAATTATCTTCATAGACGATATACTTATTTATTCCAAAAGTCAGAAAGGACATTGTCAGTACTTGCATACACTCTTAAGCATTTTTAAGAAAAGAGAAGCTTTACGCCAATTTCTCGAAGTGAGAATTTGGGTTGTCAGAAGTGCAAATTTCTAGGTCATATGGTGAATCATGATGGTATTCACGTAAATTCTGCTAAGATAGCAGCAATTATCAAACGGAAGATTCTGCAATCCGCAATGGAAATTAGAAGTTTTATAAGTTTAGTCAGATACTATATTAAGGATTTTTCCAAAATAGCTATACCATTAACTAAGCTAACCTGTAAAACAGTTAAGTTTGAATAGGAACCTAAACAAGAAGAAGTCTTTAGGATCTTAAATCAGAAATTAACCAAACTGCTCCAATCTTAGCCTTACTAGAAGGAACTGAAGATTTTGAAGTATACAGGAATGCTTCAAAGCTAGGAATTGGATGGGTGTCAATGCAATGCAAAAAGGTAATTGCATATGTATCAAGACAATTGAAAAGGTACGAAGAAAACTATACCACTCATGAGTTAGAATTAGGAACTACAATTTTGCCTTAAGATTTGGAAACATTATCTATATGGAAGTAAGTTTACTATCTATACGGATCATAAGAATTTAAGATATATATTTGATCAAAAATGATTAAACATGAGGCAAAAGGATATGGATAAAAATCCTAAGTGATTAAGATTTTGATATTCAGTATCACGAAGGAAAGGCTAAAGACGGCTAGAGATCGCCAAAAGAATTATACAGATAATAGATGAAAGTTGTTGAAGTTCGAGTTGGAGACAAAATGTCATTGAAAGTATCTCCTTAGAAACAAGTTGTTAGATTCGGAAAGAAAGGAAAGCTAAGTCCAAAGGTAAGTAGGATTATTTCCAGTAATCTAACATATAAGACCAGTCGCTTATCGTTTACAACTACCAGAAAAGTTAGTTACATGATGTATTTCATGTATCCAATCTCAAGAAATGTCTACCAGATGAATCTTTGGTAGTACCTTTCCAAGATATAAAGGTAAACAAATAGTGTTAGTATAAGTAAAGTGGGATTCAAAGATAGGACCCTAATATACTTGGGAACTGGAATCCGAAATGAAGAGAAATTATCCTCAATTATTCCAGTACATCTCGAGGACGAGATTTTTATTAAGGTAGGGAGAATGTAACAACTCTCATCAAAAAGTATTAATTATTACTTTAATTGACCAATAGGAAACCCTAATTGAGACACCCAAGTGATTCTGCGCAAACCCTAAAATTTTCAGAAAAATCAGAATCAGGATTAGGGCCCCTAAAACTCAGGGGGGGTTAAACCCTATTGACGATTATCCACTTAAAACGTAGCCAGAAAGGAATTTTCAGAAATCGTCGACTCAGCTGAGCTAGTCCCACACGTGGCAAACCTATACATGAAAGTTGTTCTTACGCGGGCCGCGTAAGGATAAGCTTATATCTCACGCGGGCCGCCTGAGGGACAAAATTCGGCTATAAATACAGGAGATTGGGACTTGAATTCTGGCTTCAGAACGACGCTCAAATTCACTTTGTGCACTGAGTTATGTTCTGTATACTCCAATTAACACACACAGGCACTAAATCGACGCCGCAATCAGGGTATTAGCACAATCGCTATTACGATTCATTGTCCGATCGATCAATGTACTCAATGGATGTTTAAGTGCTGCCCACATTAGGGTGATGCTTTGTCATTAGTCGTTAATTCGATGGATGTTTAAGCATAGCACTTTGTTATTCGTTGTGAGGGTTGATCTCGTGAGTTATCGTAAATGCTGGATTGATTACTAACCCCGAATTGTGTACCTGTTATTAAAATTAGGTTGAAAAGGCTAAATCAGTAGGCTAAACTCTGCCCGTATAAATCTGCAATGTGAGTCATTCTTCTTTTCTCACAGTTTGTGAGTCATTCTCCTTTTCTCACAGTTTGTGAGTCATTCTCTTTTTATCAATTATTTTACAATACCTCAAATTATTTTCAAGGTTATAATTACAGGGACTAAGTCATGGATATCTTGAATTACTGGTTAGTGGGGTATTGTGCACATTACTAATTTCTCCCAGTTAGGTTCATTGACCTACTCGGGATAATCACTGTTAGGTTCATTGACCTACAGGGATAATCATCACAATTTAGGTTCATTGATCTAAATAGTGATATGACCATCGTCACCATTGTGACATGTCACCATTGTGACAGAATGCCAGATAAAAATAAGATAGAAGCCATTGTAATCGCTCTTATGCTGTAATTGATAACTATGCATCGTTATGCAAAATAGAATGATTCACTCAGTATTTCCCGCTGACAAAACCTTTTTCAAACATGTTTCAGGTGACCTGTTATGAACCAGGAAAAGTGCCATATAGCACTACAAGCTCAAAGAAGTGGCTCAGTATAAAATAAAGAAACATGTTTTGTAAAATAAAAGATTTCTTCGTGAAATCAAATGATTGTAAATTACCGGGGTTTTATCCCGCGTTGTGAAATAAAATAATCGGGAAATATTTACATTTTAAAAGATCCTGATGAAAACTTCCGCTGTCAAACTCAATTAATTAAATACCGCAAGATTTCTGTCCCGCGGCTCCTGAAACGGGTCAAACCGGGTCAGGGGCCGTGACACGGCCCCCGACCCGGTTTGACCCGTTTCAGGAGCCGCAGAACAGAAATCCCGTGGTATTTAATTAATTGAGTTTTAACAGCGGAAGTTTATTATCAGGATCTTTTTAAAACTGAAATATTTCCCGATTATTTTATTTCACAACTCGGGATAAAACCCCGGTAATTTACAATTATTTGATTTCACGAAGAAATCTTTTATTTTACAAAACATGTTTCTTTATTTTATCATGAGCCACTTCCTTAAGCTTGTAGGGCTTCTCAGCACTTTTCCTGGATCACAATAGATCACCGGAAACATGTTTGAAAAAGGTTTTGTCAACGGGAAATACTGAGTGAATCATTCTATTTATATAAAATGATGCATAGTTATTAATTACAGCATAAGAGCGACTACAATGGCTTCTATCTTATTTTTATCTGGCGCTGTGTCACAATGGTGACATGTCACAATGGTGACGATGGTCATACCACTTTTAGATTAATGAACCTAAATAGTGATGATTATCCCTAGTAGGTCAATGAACCTAACTGGGAGAAAATTAGTAATGTGCACAATACCCCACTAGCCAGTGATTCAAGATATCCACGACTTAGTCCCTGTAATTATAACCTTTGAAAATAATTTGAGGTATTGTAAAATAGTTGATAAAAAGAGAATGACTCACATTGCAGATTTAATTTGAGCAGAGTCTAGCCTACTGATTAGCCTTTTTAACCTAAATTTAATAACAGGCACACAATTCTGGGTTAGTAATCAATACAGCATTTACGATAACTCACGAGATCAAACCCTCACAACGAATGACAAAGTGCGATACTTAAACATCCATCGAATTAACGACTAATGACAAAGCATCACCCTAATGTGGGCAGCACTTAAACATCCATTGGATTATTGATCAATCGGACAATGAATCGTAATAGCGATCGAGTTATTACCCTGTTTTGCGGCGTCGATTAGTGATCCGTGTGTGTTAATTGTGGTAAACAGAACGTAACTCGGTGCCTAAAACGAATTTCTTCGTCGAACATACGCAGAATTTCAAGTGCCAATGTCTGCTATTTATACACCAATTTGGACATGCTTACGGACAGTAAGACTCCTCCCTTACCGTCCGTAAGGGTTGCATTTTATTTATAGAGTTGCCACGTGTGGGACTAGGCCTGCTGAGTTGACAGTTTCTTAAAATTCGAATTGGACAGCTATTTAAGTGGATAATCGTAACTAGGAAATACCCCCCCCCCCCCCTGAGTTTTAGGGTCCCTGATCTTGATTCTGATTGTTCTGAAAATTTTAGGGTTTGCGTAGAGTCACTTGGGTGTCTCAATTAGGGTTTCCTATTAGTCAAATTAATTTAATAAATATGACTTTTGATGAGAGTTGTTACAAAAACTACATTCTCTCCACTACTGAGCTAAAAGTTCTGGGTTCGGCCGCGCCCTCCCGCCCCCGCTATGCTGCGCCAATGGCTAGGAACACATATAGCCCAAACATTTTATAAATATGAATATATAGTTGGGGTGTTAGAATATGATTACCGAGATTGTTACTTTTTTATAATAAAATGATTTGAGGCCATTATATTAACGCCTTTGTTTCACACTTGTTCTTTTGCAAACTAATATAACTCAATGCAAAGGTGAGGTATGTTATGGTAAAGGCCATGTAATGGTCCTTTTGTGTACCAATCACTGTCGAATACATATAAAGTAAATCTTTTAAAGTAGGTTTAGCATCTATGAGTAAACTGATTCTTGGTTCATATATTATTGTGATGAAGGAAATCATTCAAATAAATTTATATTCTGTTATAGGAAATTGAGTTTTTATTTATATATTATTGAAATGAAAACATATGCTTGATTTAAATCCAAACCATTGTTGAAATTTAAGCCATCGTAATTGTTCAAAGGAACTAATAGAGCTATCTCATAAATACAACAATCTCTTATTTTTAACGTAATATTGTTTTCATAGTTATCTTAGTGTACGGATTTTGTGGTAGTTTACTTGTAGCGTAATATAAACTAAAGACCCCTCTAAATGCCAAAGCGTATATAAAACGCAACATGTTATCATTTAGTTGTCCTGTGTGACCGTTAAAAACTTACCGCGACACAAAGCGCGGGTGCTTATATATATATACACGCACAACTTATAAATGACTTTTATATCGTTTCAAGGTGTGAGTTATGTTCCTACCATGTGTCGATTCCGCTGCAACGAGCGTGTTACCTACTAGTTTTAATGATATATATACATGTTAATATTATTATTATAAATACTTAACATTAAAGAATAAAATTAATAATTCCTAAATAATATTTATAACAAACATTAAAAAGATGACTTTAGGGGAAGGTTCATTTGAGAAGAAAATTTTATTAAGAATAAAAAGAACAAAAGGGTACAATTGTAAAACATTAAATAGTTTTTTTCTCATCTCATTTACTATTATGTTTGACTAATTAATTAGTCATTAAGACCATCATCCTCCACACTAAAAAATTTTGCCTACACACATCAAAAGTTATCCTACACATTTCGAAATTTATCCTACACATATTGAAATTATCCTACACAACCCGTAATTTAGCCTACACGCCTCGTATTTATCCTACAATATAAATGAATTTTTATTTTTTGAGAAAAATATACACATTAAAAATAAGTTACAAATTTAATATAGTTAGTTATTAAAGATGTAACTACCAATTAATGATGTATGTAAGTTTACCAATATACCCTTATAGTTACATTAAGTACAAATATTAAATGAAGTCTAATGAAGTATTCCTATTGGTTGAAATTTCTTCTTTTTTCTTCTTATAAAGAATTTCTTCTCATTTGAACTCTCCACGATGACTTTATGGGTTATTTGGTTATTTTTGGTTTTTTCGGTATTCACAAAATGCAAAACCAAAACCAAAACCGAATTGTAAATTTTGGTTTGGTTTTTTTTTTTTTTTTTTTTTTATTTGAGGTTTTTTGTGTGGTTTAGTTTTTTTCGTTTTCGGGTTTATGATCACTCTGCGTCCACAAGTCCTAGTTAAACCACTAGGAGATGGTTCTGATTAGAGAAGTAACGACCGTAATCATTGTGCACGATCCCGAAAGTTGGCGGGGTTGATGTAGCGTAACCTGAATAGACTTTCTTTATAGTGTACGTTGTGTAGAATACTTAATCTTTGGTCTAATAGTTCTTTATAGGTGACTTTAAATTTTAGTCTATTAATTCTTTATGGGTGACTTTAATTTTCAGGGCAACAATATATACGTATTTTTTTTATTAATTTTTTAACCCTGAATTTTAATAGTGTTATGATACGATTTCTGAACTTTAATTTTTTATATAAACGATTTATGTTTATATCCCTAAAATTTCATAAATTATCATACAGAAGTTTAATAGTACTTTTTTTTATAAATGATTCACATTTCGACCACCGAACTTTAAAAGTGTTATTAAACGGCCCTTAAAGTTTAATAAAGGTCTTTTTCTGTACTTAACTAATAGTTGTCCTTTTATCTTTTTTATGCTTAATTATTTGTTTTATTTTTTATTATTTAATTAACTTACTATAATTAAAGCTAATTTTTAACTTTAGACATTTTTATTTAATTATGTTGCTTTCTTATTTTTACCGTCGTATATTAACCCTTCAACATACCAGGTAACAAATTTAATTATTTTTTTACTTAACTTATTATAGATGAAGATAACTTTTAATTCTAGACGCTTAACCGTGTTAATTGCTTATTTTTACCATTGTTGACATTAAAGTCTCCATAGTCAATAATAACCCACTCTATATCATATATTAAATACATCATCGCTAGCGCCTTCCTACGATCCCGCCACGAAGCGCGGGCTACATTACTTGTTTTGAATATTTCATATTTTACTTCTAAAGTCAATTTATTT
Source organism: Helianthus tuberosus (assembly GCA_030545235.1). Taxonomy (NCBI): domain Eukaryota; kingdom Viridiplantae; phylum Streptophyta; class Magnoliopsida; order Asterales; family Asteraceae; genus Helianthus; species Helianthus tuberosus. The sequence goes on from CM060355.1 coordinate 167,054,077, forward strand.
TGAAATACATTTAAAGTTATTTGATTTGAAAACAAAAAATCGGTTGAAATAGATTTAACCTTAAAAAATCCACAACTGAAACTATCCCATATAGGCCTCTCAGCTCCTTTTTACTACGCCATCAATAATACCCATTAAAATAGTTTAATTAACGATCCAAACACACTTCGCTTGCATGAATACGTATGGATACATAACTTAACACCAATGTGGGGCTAGCTCACTTAGTCTTAGAGGAGAGGTCTCAGGTTCAATTCTGGACAAAGATTAATATTTTTGAATGATTGGTGAATAGAGTAGAAGTAAGCGTTGTCATTATTGGTGAATAGAGTAGAAGCAAGCGTTGTCATTAAAAAAAACGAGAGACTTAACATACATGATCGTGTTTATGAAGGACATGAACCATGCATCACTTTATAAATTGTGTTAAAGTAATACAATTATGATCTAAACATACACACACAATAAATCATGAATAATGAATCAAACAATGGAATAGGTCAAGAAAAACGGCAACAAATTAATTGTTAGAAAAAACTAATCTTAATTTGTAACTTTCTTAATTATCTGCATGACCAATGTTCAATATTGGCCAGTATCAGCTGTCAATAGGCGTTAATGGAGGCTGCGAAGCACCACACGATGGCGACCCGCTACCTTCTTTGAACCGACACAAGGGTTACCACCATTGCCTGTGTTACCGCATCCGTTCCCTGGGGTTGGAACTGGGGTATGTGGTAGAGATGGTAACAATAGATTTCCTGATCTCTTCATCCATGTTTCTTCAAATTCTCTTCCAAGAAGTCTATAGGCTCCATTCCCTTCGAAATTTAAGAATATTATAAGTACAAACAATGCAAAAATGGCTAAGTTTTTTGTTTCTTGTCTCATGTTTCTTGTGCGGCTAAATATGCAAAAATATAGCAAAAAGAATGAATAAAGACAGTTTGTGCAGATTAATGGTTAGAACAGGTAGGGTTTGATGGATCTTTGGATGATGAGGAGAAGGTTATTTATAGGTGAGCCCGACACTCTGGCTTGACTTTGACTGTGAATATTCGTTATCTTGAATTAGCGCCTTGAATAAGTCATATATCCGTGGGGTGGAATTTTCTGTTGGAAGTTAATTAATAAGAAAAAGCCTTTTTTTTGTCCCACGGTCATAATAAACGGATCTAGTTCCATGTGTATTATATAAAAATCTCAAGCTAGATTATTACGGTAACCTCGTTATTATTACTGTTAATGTATATTATTACTATACTAGGTTATAATACACGGGTTAAATAAATGAATTTTATATACTTAATAATAAAACAATATATTTTTAAAAACTTCTTTTATCGCACGGGTTGAATAAATATAATTTTATATATTCAATAATAAAAAGTTATATCTATAAGAACCATATTGTACGGGTTGAATAAATATAATTTTATATACTAAATAAAAAAGTTATATCTTTAAAACCGCTTGTTTTACACGAGTTGAATAAATGTAATATTTTTTACCAAATAATAAAAATACATTTTTAAGAAACCTCATTTATTACAAGGGTTGAATAAATTTAATTTTATATACCAAATAATAAAAAAGTTACATTTTTTAAAATATGTGTATTACACGAGTTGAATAAATGTAATTTCCGTTACTAAATAATAAAAATATATATCCTTAAAAAGAATCTTTTAACATATGAGGCACCACGTCTTTTTTTCTAACCCTTTTGGCCCCTACCAAAAGTGTTAGAAAAAAAAACGTTAGGGTCCAAAAGTGTTAGAAAAAAAGATGTTGAGGGCTCAGATGTTAAAAAATTACTTTTTGGGGTAAAAGGGTTAAAGTGATATAACCACATGGACCAACACTAGTACACAACTCATTTGTTGGTGCTATGGCTTGTTCTTTGATGATGCGGGTCATAAAACAACCGCACCTCTATATCAATTTTCCACCAAATTCAAACTGACACCAGCACCATTTGTTGACCCGCACCCTTTATTGAATTTATAAATTGTTTTTTGTTTTTTTTTTCTAGCAGGCAATTGAAATAAAAAGCAAAAACCTGAATGCATATATGTCACGATACCCTCTTTCCCCCCAATTCCCCCCAAAATTTTCCAGCAAGAGCTTCTTCCCCCCAAACTCTTCCTCTTCCCTCTTCCCTCGAACCCTAATCAACCGGCGGCAACCCCCCCCCCCCCTCCCCCAAACTCTTCCAGCAAGACCTTCTTCTCTAATTAGTAACCGGTGGGTACCAACCTTAATCATCTAATCGGCGTCTACAAACCCTATTCAGAGCTTGAATCGTTCGACAAATAGAGGTGATGTTGCAGATGTTCTACTTTTAGTTTGTTTAAAGTTCAATTGTTTACATATTTCTGAGTATCTATTTTGGTGTGTTGTGCATTTATGAAACACTCATATGTTTTAAATTTGTTTTAAACCTTATAATTAGAATATTTAACATTTATGAAACACTCATGGAATGAAACCCTAAGTAACCATAGTTGGACCGTAGTTGTTATCTGGACAGTACTGATAGATTTGTGTGTGTAGTATTGATGTGTGTATGTAGTATAAATGTATATGTTAACTATAGGTATGTTGTAAAGAAAGAGAGGCGATGTGGTATTGCTTCTAGAGGGCATGGAAAATTATGGACGATTGCGCGAAAAAGTTTATGAGAAAGAAACCTTGTAGGGAAATTGACCTTTACGTGGTACTCGGAGACAGTTATCTTACAAGATTACTTTTGAGTTTCATATTTTTAAAGTTGAATGGTTTTTATGGGTGGAAACAAAGTTGGTTACTTCAAATGGAACCATTTATGTCGATCTGCAGGGCATTATCTTTTAATGCAATTTCACCAACTATATTATATATGTCATTGGAAATTTCAGTTACCTGCTAATCTTAAGCATGTCAACATTTGGTTTATGATGAAGGTATATACAAGGTTGTTCTCTTGAGGGGCCCTTTCCTTATAGCATCTCAGCCTTAACACAACTAGTTGATTTGTATGTCGTTTAACACTCTTTCTATTCTTTTTTATTGCATGTGTGTTTGTTCGCTAAATATTCGAAGTGATTAATTCCTTTATCCGGTGATACAGGAGAATCAGTGACTTGAAAGGTGGAGCTTCTAAGTTCCCACAACTAGAGAAAATGACAAATCTGAAAAAATTGTGAGCTTTTGATTTTGTATATTGATTTCCTCTTTTTCATAATCAAGTGAAGATAATTAATTACAATCCTTTGGAATTATGTAGGCTACTTAGGAATTGTTTGATCCATGGAACCATTCCTGAATACATAGAGAATATGAAACTGGAAGCTTTGTAAGTCATTCACAAGTTGTGGTTGCTTTTTTTGTGGATTGTCACTAGAAGTTACCTTTTGCAGATACAAAATGATTTGAAAGTTTGCATTTCTTGAAATTAAGAACACAAAACTTGTATGTTACTAGCATGACAGTAATTTCATAATGATAATTATTGGATCAAAATAACCAGGGTTGTTTAGATCTGCATTTGGAAACTGATTATTTGATTGCTGCGAGTTAAATTTGAAGTATAACTTAGATAATGCTTAAACATACATATTCATAGCTTTTATTGATGTAGACCATATCCTTCAATCTTGATTAATTAAAAATGCATAAACATGCATGAAAGATTATGTTTGGACATTTATTGGTTCAACGTCTTAAACATACATATTCATAGCTTTTATTGATGTAGAGATCTCAGTTTCAACAATTTTAGTACGTGGTTGCATCCCGCAATCTTTTTCCCAACTACGAAATGCAAAGTATATGTATGTGAACTACCTTCAACAATATTTTCTAATTAATACTTATGATCAATTCACTAAGGATGGCTTCTATTTTAAAGTTATTTGACACAAAATAATCTTAGTGGAACGATCCCTGAATGGGTCTTTACAAGCACCAAGGATGTGTAAGGATACTATTTCCCCTATATTTATCACTTCACTACATTATTTACATCATCACATGATCAAAAAATGAACCTTATAGAATCTTACAAATTATGAGGATGTTAAATGCTTATATGCTCTTGGTTAGCTGAGTTTTTTTTTTTTTTTTTGTATGTGTGTATGCGCTTAACTAATGTTTTCAGGCCTCATTATGTAGCTATCCACCTTTATTTTCTTAATTAACGAGTCATTGTCTAGGAGTTTGATTGACGTATGAAAAAAGGTACTAATAAATCGAAACTTAATTACAAGTTACAATTTATAATTCATACTCCCCATCTCCCATAAAGTTGCTTACCAAATTAAGTTATTCATAATTTTAATACCCCCTATCATTTAGTTCAATTATTCTCCAAATAGAATGTTGCCAAAATGTCCATATTATTACAGTTAACTGACCATATAATTTTGAGTTTTTGGTCTCTTTTTTCTTGTCTTCAATATTCTATGCTCTTGGTCCAGTTACAAATTATTGAAGGATCAACATTGAGCACTGAATACAGAGCCAATATGTGTCAAGTAGCATTGAAAACCCATAGGTTGATGCTATTATTTTTTTCTCTTTTTTCTCATTCCACGCCACATTTCTCATTTGTATCTCTCTGCTTTAATGATAGAGCACATCACCAAGTGATCCTACAGGATTGCTTTTATTCTTTGTAGATATCTAAACACGTCCTTTAAGATTGGGAAGAGGTACGTTTCTTTTATCCTTTAACATCACAATATTAAAAAGGTGTAACGCACGGGTATTAAAGCGTTGACGTTCGTTTTCTTTTATAAATTGAAGAATGTGTTTTTGTTTGTAATGCTGTTTAAATTTGTGTATACTTATTATTGATTATCTTTTTTTACGCTGTTGAACGTAACCCGTCCACCGGACGGGTATTAAACTAGTTATTGTGGTTATGACAAAAAATTGATGTTATTTGGCTGATCTTGATCCATATGGTTGTGTTTCTGAACTCTGCAGTCCAATCATTGTTGATCAAGGGATGCTGATGTGCACAATGGATATGGCAGTCTTATGTGGACGCAATGGACAAATCTACTATTCCAAGTAATTTTCCATATGTATTAGTACTTTAGATATTGTTTGAAGAAATTCTTTGGTTATTTGCCAAACATTTAACAAACATTTCAACAAAGGTAATAAAGGTAATATAGTGGATGTTGTGGACTGAGACTCATTTGTAAAGTTATAAACGACAAATAGGAATCAATACAAGCGAACATTTGTCCCTTTGTGTGCTGTTCAGATGGAATTTTTTGTTCGTGTATTTGTTCGCCTTGGTTTTAAAAAGCGCGCCTAAGGCGCGTTTAGGTGCAAAGTGACATAAGGCGCAAGCCTCATCGCTTTTATGTACATAAGGTGCATTGTGTACGAAAGTTGTATTGTAGATCTTTGTTCTTTCACGTCATTGTATATTTGTATGTGATTAGTTTGTTTATTTATTAACCTTCACTTTGCTGTTTATTTCGTGTAGGTATAACTTTCGGTGGTGCCATGTCACATTATGTTTTGTTAGGTGGTTTCTACGGATCGGGATGCAAAGTTTGAAGAGATCAGTTGAGTCGCGAGGCGTATGAAGTCGCCGGTTTGACATTTTCGGGTTTGCAAACTTTTTTAAGCTTCGTTGGGAAAATATGCACATTTCCTCAAATTGTATACGTTTTGTGTTTCATTTGGGAAACATGCACTTTTCTGAAACGTGTTTAATGTAAGTTAGAATTTCTTGTTTGTTATTTTCTGATAATCCATATATATTTGTGTAATTTCTTGAGTATTTATTAGGAAATATAAATGAAAATGCTGGTATTATAAATTTAAGAATAATATATATTAAACAGTGGTGCGGTTCATGTTTTCTATTGATGCTAATGTGGTTGCCAGGTGGAGAGCTGGTGGTGGTTCAATAGCAATTAAAAGATGCGGCTGTTTTTGTAAAGTGGTGCGGTTTCACCAACCGCACCTTCAAAAATCGGAATTTAATGGTGCGTATACTATTGATGCGGCTCCAGCACCGCATTTTCATATCAATTTAACCGCATCTCTAAAGTGTTTGTGTACTAGTGCAAAATCGTAATTTACTCTAATATAAATTAGATAACTAAGTTTTGAATTTTAAGTAAATAGATAAATATAAAAGTAATAATTAAACTAAATAATATTTAGTAGGAGGATTATTTATAATTAATTAGAAGAGATTAAATTAAAATTATAATTATCTAAAGACATGACCTGATATGATGATAAGTGTCCTCAAAGTAGTTTCTTTTATTATATGTATAGAACAGATATTACTAAATGAACTAAAATGAATAGTGATTTGAATATTACTATAATATATAGTTCTTTTAATGTTTTTATTATTTTAATATTATAATAATAGATATTTTCTTTACTTTTTAACTTTAATTCTTTTTTTAATATCAGGGGTTGGGATAAGCTTGGTGTCAACCGTTATTAGGCCTGTAAACGAACCGAACGAACACGAACACAGGCATGTTCGTGTTCGTTTATTTAATTTTAACCGAACATGAACACGAACACGAACATATTGTTGATACACTTTATGTGGACGCGACTCGACTCGGTTCGATTCGGTTCGGTTCGACTCGGTTAGGTCCGGCTCAAGCCCGACGTCACGACATTCCTCCGTCGTGCGCCCCAGAGTTCGACACGCGAAGCACGGAGAGCCGCGGACCTATTCCCGTTTACACATCATCATGACATCATCATGATGATGTCACAAGTTGACTAAACTTTACAAATCTGAATTTGGTTGAATTCAGTTACGTAAAGATGAATGATGGGCCACTATACTTGGAATAGATTTGTTTGCATTGGGCCAGACCAACATGAAGAAGCTCAAGGCCCAAGTCACATGGACGAAATCAGGTGTGGATGAAAACACATGTTAGCGAAATCACATGTGTGACGAAATCACATGTGATTTCGTCGAGATCTTGGATTTCGCCCAAGGGTTTTCGTCCAGAACTGGATTTCGTCAGTCATCTAGTATAAATACACAGACATCAGACATAACACAGTTAGAGCACGGAGAGAAGTCTGAATAGATTTCACTGAGCGAACACATTGTAACACACACACTGAGAGTTTATAGAGACCATTTGTAAACACCGCATTGTAACCGTTTTATAGCATTAATACATTGAGTGTTAATCGTTGAATATTGTGTCTTACGTGTTCGTAACTTGGTTTAACTTACCCGTTTGGATTCCGCACTTTCGGGTTTGTCGGAAAACAGGGAATAGAGGTTACTCGATCCTCCGGGTGGACCTACAATTGGTATCAGAGCATTGGCTCGATTCCTTGTTTAAACCAAGTCGATTTTCTTGTGTTTTAATAGATTTTAAAGTGTTTTTCAGTTTTGTTCTTATTTGAATATCATACTTTTCTGGAAAATCTTGTTTAAAATCTTGAAAACCTTGTTGTTTTGCTTATTAGTTCTTATAAAACCTTGTTATAACTCTTGTATACATGTTAGTTTTGGGTTTTTATTGAACTTTATTTACAAAAAGTGTGTTCGGATAATTTCTGGTCACTTGCATATTCATCTAGTTCATAACATCTTCAAGTTGTTCTTGGATAATATTCATAGTTGATCTTTATTTGTTACAGAATCATTGTATTTGTGTTTAGTGTTGTGATTATAATATAAATTGTTTGAAAATTGTGTCATTCAAATGATGGAATTGTTGAAAAATAGTGTGATAAGGGTAAGGTGGGTTTGAACAAAAGTCTTTGTGTCAGATTTAGATAAGATTTCATTTTTGTTGAAAAATATCTACCTTGATTTCGTAAACCATATTAAAAAAAAAAAAAAAAAAAAAAAAAAAAAACCTTGTCAACGAAATCCAACTGGTCAACAATATAGTGCTGGACGAAAACACCTTGTACCACTCCAGCCGAAATCTCACACATCACATTCAACGAAATCCAACTTTCATCTGGGCCGAAATCCAACTCTCATCTGGGCCGAAATCACCATAGTGTTGGTTGGTTGGACGAAAACAAGCTGAATAAAAACAAGATCCTGACGAAATCGGTTCTGAACTGCCGAAATCAACTTCTGGGCTTTTCATTCTGTTTGGGCCGAAAACACTTTGCTGAAATCAGCTTATCACCGAAAACCCCCCTGGCCGAAATCACACCTAAACCGACTTCAGCTCCTTACTTGTCACCGAAATCACTGATTTCGTCCTTCATTCATACTTGGAATCTTTTTAACAGGAGATTTTTTTTTCTTTGTTAACTGTTTGTTTAAGTGATTTAAGCAGGTACAATTGTTCTAACATCAATCATGAGTTGTACAAGTCCTTGGGATTGGAGTACGGATCCACAACCAGATCTAAAACAGATGTCGATGGCCGAATATATGAGGAGGACAATACCTCAACAACAACAATCTATTAGTGCCAGTCAATGGGCAATGGTGTCGAATCAAAACCAGAGCATTCAAAATCTTTTGGTAGCGAGAGGAGAAGAATATGTAGCTACTAGAAAGACACGTCATGATCTGTTGAAGAAGAAATTCGAATCATTTCATTTCTTAGAGAATGAAACCCTAAATGATATAATTACTCGTTATTATCATTTGATGAGTGAAATGTATTATTTTGGTGTTCTTGCATCTCAACAGGAAATTGTAGCACGGTTTGCTGATGCTCTACCTCCAAAGTGGAGCCCATTCATTGAGCTTTTAAAGCATACGGGCGTTCTAGATGCTGTCAATGTTAATATCTATGAATTCATTCAGAAGTTGGAGCACAAGAACGAAGAGGAAATTCGGAAAGCTAAACGAATTCCTGCTCCTCAAAATACCGAAATGTATCTTGGAGGAGGTTTTAACCCGTTAGTTAGTTCCAGTTCAGCTCAGCAACCAAAGTTACAAACGGCATTTGTATCAAATACAAACTCATCTCCGTTTCCACAGTTCAATCAAAATGCTTATTTTTCACAATCTAAACCCCAACCTCAACCTCAAGTTTCCACAACACAACCTCAATTCGATCCAAGTGTCGATTGTGGTCCGGCCATACAGTTGGGAAACGGTGATCAAACAAGAACTGCGTTTTATGCTGAAATTGTCAAGAATGTCAGCGATGGTGAATCTTCAGGAAAAGATGATAGTTCGGGATACAGTGGCAGTTCGGATGAAGAATCGAATTTTAATGAAAGAACTGATTCTGAAGATGATAATTTGTCGAATGATGCTAACAAGAAATCTGACTTGATCAAGAAAGCTGATGCTACTTCAAAAGAAATGGAGAAGATTCTCACTGAAGATGGATCTTTCTCTTCTCAGACTGCCTTTATGGCTAATGTCACAGCTTCTACAAGTCAGGTAAAATCTGAAACTCATAGCATATGTAGTAATTGTGCAAAAATGAAGCATGAATGTGCTGATCTGAAACTTGAATCTGAAAAGATTCACAGTCACAATCAGAGTTTGGTTATTGAACTGTCAAAGTGCAAAGAGGCAAACATGGCCTTAGCTCGCAATGAAAAGGAGTTTAAAACAGTTATTGAAACCCAAAAGAAAAGTGTTTCCGAATTAACAAAAACTGTTTTCAACAAACAAATTGGTATTAATAACTACATTAATATCATTGAGGAAACCAAGAAAGAGCTAGCCATGGCCAAGTGTGAATATGAAGCGATCAAGCTCAAATTGGAGAGTTATTCTAACTCCCGATATGTGCTTGATCACATCATTGACGTTCAAAAACTAAAGGGAAACGTTAAAGGCGTTGGTTATAGGAAGTGTCCACCCCCTTTGAGACATGACTATACCAAGTCGCCCGATGAAGAGGATATGCCTCGGTATGAACCCAGTGTGCCTCTTGATTATGAGGAAGTTACTACTGGCCTAGGGTTCAAACCGGACAATTCATCGGAGGGCTCATCTGATGGAAAGGAAAAGTCATCATGTGCTTCAAATCAAAGTCCTCCAACCATTGAGGACTATGATTCTTCGAATGACGAGTCAAATGTGAGTGATGAGGATAAATCTCTTGACGATAGAAAAGGAGTAGAAGTGCCTTTTGAGAATCACATTCTGTGTGATCCTCCTACTCCTGCTGTGCAATCAACTGGTGCTAAACAAGAGATATATCCTATCACTGAGACAGTGTCTACTGTTGAAAGTGATAACGTGTTGTATACTTTGGTCGGTGATAGTAAAATTTATTCAGACAAAGATTTTCCAATCAAAAACGTCAATCAATCCTTGATTGATAAAGTGTTTGAAGATAATACAACTAAGTTTTTGGGAAAAGCGATCCCGAGAGTTTCAGTAACTCAGTGTGATCCTATTCCAAAAGCTGAAGTGAGGAAACAATTTGGAAACCAAAAATTACCGACTAAACAACAACCTGTCGCTTTTAAGGGTAAACAGCAACAACAGCGAGCTCAAAATTCTAAAGGTTCACAACCGAAGGTTGAGACCAAAGGAGCTCGTTTCAAGAAGAAATACAAAGTCGTTAAGTTTGTGGCCTCCAAGGGTACTGATAAAGTTGAGACTTTTGAAAATAAATCCAATACTGAGTTTGTTCAAAAGTTCAAAATTTTGAAACGTAATAGTGATAACAATTACACCCAACACACAAACGGGTGTGAAGCTAGTACCTCAGGGTCTACAAATTCAACGTCAGGTCCTCGAACCGAATCTCCTAATTATGTTGAAAGGAGATCATGCTTTAAATGCGGGGAGTTTGGCCACATTATCAGAAATTGCACAAACTCTCCGAAACCAAATTTCGTAGAAAGAGCCCCTTCTGAACAAGGTCACCAACAACGTCGTCCTGTGTCACCAAAAACTGACAAACGCACTGTTAAAGAACAGGAAACAAAACAACGACGTAAAAATATGAAGGTGATCGAAAAGGCTTTAAAACGGAAACTGTTAAAAGGAAACCAATTTTGTCACAACCGTTAAAACCGGAGATTTATAAATCTATAAATAATACGCAATCCGGTAAACAGAAACAAGTTTGGAAACCGAAAACAGGTGAGGATTCAGGGGGAGGCTTGCAATTTAAGGACCTTCAAGAAATTGAAATTACATTTCTTGATGCTCAGGGACAACCCAAGTCTATGAAGGCTTGGGTCCCCCTCTCCATCTAATCTCTGAGTGAGTGTGCAGGATGTTCCAGGAGGAACTATCGATAGTCATTGGATTGTTGATAGTGGAGTGTCCATGCACAAGATCGGCGACAAAAGATATTGTTGCCTTTGATGGAGAGAAAAAGAAAAGAAGACAGAATTGTCTGTCGAAAGAAATTGAAGGCTTCGACAAAATGAAAATCATTACAAAGCTTGATTGTTAAAGGCTTTGATCGGGTCCTCAGGATAGATTCAATCAAAATGTACGCACCTGCAGCACGTCTGATGTTCAAAATCAACAAGATGAACGTGCAATGTACATTTCTTCGCGGTGTGATTGAAGAAAATGTGTTTGTTGAACAAACCAACCGGGTGTGCAGATGCCTTGGCATGGATTGAACAACCGCACACTACTTCTCAAGAGAAAGACAAAGACCTTCGCTGGTGCAATGTGGAAGACCAGCCGGACCCAAAGGTTTCTGATCTTGTTGCTGTGAAGAGATTTCTCAGTAGCTACAAAATCGACCTTGAAATCCACACCGGGTGGATATCCAGCTTGGGAGAGAACTCAAATTCATTGCAATGCATGAAGCAGTTGCAGGATACGGCTTTAAATTTCTAATCTCTCCTATACTTGTCGATATTTAAGCTGCTTTATAAATTTTTTATCATCTCGTAGCACTCTTTGGCCAGACAATGTTGTCATGGTCCGCACCGCTTACCGACGTGCCAACTCATTTTTTCAAAATTCGATAAATCATTTCTGATTAAAGATCCTCCAACATAAAAGACACAGAAGACGAACCATCACGAGTAGCGTCCAAGGGGGAGTTTGTTGATACACTTTATGTGGACGCGACTCGACTCGGTTCGATTCGGTTCGGTTCGACTCGGTTAGGTCCGGCTCAAGCCCGACGTCACGACATTCCTCCGTCGTGCGCCCCAGAGTTCGACACGCGAAGCACGGAGAGCCGCGGACCTATTCCCGTTTACACATCATCATGACATCATCATGATGATGTCACAAGTTGACTAAACTTTACAAATCTGAATTTGGTTGAATTCAGTTACGTAAAGATGAATGATGGGCCACTATACTTGGAATAGATTTGTTTGCATTGGGCCAGACCAACATGAAGAAGCTCAAGGCCCAAGTCACATGGACGAAATCAGGTGTGGATGAAAACACATGTTAGCGAAATCACATGTGTGACGAAATCACATGTGATTTCGTCGAGATCTTGGATTTCGCCCAAGGGTTTTCGTCCAGAACTGGATTTCGTCAGTCATCTAGTATAAATACACAGACATCAGACATAACACAGTTAGAGCACGGAGAGAAGTCTGAATAGATTTCACTGAGCGAACACATTGTAACACACACACTGAGAGTTTACAGAGACCATTTGTAAACACCGCATTGTAACCGTTTTATAGCATTAATACATTGAGTGTTAATCGTTGAATATTGTGTCTTACGTGTTCGTAACTTGGTTTAACTTACCCGTTTGGATTCCGCACTTTCGGGTTTGTCGGAAAACAGGGAATAGAGGTTACTCGATCCTCCGGGTGGACCTACACATATAATCGAACACATTTTTTTGTTTGTGTTCGTTCATTAAGAAATCGAGCATGATCGGGTTCGTTTATGTTCGTTCGTTTAAAGTCTAAACGAACAGTTAACGAACACAAACGAACATAAACAAAAAAATTTAAGTGAATGTATTTGAATAAGAAGAAACAAACATAAATTGGCATGATTGAACAACAAGTCTAACATATTACAGTTCATGCGAAAACACATCTAAATTAGGGTTCATAGATATACTAATGAGTTATATTTATAGAAGTAGTTAGAAAACCTAATATTTATATAAATATAACTATTTATGTATTTACTAAAAATTAAACAAACGTAAATAAGCGAACGTTCACGAATATAGATGAATGAATGTTCATGAACATAAATGAACGAACACAAGGTGTGTTCATGTTCGTTCATTTAATTAAACGAACAAACTTTTATGTTCGTGTTCGTTCATTTATTAAATAAACGAACATAAACGAACTTCCCGCCGAACAAGTTCATGAATAGTTCATGAACGTTTGGTTCGTTTACAGGCCTAACCGTTATCGAACCAGTACTGGTATCGAAAATACTAGTACGGTCCTGTTCGGTATCAGTACATGAAGGTAAAAATCGGCACTAATACAGAAAACACCAAAAGTTGGTGCCGAATTACATATAAGACCCTTAAACTTCTGGAGAGCCTGCACTTATCACACAAAGTGCATTTACAAACTTGCTAGATTGCTTAGGGACAAGCAATGCTTAAGTGTAGGGTTTATGATGTACCATCAGTTACAAATATTTTTTTGTGCCTAATTAACCCTAATTCTACGTGCTTTTATAACTTTATAGTTGAAAATAATACCTCAATCGTTCGTATTTGATAAATGTAGGTTTGCAAGTTCTCAGGATAAAAAACTAAGTGAAAAACAAGCATAAACGAGGAAAAAATCCATGATTCCAAGGAAATCAGCAAGTTTCCAAATAGGGACCATCGTGCCAGGCTATAGGCGTGGCAGTGCGCAATACCAAGGAGCACAAAGTTAACAAGTCAACCCAAGAATAGTAAAAAAAAGTTCGTGAAATGCGGAAGCACGACTGTGAACACCTAGGCACGCTCGTGCTTAGCTAAGGTGTGACCATCCGCATTTTTAGGTTAACACTTTAACCTAACCAGAGTTAATTTATACATTCATTCATAGCATTTCATTTTACTAGAGTTAGTTAAGTGAGTCTACTTTTGGAAATTCGGAGTTTTACTGGAACACACACACGAGTAAATTCTCCAACGTTGGTGACTAAAACGAATAATAATTGTAAACGGATAATTTTGTATGAAACTTATAGGTTACATGATCAATGCATGAAGTATGTGCTTTAATTGTTAATTTCATGATAATACGTGGTTAGTTGAAAGCCTTGTGTTTTAATAAGGGGTTTGTTGTAAAAGCTGAATAATTAGGGGAATTTTGTAAACATAAAGAAAACTTATTAAAACTAATCTAATCCTAATTATCCCATAATCACAAAATACGACTTTTCACATTCTCAAATCTCTCTCTGGCGACACAAGCTTTCACCCACAATCATTAGGATTTTGATCTTCTAATCGATCAAGAAACAACACTAGATTGAATCAAAGGTAATAGCTTTTGTTTATACATGTAATCTTATTGCTTTCTTGATCATCATGCAAACCCTAGTTTATCTAAACCACTAAACCAATGAATCTGTGAATATGATCATGTGTATGATGATGCTTGTAGTCTATGATTGTTAGAAATCATGTTTAGTGTTTGATCGCATATGTGTTCGATTAGTTGTTAGGGTTTTGATTTTTATAAATATCTTGGTAAGATTATTGATGGATTTGTCGGTTCTTGATGAATTAGGTGATGTATAATCTGAATTATGATGATAACCTGTTGTACATGATGTACAAATGTCATTTTGGATTGCTAAGTATGTGTTTAAAACCATAAAAATCGTTTTAGGAAGCTGGGTAACGAAATTGTTTCTGTCAAGAAAGTTACAGCGGACTTTAATTGGCTGTAACTGGGTAAAAAATTATCAGAAACGTGATTTTCTCGAGGCTATAATGAACCTCTTTGAAATACGATTCTAACTGTGCTAGAATCACAATTTTTTGATATGATTTGATATTTGAAATGAATTATTTTGTAATAGAGATCCAGGCAGTATTTTCGGGCAGAAATTGCAGCCTATTTCGAATTTCATAACTTGACGTAGGAATTAAGTTATTATCTGAAAATTTTTACAGTAGATGGTCCTAGATGTTTCTGAAATTCTCCCACCCCTGGATTTTGTTAAAAGAGTTAATGATTATTTTTAAATAAAATTCTCCATAAGATGCAGTTAAAAAATGACGAATCTAACCACTGTTTAGTAAATGATTTTTTATGAATTTTGTGTAATGAGTTAAGCTTTAAAAATTCTACACAAGCCTTATTGGACAAAAGACACATCATATAAAGTATTCATAATTTTTGCAGCTTATTAAGTATCGTAAATAAGTCCTCGAAAATAGCTCAGTTTCAGGGTGTAAACTGAAACTGCAGTGAATGGTTTTATAAACATGCCGTTAAGTGTTGATGTTGCTATCTTAGGTTACCTATACTTGCTTAATACTTACATGAATGTTACTAAGCATGCCGTATGATATGTTATAAACACATACACAAAACCACATGAATTGGACAACTACGTGTCAACTTGTTTTCATGTTACGTGTGCTAGATGCGTGTAGAACTTATGAGCTTTGCATAAACACACTAATAACCATATGGATATCATAATAGGTCGTGGTTGACCACAACAACTTATAAAGAATTTAGGTTTTACTAAGAAAACTAAGGTGAGTTCACAATTATTTTCCAAAAGCATGTGTTCCTAATTGGAACAACGCTTTTTACGGTAGCCCTGTTTGAGGCTACGCACGAGTTCCTTATGTGAACCACTGAAACATGCTATTCACTGGAGGTGGATATAGTACACTAGGACTAAACAAAAACTCTATCTTGAAAGTCCCTAAATTTTACCGATTAAATTGTCGGGTGGGCATACGCGAGGTATTAGTTAATAGCGTTGTTAGGTTTTACAAACCTCACACCGTGCTGGAGGCCGGGCGTGAACTTCTAGCCTTCACTCTTGCATTAATATTGATAGACATTAATGAGGGCACAAATGAAACGCTAGCATTCGGTAGACAGTTTAGTCATGTGATGAGGGTTAGCCACCCGAGTCATGCATACTTTAAAAACTTTTGTGAACTTTACTTTTGCTAAACTAAATTTTGCGAATTCGCCAACTTTATTGTTGACACATAGTTGCATGCTTTGTAGATCAGTAGGCACAGCTATGGACGAGCGTTGCAATCGGCTAGAGTGGGTGGTTCTTTTAAACTTTATGTTTTGAATATTTATTGAACTTGTGGTTTTAAGTTCTTGATGGGTTTTACTTTATTTTTTCGCTGCAACATAAACTGTGTTCTGGACAATTAAACTCTATCGCTAATCATGCTATTAGTGAAGTGTTATGATTTTAAATAGTTGGTTCAACATGATTAGTGGCTAGATCCTGGTCAGTCACATGCCTCACGGTAAAACTCCACATGTGGAAATTGAAGGTGTGAAATAAAGACAAACCATGGAAGCTTCGAGATCTGACAATAATGTCACCTGTCCAAGCCCTGTTGGAACACCTGTCCATGAACGCCCATGGACGCCCGTGCCTATAAATGAAATCTCAATTGAATGTATCGGGAATGGACGAGAAGGACAACCAACTGTAGGGCTAAGTACTAAGCACGTCGGTGCTCCCCTACATCAGATCAGCCTATAAATAGGACCCTTTGGCTGCCCATTTTCACCATCCTAATTCACCCACTCCTCTTTTATTTTTCACACACAGATTTTTTGCTCTTGATAGGTCATATAGGAGTTTTGGATCACTCCAAGAAAACACTTGTAATAGCTTTGTTTCAGAGATAGGTGGAGAGGGAGATAACTTGTAATCAAGAACCTTTACTAAGTTTTTTGATCTTACACTTGATCTGTCATGATCCTTCCTATGATCATTGGGTTGTAGATGAAGCTTGGTATGAATTAAATGTTTAACCTTTAGAAAAATGGCATGTTATGTCTTTGATAATTCTTTCTACTCTTCTTCTTTGTTAATACGACTTGTGATCGGTTTTGGTCTTTAATCTTGTGGGTGTTCTTGAGAACCTTAATACATGAATCTTATTAGTACACTCATGGTGTGTGACAACCCATATACTAATAAGGGAAATCATATGGAGAAGTAGTTGACCCATTTGTGGAAACACATCTTGTGATCAACCCTCGTTTATCGAGGATACATTATTTGTCTGCATAGTTTATATGCTAGGTTTCAATGATAAGCTTGGTTACGCGACTCGCCTAACACGGTCTATATTTAGGCTTGGGGCAGGCGAAGAGTTGGTGAACCCATGTTAATATGCTATACGTTTTTATATATATTTTATTATTATAACGCCTCATGTTAAATAAAGATCAATCACCTTAACTAATGAATAGTTGCGAGGAGTTGTTTGGCACTATTCATTATGTTTCACTATTAACATATACTAATGACAATCATGGTCTACATGAAGCGTCCTTAGCTATTCTTATTTGGCTATGTTTTGATCGAGCAACTTGTTTCCCTTTGTTTTAAAATTGTTCTTCTCGAGCTTATATGATTGTTCAGTTATTCCTCAATGAATTGGGATTGAGTCAAATGATCACACCACACATGTATTGGGCCACTGTTCTTCGACCATGAACATCGCTTTTAAGACAGGTTGCAACACAGATGTTTGAACGATTTAGTCACCTCCTTGATCAAAATGCACCACTCCACTCCAATCACTTTATATAGTTGGATTGGCTCTCTCAGGATTTAACTACAACATCTTACACAAATCACATTGTATTCTATCATCTTTGGCTTGATTGTGAGTTAAGTTGATCGGCTCTTAACTCTGAACGAACCACACATGTTCTCGACTTCTCGATCAGATGTCACAAACAATGATGTTTCGTTTGTCGATAGTCGATTGTCCTCTTTGTTCGATTCTTCTTTGGGTCAGGTATTCTTTCAGTCTCTTCCCTCATGTCACTACAAGAAACTACCACTTTTAGCGGCGACAGGAGAAATGTCGCCGCTATTGGTCGATCCACGTCCCAGAGTCTGAAACCAAACCCCAGCCATTGATCCTTATCCTAATCTAATGGTTGGGGATTTAAAGGGCATTAGCGGCGACAAGATAATAGGCATTAGCGGCGACAGCTGTCTCCGCTAAAAGTCAATATGTGTGAAGCTTGAAAAGAGCTGATCTCTGCCCTTGATGAGAGGATGATCCAACAGTTTGGGCTCCTTCCTGCTTTCTCTCCCTTAAAGAAACACAATCACCCACAAACACAATCACCAAACTCCATCATCTTCACCAACAACAACAACCTGCTACCACCACCACCGAATCGCCACCACCGTGAAGCTACCACCACCACCCTGAAGCTCCACCCACCACCGTTGGGCCACCATCATCAAGCTCCACCACCACCATTGGACCGGCTGCACCACCACCACCGTCAAGCTCCGTCAACCACCGTTGAACTGCCATCATCAAGCTCCACCACCACCATTATCAAGCTGCACCACCACCACCACCGTGAATCTCCGTCAACCTCCATTGAACCACCGTTGAACCGCCATCATCAAGCTCAAGTTCCGGCCAGATTCGTTTTATTGTTTAGAAAATGTATAGTTATATAAAGTTTTGTATAGAAAATGTACAGAAAATGTATAGTTATACCGACAAGCTCAAGAATCCATTCTTTGAGATGAGAATTTGAATGAAAAGTTATGCAATCTTTAAATTTATTAGTTCCGACAAGTTTTTGATAAACAATTTATTAATTCCACACGTTATGTAATCTCCGGCAATCTATCTTAGGCGATCTTTCCTGCGCATTCTCCGGCAAGAGCATTAGCGGAGACGGTATCAATAGCGGCGCCAAACTGCGCAATGTATAGCGGCTCATCAATACCGGCGACCCTTTAGCGCCCACATCTCGCCGCTAAAGGTTAATAGTGGCGACAAAATAGGGCAATAGCGGCGACACCTGGCACCGCTAAAGCTGCCCTTTTTTGTAGTGTGTATCGATCTTCAGCCCTGATCCCAAATATTGAAAATCCATTGGATTGAGCTACTCTCATAAACAACCGGTTTTGGGTCAACTCTGACCTATTATTGGTAAAAATGGCACATACAACTCAATTACAAGCCCCTTATACTGCACATAACCTGTTTCCTACTAACCCTAACTGGTAGTATGCAACAATAAACAACTTGATTAACATTAACTCAAAGACTCTAATTAAACTTAAACTGACTTCCTTTTCACATGCATATTGAGTAGGATTAAGTCCTTTATGTCTTTCACTGCAACATCGCAATCTCTCAAATAAAGAAATGTGTATAAAAGTGACCGTAGAATGTGCTAGTCTAAAAGTAATCAAAAGGAAATTCATTGGTTTCAAGATTGAAATAAAGTCAAGCCCATGGGTGACTAGTTTTTGGTTTTTAGTCTTACAATATTTGAGTTCTGAAGGTGTAGAAGTTCAATTAAAATTAGCAACAGAACTAGCTGCATTAGTTTAGGTAAACATTTTGGGCAACTATTACTAATTAGTTGAACCAATTAGGCACAATTTTAAAATTATTGCTAACAATTTAAAACCGCGTGAATATTAGTATGATATCAACCTTATTACATATAGATGATGGACGTCTTTTTAAATGGTGTCTCTAAAAATTTTTCTTTTTCAATTTTGAACAATATTTTCTGATACATGTCTATATAGTATCAAAATATTATTACTATCGATGTGTAGTACATGGCGATATGGCATGTAACAATTTTTATCTTTTCTTTATACTGGAGCACTTTTAATATGTGGTAACATGAAATGCTTCTGTCAATAAACTTTTCTATTATGTAATATACATGTTTCTCTTTACATCTCGTTAGGTTAGATGAAATTTCTAGTTACCACTAAAAGAAATAATATAACACTCGTCATTACTCGAAGTATTATATAACTTTGTGCGCATTGTTGGTTGTAAAGAACTGAAACCATGCATGTATTAAATCGATGGGACGAGCGGTGGATCGGAGGTGAGTTGGGAGGAAGGCTACAATTGGGGGGGATGAATTGGGGGAAATGAAGAATGAAAGCGCGGGATGTTGGTTTTAGGGCAAAACGTTAATTGAAATTTAATCTTAAATTCTATTGAGCATAAGACGGTGTTCAAAGGGAACACCGTTTACAGGGTGAGGAATTGATTTTAAGACGGGGTTTAAGCATAAGACGGGGTTATATTGAATTTTGTTGAATATATTAATTGGATTGGCACAATGGCCATGTGAGGAATTGATTTTAAGACAGGGTTATTATTATAACACCGTCTAAAAAAGATCTTGAACACCGTCTATTGCTTCATATTGTAGTAGTGACCATCAAGTGTTAATTGGTAGCTCATTAAGAATATTTTAATATTTAATACCTCTTTGTTTGTTGTGAGTAATAATTATATGTCTTTATTTGTTTCTATTTTACTATTTTATATAGATATTGCTTTGTAGCGATCCTATTTTTCTTTTGGAGGTAAGTACTTATTTAATCAAAGTTGTAAATTTTTAAATTTAGAAATAAAAGAAATTAACTACTCATAGGAGAGCTAATTAAAACTACGTTTACTTTCTAGTTACTGTTGAAAAAGAATAGTTAAAAGTTTTCAAAAAGAAATATTTATTGAAGATTACATAAATAAAAATGAGTCAGGGTATTGATTCCAATTCGTGAAATGAAAATCAACTAAAATGAAGAAATCACATGCCTTGTGAAATAGTCTATTCTAATTTATTTTATTATATTATATTATCGAACAAAGTAAACAATTTGTTTTCCATGCAACACGCTAACCGGGGAAGGATCCACTAAAAAGTGAATTTTGCCTAAGTAGCCTAAGAAGGATTGTGATGATGACATGTGGCACTCCTAATAAGTAGGAATGAAGGATATTTTGGTCCTTATAAATATGAGTGAAAATGACATGTGGCACCCCTTTTGTTTTTTAAAAATACAACAAAATAAATCTAGTACAAAAAAATCTAACACAAAAAATCTAGTACAAAAAAATATAGCACAAAAAAATCTAGAAAAAAAAAATATAACACGAAAAAATTCAGCAAAAAAATGTAGTACAAAAAAATTCAGCACAAAAAATTGAGAAAAAAAAATTTAAGATAAAAAAATCCAACACAAAAAATTTAGCACAAAAATATAGTACAAAAATCAAGCACAAAAAAATGTTATACAACATAGAAATACAACACATTTTAGTGGTTTTTTTAGTCTTCATATTTTCTATAGCAATATGGTACTCAAATTAAAGATAAAAAAACGCTCGATTTTATGGTGATATTTTTATGAAAAAATAATGTCGTATAGAAAAGTTATGAACGTTTAAAAAACGGGGGTGAAATATGCATGTGCCTTGCATGTGGAGAGAGAAAGTTCATAAATAGGATTTTCCCAAGATACCTCTGCACTCCTCCTTTCGCCTACACTTTCATCTTAACCGTTGATTTGAAAAATGAATGGTTAAGATTACTTCTCATCCTAATTAGGCAAAATCAACTTTTTATTTGATCTTACCCCGGCTATGAACGGTCAGATAATAAAATATACTACTTTATAATAGTGAGAAATTAAAGAAAACGAACAAAATAATAAAATATACATTATATTATCGAGATAGTTGTAACTTGGATACTAGTTCCCAGTTTTTATTTTTTTGTTAGAATATATAATAGTCAACTTTTTTTTGATAATTTTTCAATATCATTCCACACGAAAAAGGCAATTACAAAGCAATGGCAGGTAGTCGGGCAACAAGTTGCGCCGCCACCCCCTTTTGAATAGAAAAACCAATTCTACTAAATACAAAGTTTGAAACCTTTAGCGACGAAGAATTACTATTAACGACTTTTTGAACCCGATTCAAAAGTCGCACAGCGTCAACTTTTTATTTGTAATTCCTTATTAAGAAAATGTAAAGGTTATAAATAAATTTTAACTAAAAGTCTTATTAACTTGTCCACCAATCTCAAAAGAATAAATATTGTCTCTCTTTATGAATCAACCAACGCGTTGGTCAATTTCGTATTAAGCCCCAATATCGATCAAAGCCAAGAAGCTGTCAAGGTCAAAAAAATTGTTGACTTATGGACAAGAGCATAACATTTGTTGGCCAACCTGGCAGCGGTCTCAAGCAACTACCAATATTAATATTGTACGGTTACATAAATAACAGATTAGAACTTCAACTACCAAGAGAGCGAACAAACCCTAGATCTATAACAACAAATGTGATAGATTAAGTTTTCATCACAACGAAGAAGAAAATGAAAACCCTAGACGACTCTTGAAACTTTAAAAGAGATAGCAAGTGAAAAAATATATGTTTGAATAGTAGACTACAAATTCACAACCAAAATAAAAACAAAAACATAACAGTTAAAAAATGCATAGAAGTTTTAATAACGAAGTGAACTCTAAATCCATTATAGTTAATGAATTAGCCATGCGTCAACAAACAAACATAAGAACTTTCAATCACATCAGAAAGTAAAACAAATTAGAAAACATGTTCTAATTAACAGATAATTCATAAAATTCTATAACTAAATCACATTCATTGATCTAATCAAACAAGAAGGAAGCACAAGACTCTAAGAATAATAAGTCTGATAATAACAAGGGGAATATCACCTATATCAGACTACAAGACAAACAATATTTTTAAATAACATCTTAGATTCTATGATTAGGTTTACGATATTTTTGGTTGTTGTTAGGGGGACGAGCACTCCCCAAATCCATCACTTGAGCCCACTCTACCAACCAACCAATCAATCTATGTTACTTCATCTCCTTGAATCACGGGTTCAAATGATCAAATGGGTTGGAGTGGTGTTCAAGCTCATCACTTGAACCCGCGCCGCTTTCGAAGAAATTTCCTCACAATTACTTAACCACGACACATTTACTTCTCCACTTTTTTTTGGTAAAGGTGAACTCACCAATCGATCAGTTGGCTATGATGGAGTTACATGGGGTGGTGTTTCACGCCATCACTTGAATCTTGAGGCTCATCACGTGAGTGACTCGTCGCCCTTTAGGCCGATGGGTGTGGCTTTTGGAGGGGGCTCGAGGTGGTGACATGGCCTCATCACCACTGGTGAGCATCTCCTCTACTTCAGGAATGGTTAATGGTGAAGGGCTTGGAAATCTCCACAAAGGCGCTGAAGGAAACAGACTTTGGATATGATCGTTGAACGATCGGAATTTAAAAAAAAAATCAATTTACCCCTTTTTGTATCAGTTTACCTTTTCAAAATCTACCCCATTCTACAACATTTCTTTATACCATTCCACTTATTAATTTCTACAACATTTCTCGATACCATTTATCACACCCCAACCGATGGCGGAAACATCGGGGCGCGACACTAAGCGAATCAGATTGCTCGAGAGAATCCATAACACTACTTGTTTCGATATAGATTAATCAAAATTTCATAAACAAACTTAAATTTGTCTTACAACCCAAAACATGTTCAAAATAGTACCAAAGTATCATCAACATTCAACAAGTTTCAAAATATTGTCTTTTTAAGATGAGTTTCTAAGGTCATCTTAGCTTGATTTCATGTTTCCTTTGTCTATCAACCTGCAACATGTATTAAAATACAATCAACAAAAATGTTGGCGAGTATACAAGTTTGAATACATAGCATAACAGTTTAAACGTATAAAACTCATATCCAACATGAACAACATATCACAAGTTTCAACATGCTAGTTAACGTGGTTCATATGATAACCCAAGTCTCCAACGCGTTAACGTGCCTTTCCTACTTCGTCGCAACGAAGAGGAGGTAAAAGAATCAAAACTTAACAATACTCCCCAAGACTCAAAGAGCGATGCGTTACCCCTAGAGCGCTATAATTGTTAAGGCGAGCTACTCATAAGAATCAAACATTCACATAGCATAAAAGTCTCAAGTATCACAAGTATCATGTTTTCATGTTTAATAGCAGATAGAGTATGTTTCAAATAAGTTTCAAGTGTCAAGTGTCTTGATATAGAATACATATTGCATCCCAAAAGTGTTTAAAACAAAAAGGGATCGAGTATACTCATAGTGGGTGCTTAGAATCCTAAACACAGTAGGATTGGATCGAAGGGAGCGTTGGATCAGCCTGCGTGCGGGGAACAGAGCATAAGTCCTCTAAGTGTTGACCCGGTCGGGAACAGAGTGTCGAATAGTGCGAAAATCGAGTTAAAGTGTCTGACAGACTACCTGAGCGGATGGTCATCAGGTCGGATGGTCATCCGGAAGGATGGTCATCCAGACGGATGGCCATTCGAACGGATGGGCTCCATCCGACCGGATGGTCATCCGTGCGGATGACCATTCGAACGGATGGCCATTCAAACAGTGTGTAGGTGTCTGTGAACTTGTTTAAGTGTTTGATCATAGTGTCCTGTAAAAAAAATAGCAAGAGTTATCATAAGCAGATCATCTGGACGGATGGTCATCCGGTCGGATGACCATTCGAACTATTGGTCAGTGGGTGAAGTTTCGTAAAATGACTGCGATAGGATGGTAGAGTGAAAGGTGAGAAGGAAGGGTTAAGTCACCTATTTATAGGTGATAGTGACAGCCTCAGTCGAATGACTGCGATCGAATGGGGTTAAGTCGGTGGAGAGTGTCAGGTGTTGGATGGCGTTCCGATCGAATGGCCATCCGGTCGGATGGCCATCCGGTCGGATGGCCATCCGGTCGGATGGCCATCCGAGCCGATGGTCATCCGATCGAATGTCCATTCGGACAGCCGAGTCGCGTTTGTTAGTTTTCCGACCTTGGTTCGTTTTGCGAGTTACGTTAAGTGTCGCGTTGTGTATTATTGCGAGTAACCATTACGTGGTATTATTACATAAATAACACAAAAAGTTTCCATGTTTCCAGTTCGCGTTCTAGCTAGTTTCTCTTTCACTAAGTATCAAAGCATAACAAGTGTCAAGTTTCTAGAATATACACATCGTTCACATATAAAGCATCATAACAGTCAAGTATCACAAGAGTCAAGATTCACATCGTTCATATATAGAAAGCATCACAAGAGTCAAGATTCACATAGAGTAAAAGTTTCACATAGTTTAACAAAATTTAATATTCAAATAGTATTATTCCTAATTATGATCGATCGTCTCGAGTGTCAAAGCATCACAAGATAGGAAGTATGACGAGACTTGCCAAGATAATAAAAGTATCAAAACGTTGGGCGTTACGGTCTCCCCTCCTTTAGGAGATTTTGTCCCCGAAATCTAAGAGGAGACTGCTCGAAGAACTGTGGATAGTTGGTTTTCATTTCACTCTCGAGTTCCCAAGTGAATTCGGCGCCACACTTTCCTTCCCATCACACCTTAACTATGGAAATTTTGCTGCACCTCAGCCGCTTGGTACCTCGGTCCATGATTTCGACCGGGTTTTCCACAAAATGAAGAGTTTCATTTATTTGCAAGTCTTTCATGGGAAACTGAAGTTCCTCATCTGCTAAGCACTTCCTGAGATTTGAGACATGGAACGTCGGGTGTACGTTGCTAAGCTCTTGAGGCAAATCGAGTCGGTAAGCCACCTTGCCAATCCTTTCGAGTATCTTGAAAGGACCCACATAGCGAGGGGCAAGCTTTCCCTTTTTACCAAAACGTATCACTCCTTTCCAAGGAGATACTTTGAGTAGAACGTGATCTCCAACATTGAATTCCAGAGGGCTTACGCCTTTTGTCAGCATAGCTCTTTTGTCTGCTCCTAGCCTTGATCAAGTTATCACGAGTTTGAAGAATCTTATCCGTCATCTCTTGAATGACGTCAGGGCCAGTAAGTTGCTTGTCACCAATCTCATGCCAACTAAGAGGAGATCGGCACTTGCGACCGTATATGGCTTCGAAAGGAGCCATCTGAATATTGGAATGGTAGCTGTTGTTGTATGAGAAATCGATCAATGGTAAATGTACATCCTAATTACCACCAAAGTCAATGACACAATAACGAAGCATATCCTCTAGGGTCTGAATAGTTCGTTCAGTCTGTCCATTCGTTTGAGGATGAAAGGTTGTACTAAGATTCAAGTGAGAACCCATAGCGTACTAAAAAGTTTGCCAAAGACGTGAAGTGAAGCAACCATCACGGTCAGAGATTATGTCAATAGGTATACCATGACGACATATGATTTCATCAGTGTAAATTCGAGCAAGTTTCACCACCTTGAAATCTTCACGAATAGGAAGAAAGTGGGCTGATTTGGTCAAACGGTCAATGATTACCTATATACTATCATGACGGGCAGGTGTACGAGGGAGTTTAGTTATAAAATCCATAGCGATGTTGTCCCATTTCCAAACGGGGATTTCTGGTTGTTCGAGAAGACCTTAAGGACGTTGATGTTCGGTTTTAACCTTTGAGCAAGTGAGACATTTCGAGACGTACGCGGCGATGTCCCTTTTCATACCAGGCCACCAATAAGTCATACGCAAGTCATGGTACATCTTATCAGCACCGGGATGAATAGAGTATCGGGATTTGTGAGCCTCCTTCATAATGAGGTCATGAAGATTGTCGCGATCTGACACCCAGATGCGATTGAGATAGTATTGAAGTCCATCATACTTTGTTTCAAGTTGGTTAGTAGAAGCACCTCGTATTTAAACGATTAGACTACCTTCATTGGCTGACGAGTACTGAGCTTCACGGATACAAGCATGCAGATCACTAGTGATCTGACCAATCTCGCAGTCATAATCATTAAGCAACTCTACCCATCGTCGTTGACGCATATTCAGTTCCTTTTGATTAAAGATGTGCTGCAGGCTCTTATGGTCAGTGAAAACCACACACTTAGTACCATATAGGTAGTGTGCCCAAATCTTTAATGCAAAAATAACCGCGCCAAGTTCTAAATCGTGGGTAGTATAGTTTTTCTCATGTATTTTGAGCTGTCGGGAGGCATAAGCGATGACCTTGTCCCGCTGTATGAGCACACAGCCAAGGCCACGGTTCGAGGCATCGCAATATACCACAAAATCATCATTCCCATCAGGGAGAGCAAGTACGGGAGCATTACAAACAGGGTCTTAAGAGTTTGGAAAGATTCCTCTTGCTCAGGACCCCAAGAAAAAGGTTTCTCTTTCTGAGTTAATGAAGTAAGAGGAACGACGATCTTTGAAAAGTCTTGGATGAATCGACGATAATAAGCTGCCAATCCTAAGAAGGAACGAATCTCAGATGCGGATTTAGGCGTACTCCAATTCTTCTCTGCTTCGATTTTGGACGGGTCAACATGAATTCCTTGTTTACTAATGACATGTCCAAGAAATTTCACTTCATTAATCCAAAATAAGGCGTAAATGGCGTTCATGATCAGCTCGGGTTTTTGAATAAATAAGAATTTCATCAATAAAGACTATCACAAAACGATCCAAATAAGGTTTACAAACACGATTCATAAGGTCCATGAACATGGCGGGTGCGTTGGTCAAGCCAAAAGGCATGACCACGAATTCATAGTGCCCATAACGGGTGCGAAAAGCAGTTTTGGGGATATCTTCTTCGAGAACACGGAGCTGATGATAACCAGATCGAAGGTCGATTTTAGAGAAACAGCTTGCGCCTTGTAGTTGGTCAAATAGATCATCGATACGAGGGAGAGGATAACGATTCTTGACAGTGAGTTTTATAACAACCCTCCTAAAATATTTATAACATCCCTATATGCCCTAAAATACACACCGTATACGAAAAACGGCCCAAAATACCTTTAATTTTACAAAAATTAAATAAAAACAAAATTTGAGGGGCTCTGGCGGGGCGCGACAGACTGCCATAGATTTGTCGCGGGGCGCGACAGCCTGGCCACTAGGCTTACCCCGGTGCTGCCACGTGTCGTCACGCGTGTCGAAGCTAGGGTCGAGTCAGCCAAGCTAGGGCCTACCCTAGCCTAGCTCACGGGGCGCGACAGACCCCCTTGTCTCTGTCGCGGGGCGCGAGAAACTCACTGAACAACCCTATAATAGGATCGATCGGCATTCATTTTCCATCGTTCAAATCTCAAATCTTTCTCTCAATTATGAAATATTAGAAATAATATCCGGGTATTATACCCCCTAATTAGTAAAGCTCTGCCTCGTTGTAAGTATTATAACCCCCGGTTACGTATTGGATACGTTGCCCGATTGATCTTGTGCTCCGTAACGCATGTCGAGGCTCTGCCTGACTCAGTCGTTGGAGTTCTGTCTCGGGGAGGGTATAACTAATGTAAAATTTGGGTTATTATACTAACGCGTGTCCATTGTTTAATTTATTAGATTATAACCAGGAAGTCACAGGGAAAAACCTAAAATAGCAATGTGAGTTAATCCTTCTTTTTGTAAACCTTTTTGTGAGTAATTCCTCTTTTTGTAAACTGTTTTTACAAAACCTCAAATTATTTTACATGATAATTAACAGTGATTGAGTATTTATATTCTACAATTATCGTCGGTATGATGGGATTTTGTATACAAAATTTGTTACTACACTGTGAGTAGTAACATTACCACAAGTCAGGATTAACAGTGCCGTGGGTGGTAATTAATGTAGAAATATAAACAAATGTAATTGCGAGATCGCCCTCAATGCTGTAAAATGATAAAATGCTGTTTTGATTAAACTGGGATTCACTCCCCAGTATTTCCCACTAACAAATGTTTTTAAAACGCGTTTCAGGTAACAAAGTATGAAAGCCAAATAAAAGCCAGCTGGACAGCACTGAAGGCATGGAAAAGTGGATATAAAAGTTAGCTAAATAAAGAAGATGTTCTAATTCAATAAATTAGGGTTTATCCCTATAAAGATATTTGTAATGGAAACTTGGGAATTTCCCATGTATTTACTATTATAAAAATGTGGTATTTCACTCGGATAAAATATTTCCTAACTACAGTCCTGATGTAAATTCCGCAGCCAAACTGATAAACATCGATACCACTGATACTGGTTCGTGGCCGCCCCTTCCCAAGTAATTAGGGGCTGGGGGTTGCGACAGAGAGTGGTATCAGAGCTACAGCTACTGATTTCTGCCACATAAGTGTTCTGCTGACACCAAAATTTTATCCATTTTGTTAGGAAATAATCTACATGATTACCTGCATATTATTGTTTTGTGTTATTTGACAATTTGTTAGTTTACAGTATGAGTGATAAAGGACCATCGGACGCCTATCGTCAATTGTCTAGTTCTCCTAAGGATGAAGGAACTTCTTCGCAGCCTACCCCTTCGGGGTATTCAGCTGACACAGAAGAGGAGATTTTCATATTCAAAGCGCAATCCGAAGAGCCATTCCCTTCCAAAAAGAGAGGATGGTTCAGTCGGGGAACTCACAAGCGTAGGAAAAGAATGACGAAGTCACAGCATCAGAAGGATTTAGCAGCTGCAAATAGGGAGATGAATGCCCAGACTCAGGATATAATCAATAGACGATTAGCAAATTTTCACATACTAGCTACCACAGCTGCAGATCCAAACTTAGAACAAATCATTGCACCACAGCCACTACCCTTATTCCCAACTCAACCCATGGAAATAGAACCAAACCCAGGAGACCAGATTCCCTTACCTGCCTTCGACCCAAACGAAATCCCTAGAGTCCCAGCACCCCATCTCCCAAATTATGACCCATGGCAGGATGATCACAGAGATTACTTAGAACTCCACTCGCAGGAGGAACTCATACCAAAACCTGTAGCACCATACCCAAACCTTGACCCTCTAGATCCATATTGGGATAATAACCGATATATTGGGGAAATCCTAGAGAATCCATACCCATACGAAGAACCGATGCCTCAGTACCCTGACCCGATACCAGCACCCGCACCACCCATGAGTACCGAGAACATGTAGGAACTCCACACTTTTGGTGAGGAGTTATTAGATGAAAGTGAAAGGATAAGGCAAATAGGGGAGAGGCTCGTTTGGAAGTACGATGAGCGTAATATGCAGTATTGGATGGACCCCCACTAGTAGTAATAATAATATAAATATATATATACATACATATATATATATATATATATATGTGTGTGTGTGTGTAAGTTGAAATATATATACGTATATATATATATATATATATATATATATATATATATATATCAAATTCCACTAAAATGGATAATCCAATAGCTACTGATGCATACTAGTATTGTATTTTAAATTCCAGTTGCGGTTTGTAATAGATATAGATATCTATAAAATAGAGTAAATATCGCAATGCACGACGATTTTGATCAATATGTTTGTTGTGTGATTGTTCGCATTAAATATTGTTCTGTGATATTAATACTTGGTAAATGTTTATAATCCAGATGGACAACGAAGTGAATCAAGAAAACCCGAATAACGATAATAACGGAAACCAAATAGATAACAGTGACATCCAACACATAGTGGCACAAGGGATTATAGACGCTATGCCATATATTATCAAAACGGTTAAGGAAGCAGAAAATAATAAAAGTAATAGTGGAAGTAAACGACCACCTACTGAACCTAGTCATAGTGTAAACAATGAACCGTTGCTTCAATTGCATATTCCAAAAAGAAGAAGAACCATGTCATATGGTTGTTCTTACAAAGAATTATGGTCTTGCAAACCAATAGAATTCTCGGGCAATAAAGGAGCCATTGCAGCCCTATGCTGAATAGAAAAGACGGTGGCAGCCTTAAAAATAAGCAAGTGTGCAGAAGAAGACAAAATCATGTTTGCTTCCAATCTTTTTAAGAATGCAGCCTTAGAATGGTGGAATACTATTCTCCAGTCTAGGGGAAGTGATAGAGTCTATAATATGCAATAGACTAAGTTTAAGAATATGTTTGAAAGGAAATTTTGTCCTCCCAATGAAAAAGAACAGATAGCTAACAAGTTCTTAAACATTAGAATGGCTGGAGTAGACTGTAAGGGTTACACTACCATATTCTTCGAATATGCTAGAATAGTGCCAACTCTAGCCTCACCAGAACCAGTCTTAATCTCCCGTTACATCCCGGGATTAATCAATGAGATTAGAGATGTAGTCAAGTCAGCTAGACCACAAACCATAGAAGAAGCTGTAGAACTAGCAAATACCTTGACTGATGAATTAGTACGTACACAAGAAGAAAACCAGAGGAAGAACCTAGTCCAAAAGCTTACCCAGGAATTTCGCTACGGTAATTCCAACCGTGGGAAGAATGTAGGTTCTAATTCTGCACCTTATTGTAAGGCCTGCAAGAAGAAGCATTCCGGAAGATGTTCCACATACTGCAACTTCTGCAAGATACTAGGACATAAGGAAGACGACTGTAGGAAGAAACCCAACAATGGAGTATGCTTCAATTATGGAGAAAAAGGGCATATTAAGCCAAATTGTCCGAAACTAGCTCTAGCCATAAACAACAAGACTAATAAGAATGCCAGGGCATTTGTTCTGACAGCCGAAGAAGCAAGAATGATTCCGGACGTGATTACCGGTACGTTTTTAGTTAATGATATTTTTGCTAAAGTATTGTTTGACTCTGGTGCGAACCAAAGTTTTATTAATATTTCATTTTGCAAACTTCTCAATCAACCATTAACTAAACTTCCACAAGAATGTCTAGTAGAGACAGCAAACGGAGAATCCATTAAGATCACTGAAATCTTGCAGGGAGCAAGAATAGAATTTTCAAACCATAAGATTATTGCTAACCTTTACCCAATGAATCTTGCTGGATTTGATAGTGTATTAGAAATTGATTGGTTAGTAGCTAATAAAGCCAGTATTCTATGTGATCAAAAGTCAATCCAAGTAAATTCACCAAAGGGTGAAAAGATCACAATTAAAGGAAATAAGCCATCTCGATCCTCGAAATTCATCTCTGTGATGAAAACAACAAGTTATGCAAGAAAAGGATCCCTAGTGTATATGATTTCCATAATCATTAACACTAAGGAAAAGAATTGAAAAATATTCCCGTAGTATCTCAATTCTTAGATGTTTTCCCAGAAGAATTACCAGGACTACCACCGGACAGGGAAGTGGAATTCAGAATCCACCTACTACTAGGGACAGCACCGATTGCGAAGGCACCTTACCGTTTGGCACCAGCAGAGATGCAAGAACCGAAGAAACAGTTAGACGAACTTTTGGAGAAAGGATTCATACAGCCAAGTTCATCATGGGGAGCACCAATTTTGTTTGTCAAGAAGAAAGATGGGTCAATGCGTATGTGCATTGATTACCGAGAGTTGAACAAGGTCACGTGATGTATGCAAAAAAGACTACTAAAAATTGACTACTTTACACTCTCTAAGCTAGACACTAAAAAGCTTTAAATCTAGACTCGACCTAAACCACACAGTGGGCAAGTGTACCGATCACTGTAGTATGACCTAAGGAAGTCTGGATTTCGAACCACGAGACTCTATTAATCACGCTAACTAGACTCTAATAAACTATGACAGACATGACTCAAACTGTTTAATTGTTTTGGGGGGGGGGGGGGGGTTACTGAAAATTTAAGGAAATCTACTAAACTAATTATTAAACTAGAACTAGGCTAATACAAACTAAGGTGAAGACTTTTCTTAGATGATGAAGAAGAACACCTAGACTAGAATACTGGATTGATTTTAAGAATTTACCAATTAAGGTAACTGCATGTTTTATGGAACCGGGATCTTGTGATACTAAACCTATTAAGACACCAACTAAGCCCCTCAACCCTTCTCAAGGTGAAACTTATGGCACTACCTAGGCCGTTAATTCTACCGGTTATTAGACTTCCTTCCGGTTATCTAATTATTGTGTAAGTACCCTAATGTTGACCTACTCTTTTCCAGTTATAAATCTAGGGTAGTTTGAGTTTCTTAACTTAACTTGATAGACTAATAAACCAACGGGGCAACTAAGGCACGACTTTTTCCAAAGACTGTCTAAAGCAATTTGCCGGGTAAGACCTACCAATAGCCATGCACCTTCCAGCTATTAGGACTAGTAGAATACTAAAATCTAGCAAATTATTAACTATTACTTCTAAGGTTTATTGGCCAACTCACCCTAAAGGTCAAAGACACAAGGTCAAGGATCTAGCATGAACCTTTTCCGTAGCAGACAACCACCTAGATTTACAATAAGCAAATGATAACAATTAACCAAATTAAAGTACGCATACACACCAAATCAATAAACCTAACCTTTTACAACACACAATTAATCCATAAAAGACATGCAATTAACGAAAAAGGTTCAAACTTCATTTCAATCCATTCATCATAGTCTAGGCGGTTTAAATGTTTAGCCAACCATGTTAAACAATGAGAGCAAAGCAAAGTTGTTCAAACAAGAATTCATGGTTACAAGTTTCGAAAGAGAAATCAACAAACAAGGAACTAAAGAACCCGTGCAAGTCTTCAATCTTCAACCCGAACTCGAACCAATGATTCCCGTGATAAAAAACGCTCCGAATAGCTCAATTTATGCTCTTGAAATTTCCCTAGGGTTCCTTAATTCGTAACTAGGGTTTTTTTCGAGTTTATGATGAATTTATATGATTTTTAAAACCAACCCTTGAATTATATCAAAGAAATCTGCCAGCTATGTCCTCTGGCGGGGCGCGATCCACATAAGGAATGGGTCGCGGGGCGCCACCTTGTCTCCTTACTCGTGTACTACCTTCAATCTCTCGCCGGGTGCCAGAAACTTGTCACGGGGTGCCAGAGACACTTTTTCAGCTTTTTAACTTCTTTTCAGTTCCCGATCTTTCCAACGCGTTCCAGGACTTGACGTTTCAGTATTTTGGCTCGTTTTACTCAGTTTCCAGCAAATTTAAGCATCAAGACCTGCAAACACGATTGGATCAATAGTATGCACATTCTAATGAAAACACAACTAAATATAACGAAAAATATACAAACTGTACACGAATAAATGATGTATTTTGCAATACATCAAACATCCATACACTTACTCTTTTTTCGTCCTCGAAAAAGAACTATGCAACGGAATCAAAGATGAATAAATACTCAAATCAAAAACTATTTAAATTTTGTTAAAATCAAAGCTTGTATTAGCCGCGATTGCGAATATACTTGTCCCTTTAAACCCAAATCCGGTTCTAAGCCCCTCATCATGCAATTTTTAGTTCAAGTGCGGTCAGTCTACCTAGGGTCTCACGCTAGAAGCTACGGTCCACCTAATCTCGCCTCAAGCTTATAGAACAAAAGGAACAATCACTGGACCAATTCCTAACCGTCAAAAACAAGAGAATTTAAAATCAATTTTTTTTCATTTTTCATCATTTTTCTTTCTTTTCATTTTTTTAATGAGCTTAGACGTTGCTTTTACCTAACTCAGAGGCAGTCTGGCTGTAGAGTCGCTATCCCCAACTCGGATTACAATAGGCGTCGGTAATTTTTATTGCAATTTCGATTTCACGCATCCTAGAGGCATTCCGGGTCGAAGTCACTATCCCCAACCAAGATTACATTGGCCTACGCTACTTTCATTCAGTTTCTAGCTCATTTTTTTTCTTTTTTTCTTTTTTTGATTAGAAATTCTAACGGTTTTGACTTATAACGACATTCTTTATACTCTTATTGGCGGTTTCAATTTCCAATTTTTTCCAGATGAAAACCCACTCGTAGACCGAAAATTAAGGTAATATTAACTCAAAGGGACCTAAAACCAAACCCGGGCCTATTCACATACCCCAAACTAGACACAAACCCGACTTAATTAATCTCATATTATTATTTTTTGATCCCGAGCAAAACTCATCTTTTCTATCATTTTCCGTATTAATTTTGCAAACTTCTTTATTCGAAAGACATTTTCTAATTTTTCAACTTTCTTTTTTATTTTTAATTTTTTTGTATTTTTCATATTTATGACTCGATTACTCCTACTATTTCATGTATCCCATCCCCACACTTAAAGATTACATTGTCCCTAATGCAAAAACGGAAATATGACTCAACTAAATACCTAAATTACCACTAAACTAAGAATACTAAAAACCAAATAAAATAAAAATACAAAATATACAAGTGGAAAATTACTTAGTTGATCTGAATATGTGAGAATGTCAAAGTGGCAGTCAATTCCACATATCACTACTAGAAAATTAGGTATTTGCTACCGCATTTTCGGTCGCAAAACGGTGGCAATTGCCCTTTTGCCACCGTTTTGCCACAAAAAAATCGGTAGAAAAAACTAACGTGGCAATTTCCCTATTGCCACCTATTTGCTACCATTTTATTTTTTGCTACGGTTTTGCCATTGTTTGTTTGCTACCATTTTGCTACCGTTTTTTGTCACTATTTTGCTACCGCTACTTATTTTTGTTACCATTTTGCTACTGCTATTTGTATCCATTTTGCTACCGCTTTTCACTACCATTTTGCTACCGCTTTTCGCCACCATTTTGCTACGGCTACTATTTTTTGTCACCATTTTGCTACCGCTTTTTAATTCCGTTTTGTCACTATTTTGCCATTTATCCATAATAGTTGTTGTTTTATTACCATTTAAACGTACTAGAAGAACTAAAAAATATAACCATTTATATAATTTGAAAATCATAACAAACATCCAATGTTCATCCATCAACTAACCCAAATTAAAACTAAATCTAAACATTCAAACTAAAAGTGTAAAATACTATGCTACCACATCTTCTTGAGCTTTGTAAAGTTTCCATACAGCAGCGAAACACCAAGCATCGTTACCCGAGTCAAAGTATCCAACTATTACCTGCATAGATTAGTCAACAGCATCTTTTCGGTGTCATCCTAGCGAGTGTAGCATCATTCTTCATTTAGAAGCTAATGAGAACCACTTATAGTTTGAATTCCCACATTCTTTACCTTGACGAATCGACTCACTTCTGAACTTGCTGACCCGCTAAACTGGAGGAATGTCTCATTTCAGCAGCGCCTATACAAACATGATACAGTAAAGTTAGCATAAAAATGATGAATTTCGGGTTAAACTAATGTGCTTACAGTTTACATAAAAAAAGTCTACCAAAACTGATATTCATCCTAGCTAAAGACGACGCGAGCTTGATAAGGGCATCGAATTTTGAATTTCCTTCCTCTCCTGTTTCCAACCAGTATCCATGAAGAGGGCATCGAATGCTTGATAAGAAAGTACAATTGTGAAATGAGTGCGTCCACGAGTCTAACCTCAAAGAACAATTACAAAAAATGGATTATGGAGAATCATAAATCATACTATTAGATATTGTCGTCTCAAAGGGATGCCTTCTTGACCCATACCATCTTTATCATCCTCTTCGGTTATGCGTTTTGGTGATCGCCCTGATACAGTCGTTGGACCTGCAGTTGATTAAATGTAAAACATCCAGTACTAATGAAACTGTACAAGGGTCAATTTGGGCATTTTGTTAAGCATTTGCGCGAGGCACGCAGAGGCGATAGGGTCCTGAGCCAAGGCGCAAAGCGCACCGATTTTCGGACCGCTACCTGGTTCAAGTGACAGTGACATACAATTGTTTCAGTTCACTGCACAAAACAACATGCTTTTGCATCTCAAAACATGAAGACGTCATCGTTGAAGGCGAGTTGAGCAGGTCTTTGTCCTTCATATATGATTCTCCACTCATACAACAAATCATCCTACAAAACATGTATCGTTAAATTCTTCTGGTTTATCTGAAACATACAACTTTCATCTTTAAAATGGAAGCCAAATACAAGATTGGTGTTTTACCTGAAAGTCTAAACCTTTGGATTCCATGACTGTTCAAACAAGGGCATTCTTCCCAACAATGCCAACTACCTTCTCTTTGTGAAATTCATCACGAACTAAAACAACAAATCAATTGTAGCAAATCAATTTTAGTGCTGCAACAAAATATATAACTAATTATACCTAAAACCTAATCAATCAAGTAACCAAACAACAACAAATCAATTTCAGTACTGCAACGAATTGAGAGCCAATTAAGTAATTATCAACGAAATCAATAGTCTAAATTCTCAACAGATTACATATAAACAGTTTTCGGATTAGTAATAGTCTCAACAAAATCAATAGTCAGCAAACCACGTGTAATCGAATTAACGAGAACTGAGGTCGAGAATATTACCTTTCTAAACCCTAATATGTGTAATCGATCCGCTATAGAATGTTCTCGGTGACTTTGATGGCAATCAATGTTCAATAGCTAATCTTTAACTTGATATACTGTCAACCAAAACAATACAAACATGTATAAGAACAAATATCATCGATTCAACAGCCAGAAAATTGATAAACAAACAGGAGATTCAAAACAGGTGCATATTGAGCAAATATCATCAATGCATCGACTGAAATTACCTGATTGGAGAACGGTTCTGATTGTGTTCGAATTCAATTGAAGTTACCTGTTGCGACCTAATCGTGTTCGAATTCGATTGAAGAATGGAGGAGATGAAGATATATTCCAATTCATACCTCCATTAATGAAGCTTAACTGTGGAATGAAGGTAAAATATAAAAGAATTCGATCGTCACTACAGCCCCTTATAATCAAAATATTAACAAAAAACACGAGTTATTACCTCGTATCTCTCCACACGCTACTGAACATAAAGGTGGGAATAACAAGAGTTGCATTAAGTAGTCTTGCAACTGCAACTATATTGCAGACCTGTTGTTAAACCAAAACAAGCTGAAATCCGTGTTTGCAGATAGTCCCAAACTAAAAATGGTAAAAAAAAGTGGTAAGAAATGCCATCTTACAGCTACTCTCTGTTGGTTTATACCACCATTTGCAGTAACTAAAATGTAACCATTGTTTCCTTCTGAAAAAAGAACACGTACGTACGTTAAAGGATATGTTTAACTAATAACCGATCGGTTGAGAGGTGTTTAAAAAAATGCATTTCATATTTGTGAGTTCCATAACACACATCCAAGATATTAAGCAGAAAATAAATACAGACCACTAGGTTTCCAAACACGTTGATCAGCACAAGGTTGCCACAATGAAGCAACAACATGATAGTGTTCCAGGCACAAATCTTTGGACTCTGTAGATTTGTACTGATTCTGAAATGTTAAAAAAATGAGAATGATTTGTAAAAAAGAAAATGTGAAATGAAGGGAGAGCACTTACTTCAGCCAAGGCAAGAGCAGCTTTATATAAGAACCTTGCATAAGCAGTTTTATGTGGCTTCTTCTCTTTTGCAATCATTCTCAGTTGGTCCTGATACTTAAATCAAGTACATGTTAAAAGCATTGCACTCCAAAGTAAAATTGTGGCTGAGAAGCTTCTACCTACCAACATGAGTTTTTTTTATAACAACCAACACTTGGATCTGGTTGACAAATAATGGAAATTTGGGTAAATATGTTGTTACCCTATTAAGAACACAAAACAACTCATCTATCATTTATTGCATACAATGCCCCAAATCATTTTATTTAAAGGTTTATATCATTATTGTACTAGTATTGTTTTTGCAATCTTAATGAACACCTTAATCATTTACAAAAAAAATTAAGTGAACATACTAAGACACTATAAACCAACTAAGCTAGAAAAAACTACAAACTGAAGCAAGAGGTCTACCGTTCGATGCCCTACAACAACTAAAAGCATATTCAAAATCATCATAGATCATCTCAGCTTTCTTGTTAAAACAAATACTATTTATTCATCTAGATCCTTGTTTTA
Source organism: Helianthus tuberosus (assembly GCA_030545235.1). Taxonomy (NCBI): domain Eukaryota; kingdom Viridiplantae; phylum Streptophyta; class Magnoliopsida; order Asterales; family Asteraceae; genus Helianthus; species Helianthus tuberosus. Next base: position 167,092,700 of record CM060355.1, read on the forward strand.
TCTCCCTCTAGTGGCATCAAAACCAGTCCAACATAGTCATGGAACCTAGGTAATAAATTACAAATTCAACTCACTTTTCACATCATGATTTTCTAAACTTTACAGAAACTATTGTCTTATAGGACACGTACCTGATTTGGCTGCATAACAGTGGCACACTCCCTTCCTAGAACACTAACTTTTTAGCTATCCAAGTGTCTTTAGTTTCTATTTTTAGTTGCTCAATCATTTCTATCAAAGTTGTAATACTCAAACTTCATGTTTTGTATAAATTATGTCTTAGAACAATCACAACAAGCTCTGACTATTTTCTAACTTTAAGCTCTAAGATGATATCAAACTGTGTAATCTCACACATGGAGGCACAAGAACCATATGTTTGATAAATGAAACAAAACAAAACACAACACTGAAATCAATTTTAATCAATAAGAACCTAAATACTTTCAATTAGGAATAAAATTCTTCAGGATATCCTTAATCCATGGCATCATCACATCAAACAATTATATATACACAACATTACTGATCAATTAGGGTTTTGGCTCACATCCATCGAGTAAACTAGCTGATGTACTCTGAGTGTCCTGAAACTAAAAGAACAGCTTGTTATCAACAATTATACAGAAATTTAAGAACAAAATCGAGCTAAAACTAACAAAAATTACTAACAAACTAGGTCAAAATATCATAAGATGAACTATACGAACACAATCGAACTAAATCTAACAGAGATTACGAATAAAATTAGGTCAAAATATCATAAGATGAACTTTACGAACACAATCGAACTAATACTAACAGAAATTACGAACAAATTAGGGAAATATTAAAGAAGTAGAGTGAGAAATCGTACGGAGATCGTGAGCTTTCTTCAATAAGCCAGAGGTGGTGCGACAGTGGAGGTTGTGCACTTGTGCTATGGTGGTGGCTATGCGACGGTGGAGATGGTGTGACGACGGAGGTGCGACGGTGGAGGTGGAGGAGCGATGTTGGAGGTGCGACGATGTGTTGTGTGGGGGTTAGATTTAGGGCAAATTGGAGGCAACAGAGGAGCTTTAACCGTCATTTTAGTTTGTATTAGCTACGTACAATATAGTTGCTAAGTTTGCTACCGTGTTTTTCGGTAGCAAATTTTGGTGGCAGATGCTTAGTTTTGTAGTAGTGTATGCCCTCCAATCCGTACGCGCTCAGCAAACAATTCCTAACTCGGACACGCTAACGGAAGCAGCAACCAATACCAACCTAATCAAGTAAACACCAAACACTAGCAAAAGATAATATATATGATACTAAGTGTTAGTGTAAACATCCACAAACCAAACGTCAACCATCCCCAAAATCCCAACCAACCTGTTTAAAGTATTTAAGTACAAACCAATAAACGAGGATCAAAACATCATAAAGATAAAAAGAAACAAAAGATATAAACTATCAGCATCGCTGCATCCTCGCCCCACTCTTCGTCATCCAACTCCTCATCACCCGCCTGCATCCCGCTGGGCCCTGCCTCAGACTGCTGCCAAGAAGGCGGTGGCTGCAAATGAAGATTCTGCATAATGACCCGCATACCATCCTTTAATCGCCTCTGACCTACCACCACCCCCTACCTAAACCCACTGATCTGATCATCAACATACATACGCAAGTCGCCGAAACCCGCCTGCATAGAATCATATAATGAATCCAAGGTAAGTGGATCGGGTCGTGGCTGCGCTAATTGGTACTGCCTAGTAGGTATATCCTGACGAATACGGGGCCTCTGATAACGGGTAGCAACTGCACCCTGCATAGCCTCCGCAACAGCTGAACCAAGCCGAGGCTGAACCTATGGACCCTCTCGTATCGGCTCCCAACTAATCGGCTCAGTGTATGCTATAATCCCAGCAGACTGCAAATCCCGGACACTCATAAAGCAAGGATCTGGGCCCTTCTTCATCCTATCCGCCAGGAACCTCTCAAACACAGCTAATCTCTCGGCTAACCAAGTAATCAATGGCCCACAGTAAATACGGGCTCCAGCGCCACCTCTCCATAACCTCTTCATAGACAAAGCAAACAAAGTCGCCAAGTTGGCTGGTCTTTGCTCCACCATACACATCAGACAAAATAAACTCACCTGATTAACCTTGTTGTCCCCCTGTCCTCTACCAACCAGAGTCGCTGCTAGAATTTTGTGGATATAGCGAAGAACTGGATCAGTAATATCACTAGCAACCGCTCCTGTAGAGTATGGCACCCTCGATTTGGTGCCAAAATCTCGCTAAATCACCCGCCTGAACAGAGAACCCACGCCGCTTCTTAAACACTCCATGCAGACTAGTGATAAACTCGGGAGCCCTAACCTCCTCTTCCGTGTAAAACTGAGTTACCACCGCAAACTCAGGGACTGTCATCTCATAAGACCTCCTACCCAGAGCAAAGAATATTGCACTTTTTTCATTAAAACTCCCTTGCTTATAATCGAATGTAGAGTGAAACTCCAACGTGATTTCCTTGTACTGTCGGGCGTCACATTCCAAAACTCTCCTAAATTTTGGTCCTAACAACTGTTCCACCCGGTCCCTTGCCCCTAAACCATCCAACACCTCCCAATCAATCCTCCTATACGGCAGCAGCTCTACCGTATACAAAGTAGCTAACTTCCGTGACTCCCCGAATTCATCTCAAACTGCAAAAGAGGGCTATCTAAAATCCTTTGACTTGGACCATGAGGAAGTCCCGGCCCCGTATATTCAACAACCCTGCTATATTCTGGCTGTTGCACCACCTGCACTGGTTCCGGTTGAACCTGCTGAACCGGTTCGGGCTCCCTAATCACTGGGTCCCCTCTCGGGGGAGTAGTTGGGTCTCGTTTCCTACTGGACCGACTGGATGATCCTGCACCTGACATTCTGCAAAACAATTCAAGAATGGCAAGACAAAGCAAACAGAATATTAGTCACAAACTATTTTTGGTATTTTTGAATTTTTGAATTTTTTAAGTTTTTTTTTATTTTTGAAAGTTTTGTTTCCTTAAAATTAGAATAGCCGTATAGCATTTCATTCGCGGCCTAATTTTGAAAATAAAGTTGAATTAAAAAGACCGGGATACTTTTTACAATTGCTAAGTAGTAACTAAACCCGCCCGAATGGAGATTGAGTACGGGCGAGCCTAGTTAACTTGTACGTGCAAGTAAACCCAAGACCGACTAAATTAGACTCGAAGTAGACTAAAAATGACTAAAACGACTTAATAACTAGGACTCAATGTACACTACCCTCTCCCGGCACTTTAATTATCCTCAATTAAACTCTAGTGCCTACCAAACCGACATTGACGTCCAAACTTGCTTAAAATCAGCCATGTATTAGTTCAAAACAAATTTTAGCGTCGAAAAATTCCGCCTAGTTAAAGGAGGTTTTAATCTTTGCAAAAATTCCGGTTCAAAAATGCAAGTGGGCACTTTAAACGTCAATGTATTCCAAACCAAACAAAATTCAGCAAATCAAATCTCCCAAAGCGGACCCGACAATCATCCGTACTCATATCGAACCACAAACCAAACAAACATTGAGTGGCAAACAAGGTAAAGTTTTAAACTTTAGTGTCGCATTAGTGAAACGGGTCAAAACGGTGTCATAAATCTGAATTTAAACTCAAAAATTACCCAATCACATCCCCACACTCAATGTTAGTAAACCCGAGCCTAAGATATGACAAACATTGTAAGCATAGCTCGAACCGAGCCACCCGCAACCTACAAATACCAAAATACCCAACCCATTCCCAAGCCGCAAACTCATATGACCACTAAAAAGAACTTAAACACTAGACTCAACCATCCTAACCCTAAGATTAGCACTAATCTAAATGAAAACTGAAAAACATGACTCAAAATACAAAATCACAGGAGAAACATACCTGAGAATCGATGGAAACAAGAAAAAGTAGAAAAAAATTTCGGTTGAATCTTTAATCCTCAAAGTGCAAGCCGATTTATGGTGAATAGTGGTGGAATATTGGTAGAAATCGGCGGTTATAAAGGTTATAGATATAATGGTGATGAGATTTTAGGTGATAATGGAGGTTTTGCGGTGAAGAGTGGTGGGGAAAAGGTGGTTATCGGCAGTGTAGAGGGGAAAATTAGGTCAAAGAAGTTCGGTTTTGGGGTTTTATGTTTTTCGGCTGCAGACATGAGTCCTGGCGGGCCGCGAGGTAGTCGAGTTATACCTCGCACCCCGCCACCGAGTGAAAAACGCCGATGAGTTGTTACGTTCTGGTGGCCAGCGACTTAAGGAGCTCAGTGGGTCGCCACCCGCCAGTGGGCATTTTTCACAGAAAGATTTGTAAAATTTTGGTTTTTATCCCTTAGAAAAAAAAATTGAGTTTTTCCCAAACCACCAAAATCCAACCTTAAATTTTTTCTAAGTGTGAAACTTACCTGGAACCTCATTTTTCTAGCAATTTTTTGCAAATCTTCGGTGATGCTTTCCTGCAAATGACTCAAAACACAAACAATGACCCGAAAAACTACCAAGAACGACTATTAGCTACCAAAAATTACGAAAAATTAACGAAGATACAAACGGTACAAAATGTACACTTGGGCTTTCACCCAAAACACTAAGTGGCGGCGTTTGGTGGGATTTCTAGAGGAGTTTCCTCCATCTCATTCTTATCTATCGCTCCTCCAATATAGTGCTTCAAACGGTGACCATTTACCTTCCAACTTCGGCCATCTGACTCATCCATAATCTCAACCGCTCCGTACCAAAACACATAATGAACCATATATGGTCCTGACCATTTTGACTTCAACTTCCCAGCAAACAATTTCAATCTCGAATTGTAGAGAAGCACTCTATCACCCTTGCTAAATTCTTTGATCTTTCTTAACTTACGATCATGTAGAGTTTTTCGTTTTCCCCTTAATGCCCAAAGATCAAGCATAAGCCGCATCCCTAAGCTCCTCAAGCTCATGGATTTGAAAGAAGCGTTCCTAGCGGCTTCGGTCATATCAAGGTTAACGATTTTTAACGCCCAAAGTGCTCGGTGTTCTAGCTCCACGGGAAGATGACAAGCTTTTCCATAAACGTTCATAAATGGTGTGGTTCCTAAACGTGTTTTGTAAGTAGTTCGAAACACCCACAATGCATCGTCAAGCTTGTCGGACCAATCCTTTCTATTCTTTCCGACGGGTTTCTCTAGAATACATTTGATACCACGATTCGCGTTCTCCACTTGACCACTGGTCTATGGATGGTATGCGGTAGACAAACGATGAGTGACTCCGTAGCGTGCAAGCAACTTTTCCATCAATGCGTTACAAAAGTGAGTACCACGGTCACTAATTAAAGCTTTAGGTGTACCGAAGCGGGAAAAGAGTTTCTTGAGGAAACTCAATACTACTCGGGCATCATTTGTAGGAAGAGCTTGAGCCTCAACCCACTTAGACACGTAGTCAATTGCCACAAGTATATAACGATTCCCTTTTGAGACGGGAAAGGGTCCCATGAAATCTATGCCCCAAACATCAAAAACCTCCATCACTTGGATTGGGTTTTGAGGCATCTCATCTTTGGCTGAAATGTTACCGGTTCGTTGACAAGCATCACAAGTTTTCACGAACTCAACGGCATCACGAAGTACGTTAGGCCAATAAAAGCCACAATCGAACACCTTTTGTGCGGTGGCATATGCACCATGGTGTCCTCCCGTTAGACCTTCATGCACATGTTTAAGGATATTCAAACCCTCCTCTCACGACACACATCGCCTAAGTATCTGATCTCCTCCTATTCTAAAGAGAAACGGATCATCCCACACATACTTCCTTGACTCACTAAGGAACTTCCTTCTTTGTTGTGTGGTCATTCCCTTCACAATATTACCACTCGAAAGATAATTCGCTAAATCACAAAACCATGGTAATCCCTCCTTCTCGGCCTCTACACACTCAATCGACTCATGAGGAAATGTATCTCCTATCTCCTCCTCATGAATCTCCTCTCTCCTAGGGTCTTCTAAACGTGAAAGATGATCAGCTGCTACGTTTTCGGCCCCTCTCTTATCTCTAATTTCGATGTCGAACTCGGAGAGCAATAGAATCCACCGAATAAGTCAGGGTTTGGCGTCTTTCTTTTGGAAAAGAAAACGTAACGCGGAGTGGTCGGTGAAAACTATGGTCTTGGAGAGTACGAGGTACAAGCAGAATTTGTCGAACGCGAAAACTACGGCTAAGAGTTCTTTCTCCGTGGTGGTGTAGTTCTCTTGAGCATCATTTAATGTTTTGCTCGCGTAGTAAATGGGGTGAAAGTGCTTGTCCTTTCTTTGTCCTAATACCGCTCCAACGGCATAGTCACTCGCATCACACATGAGCTCAAACGGCAAGCTCCAATCGGGCGAGATAAGAATAGGTGCACTTACAAGCTGTTCCTTCAAATAGTTGAAGGCCTTAAGACACTCCCCGTCAAAGACGAATGAAACATCTTTCTCTAGAAGACGGGTCATGGGGCGAGTGATTTTTGAAAAATCCCTAATGAAGCGTCTATAGAAGCCCGCATGACCGAGAAAACTTCGAATCGACTTTACGCTAGTGGGTGGAGGTAACCTGCTAATGGTATCTGTTTTCGCACGACCCACCTCTATTCCATCCCTCGAGATCTTATGGCCTAAAACAATACCTTCAGTCACCATGAAGTGACACTTCTCCCAATTCAGCATTAGCTTCGTCTCAACACACCTCTTTAACATCCTCTCAAGATTCCTCAAACACTCATCAAACGAGTTACCATAGACCGAAAAATCGTCCATGAAAACCTCCATGGAACTCTCAATCATATCCTGGAATATGGCAACCATGCACCGCTGAAAGGTAGCTGGAGCGTTACACAGCCCAAATGGCATGTGTCAATATGTGCCACAGGGGCATGTGAAGGTGGTCTTATCCTGATCCTCCGCGGCGATGGGGATCTGGAAGTACCTAGAAAAACCGTCGAGAAAACAATAAAATTGTTGACCCGCGAGACGCTCCAACATTTGATCGATAAAGGGCAATGGGAAGTGGTCCTTTCGGATGGCATCATTCAACTTTCGGTAGTCGATGCACACTCGCCAACCCGTGACCGTGCGAGAAGGGGTAAGCTCATTCTTGGAGTTCATGACAACGATCATCCCTCCCTTCTTAGGGACAACCTAAGTGGTACTAACCCATGGCGAATCTGAGATGGGATATATCATCCTGGCATCTAGGAGTTTTAGAACCTCCTTCACAACATCTTGCATGTTGGGGTTGAGGCGCCTTTGGGGTTGCACCACCAGTTTGAAATCATCCTCCATGAGTATTCGGTGAGTGCAATAAGAAGGGTTTATGCCCTTAATGTCGGACAACCTCTATGCAATGGCCTCCTTGTTGGCCTTCAACACTTCCAACAACCTCAACTTCTCTCCATCCTCCAACTTTGATGAGATGATAATGGGTAGCTCGGAGCCCTCCCCTAGAAAAGCATATTCTAAATGAGATGGAAGGACCTTAAGCTCTAAGGGTGGGGGTTGGGTGGTGTCATCACTAACGGCTAACGCTTCGGGAATCAAAGGAATCCCCTCATCTTCAACTTCATCCAACCTCAACGACTCCTTCTCAAATTTCTCTCCTCCTAGTAAGTTGGCTCCACTAATGTACTCTAGACAATGGTCAACACATGAGATGAAAGAGTTCAAGAAATATACGGAATGGCAATGACCACTATAGTCATCGGAACCACTCGGGTGGTTCATGGAACGATCAATCTCAAAGGTGACTCTCTCCTCACCGACCCTAAGTGTGATCTTACCATCGAAGACATCTATAAGGGCTTTAGCGGTACGCAAAAACGGACGACCAAGTATGATTAGAACTCCCTCATCTGCTTCCATATCAAGAATGATGAAATCAGCGGGAAAAACAAACTTGTCGACCATAACAAGCAAATTCTCAACAATACCCCTCGGGTATTTAATGGACCGATCGGCTAAAGATAATGTCATACATGTAGGTGAAAGTTCGCCTAAGTCTAGCTTCTCGTAGAGAGAGAAGGGCATCAAGTTGATGCTAGCACCTTGGTCGGCTAAGGCTCGAGAATTGGTGTTACTACCAAATAGACATGGAATAGTAAAAATGCCGGGATCGGTGAGCTTCTCCGGAAGCTTATTTAGAATGACTGCGAAGCACCCTCCATTCAATGGAACATTCGATAACTCTCCCAACTTCTCCTTGTTTCTAAGAAGGTACTTTAAGAATTTCGCATACTTGGGCATAGATTGGAGTGCCCCAATGAAAGGTAGATTAATCTTCAATTGCTTGAAGATATCTAAGAATTACCCATATTCCTTGGAGTACTTTTGGTCTCTAAGACGTGTAGGAAACGGGACACGCGAATGATCTACGAGTGGAGAAGGTCTAATGTACGGGTGGTTTCTCTACTTTCTTCTCTCCTTGGGGCTCACCGGGCTGTGCGGCACTTGCTGGGCTTAGCCTCGGTTGCACTTTGCTGGGGAGCCTCCATCTTGATTTCTTCGTCTACAATCTCCTATCTTCCTCTACTACTCTCTCCTCAACTCTCGGGTTCCCTACGGTTTTGCCACTACGAGTGGTAATGGCTTTGGCATGGGAGTTAGGGTTCGGTTGGGTGTTACCCGCAAACTGACCGGGTAATCTCTCCTCTAGATTCCTAGACATGTCTCCTACGACCCTTTGAAGGTCTTGGAAAGAGGCTTGGTGGTTCTTAAGCATAAGGTCGTGTTCGGTAAGGATCTTTTGGGTGGTTTGGTCCTTAACGACTAACTGGCTCATCATTGCCTCCATCCTCTCAAGGCTACCTCCTAAATCATAACTTGAACCCGGAATTGGTTGAACCTGACTACTTGACCCCCCATCCTTGACCTGCCCATTGAACCCCTTATTGAACTGCCCATTTGAACCCCCACCAAAGAATGAACCTTGCCCCCTATTTGGATTTTGAGCTAATTGGAAACCAGGGGGACCATGGGAACGAAAATTATTATTAATATTAAAATTATTATTATTACGCCAACCCGAATTAAAATTACTACCAAACCCACTAGGTTGACCTCTACCTAGACCCCCTCCCACGAAATCGACCTGCTCCTCACCAACTAACAATGGACACGCATTCGTATCGTGACCCCCTAGGCAAAACTCACACTTATCAACATTTGCCTTAATCTCCTTGAGCTCTCTAGTCACGTTTTCCAACACAGCGGCTACACTAGGGTCCATAGTGATATGGTTCACCCCACGAGTGGGTGGACTAGTAGTGGTGTTTGAATTATCACTTTGATACTGTTGATCAGATCGCGATTGAGATTGAGATTGGGCAAATGCCTCGAACCGCTCTAAACACTCGGCAACAGTAAGAATGCCCATCTTATGACCTCCCGCATTAGTGTCAAAACGATCATGAGTCTCTTGGGTGAGACCGTTATAAAATTTTTCACAAAGGGCCCAATCAGAAAGACCATGCTGGGAGCATCAGGCGACAAGGTTTTGAAAACGTTCCCAAGCAAGGTAATAGGGCTCGTCGGGCTCCATACGGAATGAGTGAATTTGATCGCGAAGACGTGAGGCTTTAGTGGGTGGAAAACATTTGTTCAGAAAGGCTTGACGGAGGCCCGCCCAAGTGGTAAAAGTACCGGTTGGCTGAGAATCCAACCAAGTAGCCGCACGGCTGGCTAGTGAAAAGGGAAAGAGCTGTAAATAGGTAGCATTATTTGGGGCTCCGTGAAGGCTAAAAGTAGCAAGCATACGAGAGAAACGATTCACGTGGGCGGGGGCGTCCTCGTCGTCACAACCGTGAAACTGGATGTTATTGGTGATGGCTTGCATGGCATACAATGGAATCTGCCATGTGTTTTCATTTACTATGGGTGGAACGTTTATGGGTGAAGCAAGACCGGTGAAGCCTTGGGTAGCTTGTTGATGGACGGTCTGTCTTGGATTGGCCATTTGTTCTAAGTTTATGTTATCTGGGGCGCTAGAGGTGGGACTATCAGGTGGGGAAGCTTTAGGTGTTTTAGGTGAATGGGGTGGTGAGGGAAAAGGGGTGGTATCAAAGTTTAGTAAATGTGAAGAGGATGAAGTACTAACCTGTGGGCCTTGGCCCAATCGAGATGATGACTCTGTGATTGGTGGCTTCGGCGGCGGTCTGTGCGAGCTCAGATGTGGCATCCACTACAAGCAAAAACCTAAATATGAGAAAAACAGACACTAGTCACTAAGACTCAAAAATAAAAATAAAAGAAAAAGACTCAAAACAAAGCAAAACACGTAGCACGTATATGTTAAGTAAGTCTATCAAAGCTAATTAACGCAATTGCCAAGAGTCCCCGGCAACGGCGCCGAAAACTTGATGTGTGCTAAACAGACTACTAAAAATTGACTACTTTAGACTCTCTAAGCTAGACACTAAAAATCTTTAAATCTAGACTCGACCTAAACCACACAATCGGCAAGTGTACCGATCACTATAGTATGACCTATGGAAGTCCGGATATCGAACCACGAGACTCTATTAATCACGCTAACTAGACTCTAATAAACTATGACAGACAAACTCAACCTGTTTAATTGTTTTGGGGGGGGGGGGGTTACTGAAAAATTAAGGAAATCTACTAAACTAATTATTAAACTAGAACTAGGCTAATACGAACTAAGGTGAAGACTTTTCTTAGATGATAAAGAAGACCACCTAGACTAGAATCCTGGATTGATTTTAAGAATTTACCAATTAAGTTAACTGCATGTTTTATGGAACCGGGATCTTGTGATACTAAACCTATTAAACACCAACTAAGCCCCTCAACCCTTCTCGTGGTGAAACTTATGGCACTACCTAGGCCATTAATTCTACCGGTTATTAGACTTCCTTCCGAGTATCTAATTATTGTGTAAGTACCCTAATGTTGGCCTACTCTTTTCTAATTATAGATCTAGGGTAGTTTGAGTTTCTTAACTTAACTTGATAGACTAATAAACTGACGGGGCAACTAAGGCATGACTTTTTCCAAAGACTGTCTAAAGCAATTCGCCGGGTAAGACCTACCAATAGCCCTGCACCTTCCAGCTATTAGGACTAGTAGAATACTAAAATCTAGCAAATTATTAACTATTACTTCTAAGGTTTATTAGCCAATTCACCCTAAAGGTCAAAGACACAAGGTCAAGGATCTAGCATGAACCTATTCCGTAGCAGACAACCACCTAGATTCACACGAAGAAAATGATAATAATTAACCAAATTAAAGTACGCATACACACCAAATCAATAAACCTAACCTTTTACAAAACACAATTAATCCATAAAAGACATGCAATTAACGAAAAAGGTTCAAACTTCAATTCAACCCATTCATCATAGTCTAGGCGGTTTAAATGTTTAGCCAAGCATGTTAAACAATGAGAGCAAAGCAAAGTTGTTCAAACAAGGATTCATGGTTACAAGTTTCGAAAGAGAAATCGACAAACAAGGAACTAAAGAACCTGTGTAAGTCTTCAATCTTCAACCCGAACTCGAACCAATGATTCCCGTGATAAAAAACGCTCCGAATAGCTTGATTTATGCTCTTGAAATCGCCCTAGGGTTCCTTAATTCGTAACTAGGGTTTTTTTCGAGTTTATGATGAATTTACATGATTTTTCAAACCAACCCTTGAATTATATCGAAGAAATCTGCCAGCTATGTCCTCTGGCGGGGCGCGACCCACATAAGGAATGGGTCGCGGGGCGCCACCTTGTCTCCTTACTCGTGCACTACCTTCAGTCTCTCGCCGGGTGCCAGATACTTTTCACGGGGTTCCAGAGACTCTTTTTTCAGCTTTTTAACTTCTTTTCAGTTCCCGATATTTCCAACGTGTTCCAGGACTTGACGTTTCAGTTTTTTGGCTCGTTTTACTCAGTTTCCAGCAAATTTAAGCATCATGACCTGTAAAACACGATTGGATTAATAGTATGCACATTCTAACGAAAACAGAACAAAATATAACGGAAAACTATACAAACTCTACACGAATAAAGGATGTATTTTGCAATACATCATCACGATTAAAAATCGGTACCCATTACCGAGAATCGATGATATGTTTGATCAACTGCAAAGAGCTCGATTCTTTTCCAAGATTGACTTACGCTCAGGATATCATGAATTAAAGGTATAGGAAGAGGACATTCCTAAGACCACTTTTAGAACAAGGTATGACCATTATGAATTTAGCGTCATGCCATTTGGTTTAACCAATGCACCAGCCGCATTTATGGACATAATGAACAGAATATGTAAGCCATATCTGGACAAATTCATAATTGTCTTTATAGATGATATTCTCATTTACTCTAACATTAAAGAAGAACATGCAGCGCATCTACATGCACTCCTAAATTTGCTGAGAAAAGAAAAGCTTTATGCTAAATTTTCAAAATGTGAATTTTGGTTAGAAGAAGTGCAATTTCTTGGACATATAGTCAATCATGAAGGAATTCATGTAGATTCCACAAAGATAGAGGAAATTACTAAATGGAAAACCCCTGAGTCACCAACGAAGGTTAGAAGTCTTCTAGGACTGGCCGGTTATTATAGACGGTTTATCCGAGATTTTTCTAGAATAGCCATACCTTTAACAAAACTGACATGTGAATCAATTAAGTTTGAATGGGGACCAAAACAGGAAGAAGCCTTTAGAATCCTTAAGCAAAGATTAACCAACGCACCCATACTAGCGTTACCAGAAGGAACTGAAGACTTTGTAGTCTACTGTGACGCTTCTAAGTTAGGTTATGGATGTATGTTGATGCAACGTCAAAAGGTTATAGCATATGCCTCTAGACAACTGAAGAATCATAAAGAGAATTATTCAACCCATGATCTAGAGTTAGGAGCCATAATTTTTGCCCATAAAATTTGGAGACATTATCTTTACGGTAGTAAGTTTTCCATTTTCACCGATCATAAGAGTTTAAGATATGTTTTCGGACAAAAAAAGTTAAATATGAGACAAAGACGATGGATGGAAATTCTTAGTGATTATGATTGTAATATCCAGTATCATACAGGAAAGGCTAACATAGTAGTCGATGCTTTAAGTCGAAAGTATCATGATAAGCCAAGAAAAGTACGTTCTCTTAAATTAAATCTGCAGATAGATTTAAATGAACAAATTAGAGTCGTATAAGAATCAGTAATCAAGGATGATACTGAGAAATTGAAAGGAATGATTAAGGAGTTAGAACAAGGAAAAGATGGAATTTGGAGATTCCATAAGAAAAGAATTTGGATACCCAAACGAGAAAATCTACGCCACCGAATTTTAGAAGAAGCCCATAAGTCTAAATACACGATACATCCTGGAAGTGATAAGATGTATCAAGACTTAAGAAAGAATTTTTGGTGGATAGGAATGAAAAAGGATGTAGCGGCTTATGTTGCCAAGTGTCTAACCTGTTCCCAAGTTAAAGCTGAACATCAGAAACCCTCAGGTTTATTGTAGCAATAAGAAATGCCTGTATGGAAATGGGAATTGATAACAATGGATTTTGTTACCAAATTACCCAAGATACGAAAAGGTAATGATACAATCTGGGTGATTGTAGATAGATTGACCAAGTCGGCTCATTTCTTACCAATGAAGGAAACTTTCAGTATGGAACAGTTAGCCAAGTTGTATTTAATGAAATAGTTTCATTACATGGAATTCCTTTATCTATTGTGTCTGATAGAGATAGCCTCTTTACTTCTTATTTTTGGACAAGTTTCCAAAAAGCAATGGGAACATGCTTAGAGCACAACTTATCATCCTCAAACGGATGGACAAAGCGAAAGGACAATTCACACAATGGAAGACTTGCTTAGAGCTTGTGTAATTGATTTCGGAGGAATCTACATGACGAAAGAGCCATTCGAAGCTAAATACAGTATCATACCAGTATCAATGCTGCACCATTCGAAGCACTTTAAGGACGAAAGAGCCAAACTCCGGTCTGTTGGGCAGAAATTGGAGAAAAGCAACTGTCTGGACCAGAGATAGTACAAGAAACAATAGAAAAAATTATTCAAGTCAAGGAAAGACTAAAGCAGCACGCAATCGACAAAAGAGTTATGCTGATAACAGGCGAAAACCATTGGAATTTCAGGTAGGAGACACGGTATTATTAAAGGTTTCTCCATGGAAAGGAGTGGTAAGATTTATCAAAAGGGGAAAGCTAAGCCCCAGGTATGTTGGACCTTTTGAGATTATTAGAAGAATAGGACCTGTAGCATATCAGCTACAACTGCGAGAAGAAATGGCAGGAATACATGATGTGTTTCATGTAGGTAATCTCAAAAAGTGCTTAGCAGATGAATCATTAGTGGTACCTCTTAAGGATATAGAGGTAAACGAGAAACTTAAGTTTGTAGAGAAGCCTCTATAGATTGAAGACAGAAAGATCAAGAACCTCAAACACAAGAGATTGGTTCTAGTCAAAGTAAGATGGGATTCTAAGAGAGGACCAGAGTACACTTGGGAGCTCGAATCAGAGATGCAGAGGAAATACCCACACCTGTTCGAGTAGACCTCGAGGACGAGTTCTAAAACAAGGTGGGGAGGATATAACAATCCTCCTAAAATATTTATAACATCCCTATACGCCCTAAAATACATCACGTATATGAAAAACGACCCAAAATACCTTTAATTTTACAAAAATTAAATAACAACAAAATTCGAGGGGCTCTAGCGGGGCACGACAGACTGCCCTTCATCTGTCACGGGGCGCGACAGCCTCGCCACCAGGCTTACCCCGGTGCTGCCATGTGTCGTCACGCGTGTCGAAGCTAGGGTCGAGTCAGCCAAGCTAGGGCCTACCCTAGCCTAGCTCGCGGGGCGCGACAGACCGCCTTGTCTCTGTCGCGGGGCGCGAGAAACTCGCTGAACAGCCCTATAAATAGGATCGATCGGCATTCATTTTCCGTCGTTCAGATCTCGAATCTTTCTCTCAATTCTGAAATATTATAGATAATCTCCGGGTATTATACCCCCTAATTAGCAAAGCACTGCCTCGTTGTAAGTATTATAACCCCCAGTTACGTATTGGATACGCTGCCTGATTGATCTAGTGCTCCGTAACGCATGTCGAGACTCTGCCTGAGTCAGTCGTTGGAGTTCTGTCTCGGGGAGGGTATAACTAATGTAAAATTTGGGTTTATTATACTAACGCGTGTGCATTGTTTAATTTATTATATTATAACCAGGAAGTCACAGGGAAAAACCTAAAATAGCAATGTGAGTTAATCCTTCTTTTTGTAAACCTTTTTGTGAGTAATTCCTCTTTTTGTAAACTGTTTTTACAAAACCTCAAATTATTTTAGATGATAATTAACAGTGATTAAGTATTTGTATTCTACAATTATCGTCGGTATGTTGGGGTTTTGTTTACAAAATTTGTTACTACACTGTGAGTAGTAACATTACCACAACTCAGGATTGACAGTGCCGTTGGTGGTAATTAAGGTAGAAATATAAAAAAAATGTAATTGCGAGATCGCCCTCAATGCTGTAAAATGATAAAATGCTGTTTTGATTAAACTGGCATTCACTCACCAGTGTTTCCCACTGACAAATGTTTTTAAAACACGTTTCAGGTAACAAAATGTGAAAGCCAAATAGAAGCCAGCTGGACAGCACTGAAGGCTTGGAAAAGTGGCTATAAAAGTTACCTAAATAAAGAAGATGTTTTAATTCAATAAATAAGGGTTTATCCCTATAAACATGTTTGTAATGGAAACTTGGGAATTTCCCATGTATTTACTATTATAAAAATGTGGTACCTCACTCTGATAAAATATTTCCTAACTACGGTCCTGATGTAAATTCCGCTACCAAACTGATAAACATCGATACCACTGATACTGGTTCGCGGCCGCCCGTTCCCAAGTAATTAGGGGTTGGGGGTTGCGACAAGTTTGTTAAGTTCGTGGTAGTCGATGCACATGCGAAACGAACCATTTTCTTCTTGACGAATAACACGGGAGCACCCCAAGGTGAGGTACTTGGACGTATAAAACCTTTATCAAGTAGTTCTTGCAGTTGACTATATAATTCTTGCATCTCAGAGGGTGCAAGTCGGTATGGAGCTTCGGCAACAGGAGTCGAACCGGGTATGAGATCGATACGAAAATCAATAGATCGAGGAGGAGGAAGACCAGGAAGATCTTCAGCAAAGACATCTGGGAAATCACACACTACTGGAACGTCACTTACGCTCTTTCCCTTGCCCTTTTGTTCCACTATGTGGGCCAAGAAGGCAAAGTACTGTTTACGTAAGCATTTATTCGCTGGAACATCACGTACTTCTCGTGAGAAGCGATTTCAGCATGGTTCTTACGCAACCAATCCATGCTGACTCTAATATCGAAGCTACCCAATTACATGGGTATGAGATCAATAGTGAGAACGTGATCGTTAAGAGTCAGGGAACAATCACGGAGAATAGAATCAATTAGAATAGAATTTCCATCGGCAATCTCGACAGAGAACGACTTAGGTAGTTTAGAGCGTGCATAGTTTAACAAAGATTCAAATTCTACGGACACAAAGCTTTTGTCGGCACCAGTATCAAACAGTATCAAGCGTAAAGATTATTAACGAGAAACGTACCATAAACGACATCATTGTCGTTACGCGCCTGATTCGCGTTGATGTTGAACACTCGTCCTTGAGCGGCTTGCTGTTGCTCCTAATTTAGCTGGGGACATTGGGGACAGAGATGAGTGGCTTGCACGTTGTTTGCTGGTTTGGGGTTCTGCTGAGCTGGTCGAGCTAGCTGAGCTGGTGGTGCTTGCTGAACCTGATTGGCTTGACGGCAGTAAGGGGCTGTATAACCATAGCAACTACAGGTGGTACACTGGCGACAAGTTGCGTTGACAGGGTGATGATAGTTGCAAGTGGCACACTTGGGATGAACCCTAGTGTATGACTTCTTGCTGTTTTCTGGAGCAGGAGGGTTTGGAGTAGCAGCAGGCACAATAGCATTTCAAGTAGGGTTTTGAGACTTTCGTTTCTTACCCTTGTTGCTACTGGGTTGCTGCGTGATCTGGTTAGCTGGTTTCGAGGGAGCAGGTGTACCAAATTGTTTGTCACGGATGCGGTTGTTGTTCAAACTTGCTGCAAGATGGTAAACTTCTTCGATGGAGTCAAGCTGAGCTGCTTCGATGGAGTAACGCATCATGCAAGACGGTAAACTTCTTCCATGAATGTACTTCGTGATCATGCGCTTGGGAATAGACACCAAATGTGGCACAATGATGCCTAGTTGCTTAAAGCGGGTAGTATAAGCCAGGTTGTCATCACCAACTTGTTTAAGATGCTAGAATTTGTCCTTAAGTTTCTGCTGCTCATGAGGAGGGCAGAATTCAAGCATCATCAGTTCCCTAACCTCAGCCCATGGTAAAGCATAAGCTTCATCATTGGAGCGGATGTTTCTTGGATTGGTCCACCATTCCGGAGCTCTGCCTTGAAACACGCCAGTGGCATTCCTAGTCTTGAGATATTCAGGGCACTCGTTGTTAATGAATGTAACCTCAATGCTGTCGAACCATTCCAACATTGCAGTCACCCCATCACTGCCCGTGAAAGGCTTAGGGTTGCAAGAGACAAAGTGTTTGTAGTTGAAGCTCACAGGCTTAGGTTGGACCGCTTTCGAGTCAACAGAGGAGGGAGGAGTGTTTGATCCCTGGATTTCATTGACAATCTTGGGAACAATGCGTGCAATCATGTTGGCCATAAAAGACATCATCTTCTTCTGGGTGTTGGCCCTTGACCTCTTGTGTGGGTTGGAAAGACGACTAGACGACATCTAAAGAGTCAGAGTAAGGATCGGGTGACACTCGATCATAATGTTTTGTTAAATAATATAGTTTCACGAACACGTAGCATAGCATAAAGTTTCACATGATTGCATAAAAGGCTCAAGTTGTTTCATACATCACGAAAACGTTCATCATGTTTCACATAGTTTAATCAACTTTTTTCACACGGCATAGAACGTTCAGCATGTTTTTCATAGTTTAATCAGGACTTCCACGTAGTATAATCATGAATGAATAAAGCATCATAAATTTAGTTTGTTCCCGAGGGATTAGTATTACTGTTTTAGATTGCGGAGATAGTGCGATTCGTGTAACAGTTTCGAAATGAACAAAGCATCAAGTATAAAACCACAAGTAAATCGAGATATCATAAAAGATAGGCTCATAAAACATAGGATTGTTTCGGGTAGAGAAACGTCGACTAAACCAAGGTAAATCAAGCCCCTTTTCGAATTAAGGTAATGTGCTTTGGCCTACTAGACAAATACGTTCATCAATGTTAGGCCTACGATATTTATCCTTTTGATTACTACACGTCCTTAATCGATTGGGAAGATTCAAGCCTTTGGCGAGACTGAAAATCAAGGAGTGGGACTAGTTATCAAAATGCGAGTTTCACCTCTAACTTGGTAACATCGTACCCTAATGTTGTTGGTATTTATCAAAAAGATAAGACCACTAGGATAAGAGATGGAAATCTCCTTTAAGGTCTGGATATCACTCCTAACTTGAGGGTAGATTTCGTGCAAAATACAAAGGATAGCTGAGTGAAAGTCGTCATCAAAGGCGGGAATCACCCCTGTTTTGATGAGTCGTTGCAATTTTGTTACAAGAGTGTCTTCAAAGCGTCCAAGTGTGTATTGTGTTAGCCTTCGGAAAGGCATGTAAGTTTAACAAGGAAGTATTGCTAGGAAGCATGTAAGGTAGAATGCATAAGTTTTAAACAACAAAAAAGAGTCAAAGTTCCTAGAACTATAGACTAGGGCAAAGCATTCCTACTTTTCCTAATTCCCTATAGTTATAGCTCTGATACCAATATGTCACACCCCAACCGATGGCGAAAACATCGGGGCGTGGCACTAAGCGAATCAAATTGCTCGAGAGAATCCATAACACTACTTGTTTCGATATAGATTAATCAAAATTTCATAAACAAACTTAAATTTGTGTTACAACCCAAAACATGATCAAAATAGTACCAAAGTATCGTTAACATTCGACAAGTTTCAAAATATTTTCTTTCTAAGATGAGTTTCTAAGGTCATCTTAGCTTGATTTCATGTTTCCTTTGTCTATCAACCTGCAACATGTATTAAAATACAATCAACAAAAATGTTGGCGAGTATACAAGTTTGAATACATAGCATAATAGTTTAAACATATAAAACTCATATCCAACATGAACAACATATCACAAGTTTCAACATGCTAGTTAACGTGGTTCATATGATAACCCAAGTCTCCAACGCGTAAACGTGCCTTTCCAACTTCGTCGCAATGAAGAGGAGGTAAAAGAATCAAAACTTAACAATACTTCCCAAGACTCAAAGAGCGGTGGGTTACCCCTATAGCGCTATAATTGTTAAGGCAAGTTACACATAAGAATCAAACGTTCACATAGCATAAAAGTCTCAAGTATCACAAGTATCATGTTTTCATGTTTAATATCGGATATATTATGTTTCAAATAAGTTTCAAGTGTCAAGTGTCTTGATATAGAATACATGTTGCATCCCAAAAGTGTTTAAAACAAAAAGGGATCGAGTATACTCACAGTGGGTGCTTAGAATCCTAAACATAGAAGGATTGGATCGAAGGGAGCGCTGGATCAGCCTGCATGCGGGAAACAGAGCATAAGTCCTCTAAGTGCTGACCCGGTTAGGAATAGAGTGCCGAATAGTGCGAAAATCAAGTTAAAGTGTCTGACAGACTACCCGAGCAGATGGTCATCCGGTCGGATGGTCATCCGAACGGATGGCCATTCGAACGGACGGGCTCCATCCGATCGGATGGTCATCCGTGCGGAAACCATTCGAACGGATGGCCATTCGAACAATGTGTAGGTGTCTGTGAACTTGTTTAAGTGTTTGATCATAGTTTCCTGTAAAAACAAATAGCAAGTGTTATCATAAGCAGATCATCTGGACGGATGGTCATCCGATCGGATGACCATTCGAACAGATGGTCAGTGGGTGAAGTTTCATAAAATTTTCTAAGTTTTGAATTAACGGAGACGGTGTGACAACGTGTCAAGCAACGGAAACATACCAAACCCAGCTCATTCAGTCGGATGGATATCACCCCGTTGGACAGTCAAGCTGTTTTCAGTGAAATTTCATGTTTGACCCGTCAATCGGTCCATTTCTCCGATGGGAATCAGTCTTCAAGCCGACTCTCGGCTAAGGAACGAGTCGAGAGTCCGATTGAGTCCGATTTCTCCAATGTTTTGTATAAAACCGAGGAAAAGTTCAGAAATCAGTTTGCAAAACGTGAAGTTTATTAGTTCCGAGCCGGACACATGTGAAATTCTGTTAGATCTGGTATAAAAGTGTGATAATCCTTTAGATCTTGTATAAAAGTTGTGAAAATCCGCTAGATCTGGAACCATTCTGGGTTAAATGGTGCTCCATGACAGTTTGCATAAGCAACCGAGTGGAAACCACCTTCAAGAGGTCCTAATCAGTTGGTTTTTCGGGAAAAAGTGGAAGTGTTCATGTGATTTTGATGAAGAATATGGTGTAGAAGTGATTAAAGATGAAGGTTGTACAAGATTTGAGGAGAAATACTTACGAAATGGCCTTGAATCACGATTAAAGTGACCGAGAGTGGCTTGAGTGAGTGTGATCGAATGGCAGAGTGAAAGGTGAGAAGGAAGGGTTAAGTCACCTATTTATAGGTGACAGTGACAGCCTCAGTCGAATGACTGCGATCGAATGGGGTTAAGTCGGTGGAGAGTGTCAGGTGTCGGATGGCGTTTCGGTCGAATGACCATCTAGTCGGATGGTCATCCAAGCGGATGGTCATCTGATCGGATGTCCATTCGGACAACCGATTTGCGTTTGTTAGGTTTCCGACCTTGGTTCGTTTTGCGAGTTACGTTAAGTGTCGCGTTGTGTATTGTTGCGAGTAACCATTACGTGGTATTATTACATAAATAACACAAAAAGTTTCCATGTTTCCAGTTCGCGTTCAAGCTAGTTTCTCGTTCAGTAAGTATCAAAGCATAACAAGTGTCAAGTTTCTAGAATATACACATCGTTCACATATAAAGTATCACAAGAGTCAAGATTCACATCGTTCATATATATAAAGCATCACAAGAGTCAAGATTCACATAGAGTAAAAGTTTCACATAGTTTAAGAAGATTTAAGATTCAAATAGTATTATTCCTCATTTTGATAGATCGTCTCAAGTGTAAAAGCGTCACAAGATAGGAAGTATGACGAGACTTGCCAAGATAATAAAAGTATCGAAACGCTGGGCGTTACACCATTTTACTCAATTATTTTTACAATGCTGCCAACCCAACCTATATTTACACCACTCATGGATCCGTTTATGTATTCATTTGTCGGTTTTGTTTAACCTCCGGACGCGTTTCAATTGGATATGCAACAACAACAAATTCTCTGACAACAACTGTCACAAGAAGTCGAGCACAATTTCGTTTTTCTAATAAAAAAAACGATATTAAAGAGGAAGTTGTGCCAGTAACACAACCACAGAAATCCAAGAACACCAAAGGGAAAAACATCTTTTGAAGTTTGTTTTCGAAGTCCAGCTAAGATAGAAACCAGATGCTCCCTGTGCCTCAACCACAAAAGATAAAAACTTATTTCGAAAGATTTCGGAGACCCAGTGGGTCCTACAAAGCTGACCACTGACCGTGTCTGAGAGGCACACCCTGTGCCTGCCTCCTAGTGTTTGATCCGGTAAAAATGGCTAGGCACTAGTTGTGCCTCGCCTTATACAGCTATAAACAAGTGCTTTGTCCTTCTTAATCATTTGCTCAATTCTTTCCTTTTCTCCCACAACACACTTTTCTTCTACCCACTTTTTCTAATTATTGTAATCATTAGGGAAAGTAAAGAATAATCATTAAGCGTAATCACCCTTGTGAAGATTAATATAATCTTTTTAAGCTTGGTGAAAACTATCTTTAAAGCCATGTTTTGCTAAGGTTCTTGTATGTGTTTGGGAGAAACAAACCCTTTGATGTGGACTTAATTAAAACAAGTTATCGATTAACAATAGGGGTGTGTATGTGTGTGTGTTAATGATTTTTAGTAAGAAATAACATATTGAAAGTGAATGAAACCTTCATGTTGTAGCTAGCGTGAAACATGTGTATTACTTCTAAATCCATAAAATGTACTAATAACCTTGTGTTGTCGCTAGCACGAAACATTCATGTTTTCTATGTCTATCTAGAGTCAAAACATGAGAGTACAGGATCTGGCGAGTTTAGACGGAAGTTTGGGTAGAAAAGAACTAATTCGGTAGAATATTATTATTAAGAATGGAGTAGATGTAGAAAGATTCGTCATAAGTTGAATGCTTCATTCATATCATACCGAAAGAATTTACATCTTTACAAGCTGGAGAAAAATTCTCCATCATTTCCCCTCTGGGAACTCCAAAACTTCTTTCAACTCTCACTCACAACTCCTATTTATAGGCTAACCTCTTCGTGCGAATGAGGCTTTGTGCGAATGAACTAAGTCAATTCGTGCGAACAAGCTTGTGTCCCTTTGTACGAAGGGCTCCTTCGTGCGAAGGGAACTTTTCAATATAATCTTGTATTTCTAACTCTCATCTATACAATATTCAACACACACTCTAACTAGCCTATTCGCACAGTGACAGACACACATCATATTGATGTGTGTAAAACGCAACATATAAATTACATCAAATAAGGCATAAAACTAACCCTTTTTAGTACTAATGTTGGAAAAAGTGTGCTTTTGTCTTCCTTTTGTATTTTCAGGACCTAATGAGCTTAAATCAACAAAATGAACAAATATACAGCAAAAACTAACATAAATGCAAAGAAAAGGAATAAATGTGGCATGCCCGATTCCTCGATAGCATCTCCCCAAGCAAAAACAGGAAACAGGAGGCTGACCATGGCCCCGTGCCCACTGAGCACGGAGGCGTGGTCAGATGTCTGTAGAAAGGACAAAGCTGTAGAAGCTTCTATCGCCCACCATGGGGGTGTGCCCACTGAGCACGGGGCGTGGTCAACGCTAAGATTCGCAGAATCTAGCAAATCTTGGTAGTACAGATACGCTTCTACACAAGGGGCCTTGCCCAGGGAACACATGGCTGTGTGGAGCCTAATGCAGACAAGAGCAATTAATGAAGGAAGAGAAAGAGGATGGCCATGGGGACGTGTCCAGCGGACATGGGGCCGTGGCCAGGCTTCTGATCAGGCTATAAATAGGGGTACTTGGCTCACTTCAAAGGCATCCCTTGGCAAACCACCTCTCTCCCACTTTGCCACCACTCCACCACCACTACAAAACCCACATCCACCACCATCATCCATCATCCACCATCCACCTTAGAGTGTGTGTAGTAGTCTCTGGATCCAAGATTGGTCGTAAGAGTTCTTGTCAATCAAAGGCCATGTTTGGCTAAGTCTCTTATATCACTTGGTGAAGACAAGTCTTTAATGTATTACTTTTGGTTTTTAATATTTTCGCACTTTTTATTTGGTTTTGTTTTAATGACTTTAATAACTAGTTTCTTATGTTGAAGGTGAAACTTCTTTATCATTTGTCTGTGGTGTCTTGGCATTACTTTACTGTCTATATAAAGTAAAAGATTTTCACTATTCATATCTCTACGGTCTATATAGAGATATGTTGGCTACCTGGTCGGGGGTTAAGGGAATGGTTTAGTAAGGTTCTTGCCTTGTTCAGTGTATAGATCCTGCAAGGACCTAGGTCAAGCTTACTAGGACCACCTTCAATGCCCACTAGTATTGGAGGGCGGGGGTGCAAATGGCTTGATCCCCTCATATGTAAACTACTATTAATACATTAAACCGGCTACTTGGGATTGTATCCCTGCTGACTCAAACCACTTAGCCGAGGGTAACGTCGCCTTCAAAATAGGTGCCTACCACTTTTCGCATTAATAAGTTAATTAATTATCTTTCAATATTCCGACCCTTTGGGATTGTATCCTTGCTGACTCAAACCACTGGGTTGAGGGTAACGTCACCTTCAAAAGAGGGGCCTACTACTATAACTAAGATAATCTCTTAAAAAGTGCAAAAGTGCGGAAATCATCAAAGGATACATTAAAGGCGAGTCGGATTCAAGTGATTCATCTTGTCTATCTGTTTTTATTTTATTTTTATTTTTCAGCATTTTAGTTTTTATTTTTTCATGTTTAAAACCTTTTCTAAAAATTTTGATTTGATTAGACGTTGAGGATAAACCGGTACTAAAAGCTCTTGTGTCCTTGGACGAACTCGGTATCTTACCAACGCTATACTACGCTCACGATGGGTGCACTTGCCCATGTGTGTGTTTAGCGTTAGTAGAATATCGTGTTTTATAAATTTAAAACTTGGCTAATGTGTAAAATGGGCTTAAAATATCAATAAAAACATATTACACCTTACACACACCAAGTTTTTGGCGCCGCTGCCGGGGACACAAGGATTTTAAGCAAGTTAGGAATCAACGGCCTAATCGTTTTTCTTTTTTTTTAGGATTTTTCTAGATTTTCCAGCTTCTGCAGAGCTCAGCACGGGGCAGTGCCCGCTGAACACACCCCCGTGCCCAATCTTTGGTACTTACAATTCTATTTTAAGTGAGACAGTAGCTGAACACAGGGTCGTGCCCGCTGAACACGCCCCCGTGCCCAAGCTTCAGATACTGAAAACAGAACCGTAAGATCCCAACGGTTGGTAATTTTTGATGCAAACATGAGTGATACTGATCATTTTTACTTTCGCTCCTCTTATGGTGCGTGGTGTCAAATATGTGGCGCATCTCAAGAAGGCTTAAAAATGTTATTTTTTAAATTACACTCCCCACTATATAGACCCATCGTTTTCCTATAACTTTAAGATGGGCGAAAGTAAAAACTATCCCTATCTCTCCCTCGAATGCTCTCAATTATCTATTCTAGGTGATATGATTCTCGAAGAATTATTTCAAATGGAAGAAGTAATTCTCCAATTGATAAAAGAGCTTAAGATGGAAATAAATAATTCATCTCAAAATGACGATCAAGGAGAATTGTTGAGATCGCATTCGGAATATAACAGCATCGTTGCTCCCAAAAGCACCTCTAACTCTTGTGAGGACATGAGCGATAGTCGTCCCTGTGTCGATTGTGCCGTGAAGGACTCTCCATCGGTCTCCACCGATGCATACATAGACCTAAGTGATTTGACGTATACCTTCTTTAACGAGAGCCTGGATAAGGGAAATAAAGGTTGGTCTCGCCCACCGGTATTTAGCATAGGATTCACCCTTTTCCGATAACCTCTTACGTTCTTGTCTAAATCAAGGGCAATTAAGGTACCTCAAGCACTTCGGTGTTGTTCCATCCAGTAAGGAACCACCCGATCTGGATAAATTCCTTGAAATAAGACAAAACTTCATAAAAATGCTCTAGCCACGGGGCCGTGTCCAGGTCAACACGCCCCCTTGCCCACCTGAAGATTTGTGTCTGACCTTAAGTCAGAATACGGAAAAAATGTGTCAAACTCTTGTCTGACCACGGGGCCGTGTCCAGCCGACACGAGGCCGTGGTCAGCGTGCTGTCGTTTTCTATAAATGCAGCAAGATTCCTGCACACTTGGACTCATTCCAAAGATAAAGATCTGGTGGGATCTTCACATATACCCAACAAGGTATATTCTAAATAAGTTTCTCAACAACCATCTTGTCTTTACTACTTTTGTCTATTTCCTTCTTCTTTACTAACTCCTCAAAACCTCCATTAAAGCTTGAAATCTCCAAGTTTTCAAGCTTAATTGTGATATTTGTTAGGTGTTTAATCAAGGAATCTTATCAAAAATAAGTTTTACAACACTGTGTTAACTTATTTCTGCTCAGAAATGCTTCAAAAGCCAGAAAAATAATTTAAAACTTCAAGATTCCTTGTTTTAAAAATCTGCAGATTGGTGGCCACGGGGCCGTAGCCGGAGTTACTGTTTCATTAATTTGAATTTTCGACTTGTTTTCTTAGAATGTCGAGCCAAAATAGCGGAACCTCTTCAGCTCACTCAAGGAACAGTCGCAGGGAACGAAGGCCTTGGATCGAAGTAACCCTTGTGCGTTAAGTAATGGATCTAAGAGAGGCACTCGACGAGATAACATTCGTAGAAGAAGTCCTGATCGACCGTATCAACTATCTAACGGTGGGGCTAAAAAATAGCTTCCAAGAAATCAACCTTTTGCACCAAAGCTTGAATATTCTTGCGATGCCTCCTATGGAACCAATCTTCCCCCAAGAAGATTGGAACTTGGCACAAGAAGTTATTAATCCCACCGGATGGGATGACATCCCCCCCCCCCCCCCGGAACCTCCTCTTAACACCTTACAAGAGGTTCCGGTGGAAGTCGCACCTCCTCCACATGTGATAGAGGAATGGCTTAACGATGTGTGAGGTGCCCTTTCCGTAGAAAAAGTTCTACAATCCTTTTCAACCGAAAGTATTATCTTTTAGGAAATTTTGCACTTATAATAAACATATCCAGGCTAGGACTTCTTTAAGGTTTAAGATTTTTTGAATTTTATGACCTATTTATCTAGTTTTTAGTTTTCTAGAAATTATGTAATTCACTCATGAATGAATGATGGTTTTTAAATGGTGTTTGGATGATGTTGTAATAATTGAACACACTCGAAATGGTGGAGGTTACTAAGGGAAACTTGAACCCACACCCCATGCACAAAAACAGAGCCTCCCGACAATTTTTCTTCATTACAGCAAGTTCAGCATGGGGCCGTGCTCAGCCCAACACGCCCCCGTGCCGGTGGTTTTACAGAAAAACGCCCAGTTTAGGTAACTGGACATGGGGCCGTGTTCACTGAACACGCCCCCGTGCCCAGCCTTCTGTTTAATATGATACTGGCGATCTGAGCACGGGGCCGTACCCGGACCAACACGGGCCCGTGTCCAGACTCCCAGTAACATAAAACTTTGTTTTTAAACACCTTTTTACACATTCAATCAACCTAAAAACTTATTTTTGGGACACATTAAGGACAATGTTTAATTTAAGTATGGGGGGATGCTAAAACCTTGAATTTTGCAAGTCCTAATAACAAGCCTAAATTTTTTCAAAATTTTTTCACCCTAAATTTTTTCAAAAACTTTTCATTTTTTTATTTGTTTTGGTTTAATTTGGGAATAACCAGTTCCAAAAGGTTATTTTTTTACAAATTTACAACCGATAGCGTCGTGATAAAAAGAACCAACATAAGAAAATTATGAAACGGCATAACAAATCTAGTTAAAATTTGATTATATATACTTGAACAAATTATAAACCCATTCCCACAATAAGTAAGTTTTGAGCGTTTATGAGCATACAAGCATACATCTTTAAATTAAATGCTCATTTTCGTTTCTTGTGTGAATAGCCGCTTGGTTCTTACGACTTTAGAACTTGCCACGATGATAGATTCCCGGTCCTTACCAACTCAAACCTAAGTAAGTAAATGATGGAGGCATTAGGACTAACCCATTTTCCTTTCAACACCATTATTTTTTATTTTCTTTATCACCTACCCAAAATCCCCCTAGTTAACCCCTTTAAGCCTAAACATTTTCATTTCTAAACCCACAAAACAAACACCCTTTACCCACCAAAACCCGCTTTCTTTTCAACCTTTTATTTTAGTAAAATGCTCGGTTTTCTTGTGAAGTTTCCTTATAAAAAAAAATGAAGTCTAGCAATAAACAAACAAAGTCCTCAAAGAAACTTTGTTTGAAAATGCTTAATTTGCATAAAAGTCACAAAAAACAAAAAGTTTTACGACGAGCGACGCTTTTAGCCCTTTTTACTAACCACTAACCCAAAAACCACCTACCTTTAGCCCAAGCCTAAACCTTCCCTAAGTCCTCTTGATATTTACAAAGGTTTATAGTAAAAAAGGAGGAGGATTGATTGCTTGGCAAGCATATGGTAGAAGTAAGTTCCATGCCGGTCTCGAGTGTTTCACAAAAATACATCTTCGGCCGAGTGTTGAGTGATCTCCCGTGAGGTATGTGAACTTCTATATAAATGGAATTTTAAAGAGGCATGTTATGCCCCAATAAATAATTTCTCTTATGAAACGTTCTAAATAAATCATAACAAATAGGATTGTAAATAATATAAAAATAAAACCCAATAAAGATCTTGGATTCCCGACGCTCAAGACAAGCCCAAAACTTCTCTTCTACACATTCCATTTGGGTGTGTAACCACAAAATAAAGAGATTTGCTTGAGGACAAGAAAAGATTCGAGTGTGGGGGTATTTGATGTGTTCAAAATGCAACATATAAATTACATCAAATGAGACATAAAACTAACCCTATTTTAGTACTAATGTTGGAAAAAGTGTGCTTTTGTCTTCCTTTTGTATTTTCAGGACCAAATGAGCTTAAATGAACAAAAGGAACAAATATGCAGCAAAAACTAACATAAATGCAAAGAAAAGGGATAAACGTGGCATGCCCGACCCCTCGACAGCATCTCCCCAAGCAAAAACATGAAACAGAAGGCTGACCACGGCCCCGTGCCCACTGAGCACGGGGGCGTGGTCAGATGTCTGTAGAAAGGAAAAAGCTGTAGAAGCTTCTATCGCCCACCACGGGGGCGTGCCCACTGAGCACGGGGCGTGGTCAACGCAAAGATTCGCATAATCTAGCAAATCTTGGTAGTACAGATATATTTCTACACACGGGGTCATGCCCTGCGAACACGGGGCCGTGTGGAGCCTAATGCAGACAAGAGCAATTAATGAAGGAAGAGAAAGAGGATGGCCACGGGGGCGTGTCCAGCGGACACGGGGCCAGGGCCGGGCTTCTGATCAGGCTATAAATAAGGGTGATTGGCTCACTTCAACGGCATCCCTTGGCAAACCACCTCTCTCCCACTTTTCCACCACTCCACCACCACTAAAACACCCACATCCACAACCATCATCCATCATCCACCTTAGAGTGTGTGTAGTAGTCTCGGGATCCAAGATTGATTGTAAGAGTTCTTGTCAATTAAAGTCCATGTTTGGCTAAGTCTCTTACATCACTTGGTGAAGACAAGTCTTTAATGTATTACTTTTTATTTTTAATCTTTTCGCACTCTTTATTGGGTTTTGTATTAATGACTTTAATAACTACTTTCTTATGTTGAAGTTGAAACTTCTTTATAATTTGTCTATGGTGTCTTGGCATTTGTCACACCCCCAAAATACCACATGCGGTGACCCCGCTAGGCGTGTGACGTACCAGGATCTAGCCACTAATCACATTGAACTAACATCAAGTTATAAAATAAAGTTTCCATTTATAATGATTAAAACAATCATAAACGTATTCCAAGTTTAACAAGTTCAGCGGAAGCAAATAATAAAACACTTTTCAAATGTTTTAAAACTAATGTGTGTGAAATCAGTAAACAAGTCTTGTATATCCAAGCGATACGACCCATGACCACTCCAGCCATCCAGGTAGCAAGTTCCTTGTCCATAGTACCTAATGTCCTGCGAGCATGCAACAAGTGTATCAGACAACGCTGGTGAGTTCATAGTTTTACAAAAACGTTAGTTACCAAGTGTTTAGTTTAGTTCCTTGATTACAATGTTGATAATACCTCGGATACAAGACGGCTCCTGATTTATTTTGCCCTTTCCCCAATGCTCCTATCAAAGCATTGGGCATGACTGGGTCATTAGTTCACACCCGTCCTCTCAGGTACGGGGTGAGGGTGCCAAACCTAGATAGCGCTACCAATTAATACCCCGTTACCTCTTAGGTAACAAACAAGATGGGACTTAAATGTGATAGGACGAGTATATTATCCAACATTCCAGATTTTACCCACAAGACATATTCCTCTCAGGAATACCCAATTGATTTACCCAAAAACCTATCCCTCTCAAGGAATGGCTGTCCCAACCATCGGGACGCATGCTCAAGAGGAATGAACTCACCTTGGTTTGCTCGGTAATTGAAATTATTTGTTCACCATTGATCAACCACGTCCTAACAGGGTTATCAATCTAAATCAGTTTCGTTCACTATTGAACACGTATTGAACACATCCTAACCGATACATCACATAGCACGTAACATATAACACATAGCATGCAAGACCAATAACAACTACTACATAACAGTCCAACTCATCAAACAAAACCGTATACGCCCCAGGCATTCGGGCCCACTTATCTTGTGCGACCCGGATAGCCTTGTGCGATTCGAGTGCAAACCTGGCCCAACAGTGCACAAAGCCCAACTGGCTTGTGCGACTACCATCCCCTTGTACGATTGGCCCCGGGTTGTGCGATCCGCACTGGGCTTTGGCTCAACCACTTGTGAGATTCAACCCTGTACCCAGCCCAAATAAATCCCGGCCCAATAACTTGTGCGATCCACATTACTTGTGCAATCCACAGGACTTGTGCGATCAAGATCTCAATATGGATTTTCTACGTCAAACTTTCCATAACCTCCCCCTCCTAATAGTCCACTAATTTCAGTTTCCACCCCCACTCGATTGAAACAAACAGTTACACATTGATTAATAATTATTCAATTAAATTCTCTAATCAATCACACCCATTAATCATCATTCACGAATTTTTAAACATCCGTTAATTATCAAGAACATTGATCACAGATCGTTCCCTAGTATACCAATTATTATCATGTTGAGTTCTTCGGTTTCTAATACACATGAGCCCTAATTCATCGATCATCCTTGTATTTCTAGGTTAGATCCGATTAACTAATTAACATAACATGTTCCACCAATCCTATCATCATTCAAATCTTATTAAATCAACCGTAGACAATGATTCATCACACAACATACTATATCAACATATTACCAAATACAAGAGGGAACTAAATCAAACAAGGGTATTCATGTACTAACCGAACACAAGATAGAATTGAGAAGAACCCGAGAGAAGGCTGCCGTCTAGATCGAAGGGAGAGGAGAGAGAGCTAGGGTTTTGTGTTTTTGTGTTATGATAAGATAATGAGAAAACCATACACCCCTTTGTGTATGTGCATAGGAGGCATGGGCCGAAGCCCATCCTTGAGTTCCATTCTGGGCCACGCACTAACCCACCTCCCATATGAGTTGTGCGATGAGGAGATTGTGCGATTAAGCACACCTTGAGCAACCGAGTCTTATATACCTATATATACACACACAATCATGTAATAATCAAACTCATATCACTCTGTTAAAACTAGCCACATCACATGATCACATAACGTTTATACGAGCTACATTAAAATATCAAGGAAGTCTAAAATATAGGTTGTCACATCGTTCCCAACTTGAAAGAAATTTCATCCCGAAATTTGACAAGCAGACGTAGGGGAGTGAAGTGATGGATTAAAATGACTGTGGATTTTCCTCGGGTGCCACATCATCCCCAACTTGAAAGAGAATTTCGCTCCTAAATTCACCAGTCACATCAGATTTAGATTGGTCAGTTGGGAATAAGTGTGGGTGCTTGAGCTTCATCTGACCCTCGCGTTCCCACGTGAACTCCGGTCCATGTCCTGAGTTCCAACGAACTCTCACGATTGGAATTCGACTATGCTTACGAACCTTGACTTCCCGATCCATAATCTCAATGGGTTCTTCAACAAACTGCAATTTGTCGTCGATTTCAGCTCCTGAAGTGGTACCACAAGTGTTTCATCAGACAAACACTTCTTCAGTTACGAAACATGGAATACATCATGAACGTTACCTAACTCAGCAGGTAACTCGAGCTTGTAGGCCACTTTACCAATTCGTTCCAAGATTTTGAACAGTCCAACATAGCGTGGGTTAAGCTTGCCGCGCTTCCCAAAGCGCACCACACCCTTCCAGGGTGAGACTTTCAACATAACTCGATCGCCTACAGCGAACTCCAAAGGCTTCCTACGCTTGTCAGCGTAGCTTTTCGGACGGTCGCGCGCTGCCGCCATACGTTTTCTGATCTGGACAATCTTTTCAGAAGTTTCGAGAACAAGTTCCGGACCTGTGACTTGGCTGTCACCCACCTCAGCCCAACAAAGAGGAGAACGACACTTTTGGCCGTACAACGCTTCAAACGGAGCTGCCTGGATGCTAGTGTGGTAACTGTTGTTGTAGGAGAACTCGATCAGCGGCAATTGTTTCTCCCATCCCTTACCAAAATCAATCACACATGCTCGCAGCATGTCTTCAAGTGTCTTGATGGTTCGCTCACCCACTTTGACCATCCGTCTGTGGGTGATATGCAGTGCTCATGTCAAGGCGTGAGCCGAACGATTTATGCATTGATTGCCACAAATCAGATATGAAACGCGGATCACGATCAGAGATAATAGAGGTTGGCACTCCGTGTCTAGAAACCACTTCCTTTAGATAAACAGTAGCGAGTTGAGAGAACTTATCCGTTTCCTTGATCGCAAGGAAGTGCGCAGATTTCGTGAGGCGGTCAACGATCACCCCGATTGTATCGTTTCCTTTTTGAGTTCTTGGTAGACCAGTGACGAAATCCATAGCAATTTGCTCCCATTTCCACATGGGTATTTCTGGTTGTAGAAGCAGGCCTGAGGGTTTCTGATACTCTACCTTGACTTTCGCACAAGTCAAACACTTACTCACATACGTCGCGATGTCAGCTTTCATCTTCGGCCACCAATACAAGACTTTGAGGTCTTGATACATCTTATCCGAACCCGGATGAACAGAGTATCGAGACTTGTGTGATTCGTCCATCACAACTTCTCTAAGATCCCCAGACAATGGAACCCATATCTGTTCCATGAAATAATACATGCCGTCAGACCTTTCCACAAGTCGTCCATGCCTCGTAAATACTCCGCTTTAATGTTTTCCTCCTTCAACGCTTCAGCCTGAGCCGAAAAAATCTGTTCAGGAAGATTTGAGTGGATAGTAAGCTGTAAGGCTCGCACACGTTTGGGTTTCGTGTCCTTTCGGCTAAGGGCATCAGCTACAACGTTAGCCTTACCTGGGTGATACTTGATTGCACAATCGTAGTCGTTAAGGAGTTCCACCCAGCGACGCTGTCGCATATTCAATTCCTTCTGGTCGAAAATATGTTGGAGGCTTCTGTGATCGGTATAAATAGTGCATTTGGTACCGTACAGGTAATGCCTCCAGATTTTAAGCGCAAACACCACGGCTCCCAACTCTAAGTCGTGAGTCATGTAATTTCTCTCGTCAACCTTCAACTATCGAGAGGCGTAGGCTATCACCTCCTCGCGTTGCATCAGAACGCAACCGAGACCCTGAATGGAAGCATCACAATATACCACAAAATCTTCGGTGCCTTCAGGTAGAGACAAGATCGGTGCACTGCAGAGTTTTTGTTTCAACAACTGGAAAGCGTCTTCCTGTTTCGTTCCCCAAGAGTATATCACCCCTTTCTGTGTCAACAAAGTAAAAGGTTGAGCGATCTTCGAGAAGTCTTTGATAAATCTTCGGTAGTACCCAGCGAGGCCAATAAATTGTCGCACCTCCGAAGGATTCTTTGGAGCCGCCCAATTCCTGACAGCATCAATCTTAGCAGGATCCACGTGTATTCCCGATTCATTCACAATGTGGCCAAGGAAGTGTACCTCCCGAATCTAGAAGTCACACTTAGAGAATTTCGCGTAGAGCTGCTCCTTCCTCAGAAGCTCCAAGATAAGACGCACGTGCCGCTCGTGATCCTCCTTGCTCTTAGAGTAGATCAGAATGTCATCGATGAACACCATAATGAAATCGTCAAGGTACGGCTTGCACACACGATTCATGAGGTCCATGAAAACCGCCGATGCGTTTGTCAACCTGAACGGCATAACCAGAAAATCATAATGACCATGTTGCGTTCGAAAAGCCGTTTTTGGAACATCCTCCTCTCGGACTCTCATCTGATGATAGCCCAATCTTAAATCGATCTTTGAGTAAAAACTAAACCCTTGCAACTGGTCAAACAAGTCGTCGATACGCGGTAAAGGATAACGGGTCTTGACTGTCACCTTGTTGAGTTCCCGATAATCTATACACATACGAAAAGACCCGTCTTTATTTTTCACAAACAAAACTGGGACTCCCCAAGGCGAAGAACTAGGTCGGATAAAACCTCTATCCAACAGTTCCTGAAGTTGATTGGACAGCTCTTGCAACTCCCCAGGTTCAAGATGGTAAGGAGCTCGAGAAATTGGGGTCGCTCCTGGCGCAAGATCAATCTGAAATTCCACTTGACGGTGAGGAGGTAACCCAGGAAGTTCCTCAGGAAATATGTCAGGAAATTCACGAACAACTGACAGGTCTTCGATCCTCCTCTCCTCAGGCTGAGGATCAGAAACAAGGGCTAAAATAGCAGGATACCCCTTTCGTAGACACTTCTGAGCTTGCATAGCTGAGATGATACCCACCATCACACCACTACGATGACACTGAACTGACAGAGATTCTCCATTGGGAAGAGGGATACGCACAATTTTCTCCTTACAGAGAATTTCCGCTTGGTGCTTTGACAACCAATCCATGCCAACGACCACATCGAAACTTCCAAGAGTAACAGGGAGTAGGTCAATGTCGAACATTTGACCCACAAGATCAAGTTTATAGCCAAAAAGAACATGCGAAGCTTCAATTGTTTTGCCGTCGGCTAACTCTACAACATGTTTGTTTACAAGAGGTGCAGGACTCAACCCTAACTGACGACTGAACTCCAACGACACATAACTTCAATCGGCACCAGAGTCGAATAAAACAGAAGCAATTAGATTGTTCACAGAAAACGTACCAGTCACAACATTGCCATCATTGCGAGCTTCCCCAGCGCCAATGGTAAACACTCTCCCACGCGCATCGTTTCCTCCGTTGTTCCCATTGTTGCTATTCCCAGTGTTGTTGTTGTTGTTACCAGCATTCTGATTGAGTTGAGGGAAATCCCGTCTGAAATGACCCTCATCACCACACTGAAAACAGCCCTTACGATTTCCCTGATTATGTTGAGGCTGCTGCCTCTCCTGTTGCTGTGGTTGCTGTTGTTGTGGGGGTTGCTGCTGCTGCTGTCTTGGAAGTGAGACCCTACAGTCCCTAGCCATATGGCCTACCTTGTTGCACCTGTGACAGACTCGGGTGCACGACCCGCGATGATGGAAGTTGCACTTGTTACACTTCGGTTGCTTTCCCGCATAGGAGCCATGATTCGAATTGTTGCTCTGATTCTAATTCACAGAAGATGACAGGCTAAAGTTACGGTTGATACTGTTATCTGGCTTTTTCTGTGTCTGATTGGCGTTGGACGCCTTGTCCACATCACTCCACTTTCGTTTGCTGTCAGTAGCAGGTGTAGTAGCTGTAGCACTAATGGCAATAGTAGAAACACGCGGTGGTAGCGAGCCACGCTCCACCTCCAGATCTGTGATCTTATGAGCTAAGCGGATGATCTGAGCTAAGTTGTTGAGGTTCGCTGCAGTAACCAAGCCCTTCACCTGTGGGGCTAACCCTTTGATGTACAGCTCGATTCTTCGGTGTGGAGGTCGTGATAAGTTCGGGCACATATTAGCTAACTCATGAGACCGTTTCATGTATGCCTCAATCTCAGACCCCACCATTTTCAAATCATAATACTCGTTCTCTAGTTTCTACACTTCATCGCGAGGACAGTACTCTTCACGCATCAGCTCCTTAAAATCCTCCCACGTAGTGGCATTTGCCGTCTCAATGCCCAGCATCTGAACTTGGGCATTCCACCAAGTCAAGGCACCATCCTTGAGTGTGCCTGTAGCATACTTCACTCTGTCCCCAGCGAGACAGTTACACATCGCAAACACCGAATCTGCCTTCTCAAACCAACGCAGTAGTCCCACAGCCCCTTCAGTCCCACGGAATGTCTGTAGCTTACAATCCATGAACGTCTTGAACGTGCAGGCAGGTGGATTGTTTTGATTCTGATTCGCTTGCTGACCTAAGGACGAAAGAAAACACGGCATACGGGTAAGAGTTGGGTACGCGACACAAGAATAAGGTGTATTTGGCACATATCGTACCAGCTTGATAGGCTGCCAAAGCCTCAGCCACACGGGTGTTGATCAGGTCAGTCAACTCGGCCTGAGTCATAGCAATGTGACCACGTCCATGACCTCTTCCGCTCATGACTCTATATAAGAAGAGGAGAAGAGTTAAGAGTCGAGATAAGGTAGGAATCAAACCCCGCGATGACTTCTACGGACTACTAGTTTAAGCCAAACAACAAAGCGGAACCCCTTTCACACTCGTTAGGCCTCACTGGGACTCACATGCACCCCACATCATTATTATGTGTGCACCCACAATAGGAATGCGGTTTGCATGTTTATCTCAGCTCCTCCCAACTTATGCTAAAAGGTTCCTCAAATTAGAGTAATAAGAAAAAACACCACAACACAGATCATGAAGATTTAGAGGAGTATCACACTATCAATCACATGACGTAAGCTACAACACAAGAACTCATACTATAGTGTTTAAGTGTGCGTTCACATGCAATGCCATTCACAAGTGTTCACTAAATACAATATGCAATAAGTAAACGAGAGACGAACCTTGCAATCTTGTGCTGAGTGTCATGGTCGCTTTCTGATCTGTTCGGTTATAGTCTGGTTTTATAAAAACATTTTAAAACCTAGTTCACTATAACAGTGGCTCTGATACCAAACTGTCACACCCCCAAAATACCACATGCGGTGACCCCGCTAGGCGTGTGACGTACCAGGATCTAGCCACTAATCACATTGAACTAACATCAAGTTATAAAATAAAGTTTCCATTTATAATGATTAAAACATTCATAAACGTAATCCAAGTTTAACATGTTCAGCGGAAGCAAATAATAAAACATTGTTCAATTGTTTTAAAACCAATGTGTGTGAAATCAGTAAACAAGTCTTGTATATCCAAGCGATACGACCCATGACCACTCTAGCCATCCAGATAGCAAGTTCCTTGTCCATAGTACCTAACGTCCTGCGAGCATGCAACAAGTGTATCAGACAACGCTGGTGAGTTCATAGTTTTACGAAAACGTTAGTTACCAAGTGTTTAGTTTAGTTCCTTGATTACAATGTTGATAATACCTCAGATACAAGACGGCTCCTGATTTATTTTGCCCTTTTCCCCAATGCTCCTATCAAAGCATTGGGCATGACTAGGTCATTAGTTCACACCCGTCCTCTCAGGTACGGGGTGAGGGTGCCAAACCTAGATAGCGTTACCAACTAATACCCCGTTACCTCTCAGGTAACAAACAAGATGGGACTTAAAGGTGATAGGACGAGTATATTATCCAACATTCCAGATTTTACCCACAAGACGTATTCCTCTCAGGAATACCCAATTGATTTACCCAAAAACCTATCCCTCTCAAGGATACCCAATGGTTGTCCCAACCACCGGGACGCATGCTCAAGAGGAATGAACTCACCTTGGTTTGCTCAGTAATTGAAATTATTTGTTCACCGTTGATCAACCACGTCCTAACAGGGTTATCAATCTAAATCAGTTTTGTTCACTATTGAACACGTATTGAACACATCATAACCGATACATCACATAGCACGTAACAGATAACACATCGCATTTAAGTCCAATAACAACTACTACATAACAGTCCAAGTCATCAAACAAAACCGTATACGGCCCAGGCATTCGGGCCCACTTATCTTGTGCGACCCGGATAGCCTTGTGCGATTCGAGTGCAAACCCGGCCCAACAGTGCACAAAGCCCAACTGGCTTGTGCGACTGCCATCCCCTAGTACGATTGGCCCCGGGTTGTGCGATCCGCACTGGGCTGAGGCTCAACCACTTGTGCGATTAAACCCTGTACCCGGCCCAAATAACTCCCAACCCAATACCTTGTGCGATCCACATTACTTGTGCGATCCACAGGACTTGTGCGATCAAGATCTCAATATGGATTTTCTACGTCAAACTTTCCATAACCTCCCCTCCTAACAGTCCACTAATTTCGGTTTCCACCCCCACTCGATTAAAACAAACAGTTACACATTGATTAACAATTATTCAATTAAATTCTCTAATCAATCACACCCATTAATCATCATTCACGAATTTTTAAACATCCGTTAATTATCAAGAACATTGATCACAGATCGTTCCCTAGTATACCAATTATTATCATGTTGAGTTCTTTGGTTTCTAATACACATGAGCCCTAATTCATCGATCATCCTTGTATTTCTAGGTTAGATCCGATTAACTAATTAGCATAACATGTTCGACCAATCCTATCATCATTCAAATCCTATTAAATCAACCGTAGACAATGATTCATCACACAACATACTATATCAATATGTTACCAAATATAAGAAGGAACTAAATCAAACAAGGGTATTCATGTACTAACCGAACACAAGATAGAATTGAGAAGAACCCGAGAGAAGGCTGCCGTCTAGATCGAAGGGAGAGGAGAGAGAGCTAGGGTTTTGTGTTTTTGTGTTATGATAAGATTATGAGAAAACCATACACCCCTTTATGTATGCGCATAGGAGGCATGGGCCGAAGCCCATCCTTGAGTTCCATTCTGGGCCACGCACTAACCCACCTCCCATATGAGTTGTGCGATGCGGAGGTTGTGCGATTAAGCACATCTTGTGCGACCGAGTCTTATATACATATATATATACACACACAATCATGTAATAATCAAACTCATATCACTCTGTTAAAACTAGCCACATCACATGATCACATAATGTTGATGCAGATTTTGTGTCCGATGCTTGTCGAATAGATTAGTTATTATTTTACGCTGAATTTGTAATAGTTAGTGAAACGGTCAAACGAACGTGTATTGACCCGCTCGTTTGAAGTGGTCAAACGAGAGGGTTATTTGTTTGACCGTGTGTGTTTGCAAGACAAGGGGTGTGACTATAAATAGAAAACCCTTGCCATTTGCAACACTTGGAGAGTTTAGGAGGTTTGAGACCTCACCGGGAGAGATCACCACTTGGTCTCTCCCCGGATGTGTACTCCTTTGGTATTAGTTTGGTTATCTTGTAATCGGGCCGATTTGTAATGTTATACTACCGGATTAATACAAAGAAGTTGTTTGTTTATATCTAATCTCTCCCGTCTTGAACCGATCTCACAAGAATCACGGTTTCGGTCACGAAACACGGTCCTACAATTGGTATCAGAGCCATGGTGCCCGATTTAGTAAATCTAACCGTTTACTAAGTCACATGTGCTCTAGATCTGTGATTTTCGTGATTTTTGTTCAAGATCTAAAAATGGTGAAAATGGAGAAAAAGACAGATCTGGACCCGAATATTCAGATCTGTGCTGAAACGAGTGTTCGGTTTTATGTTTTTCACCTATCTAATCAAGTTT
The DNA here is from genome assembly GCA_030545235.1 of Helianthus tuberosus. Taxonomy (NCBI): domain Eukaryota; kingdom Viridiplantae; phylum Streptophyta; class Magnoliopsida; order Asterales; family Asteraceae; genus Helianthus; species Helianthus tuberosus. The sequence goes on from CM060355.1 coordinate 167,132,167, forward strand.
TCATCATCAAAAATAAAAAATACTATGTTTTCGTCAAAAGATCTGCATAAGAACAGTGCTGTGTTCTTGATGTTCTTGGCGGCTGCTTGAAGACCCGAAAGATGATCCACTCCCGAAAGATGCAACAGTGCTCGAAAGATGAGATTTTGGCTCGAAGGATCCAGATCTGGATCGAAAGATACCAGATATTTTGTGGGAACCCTCAACAACTTCGAAAGATGATCCTCGAAGGATATCTTTCGACTTTATCGATCTTTCGAAAAGTCTGATCGAAAACCCCAAAAGTTTGTGAACTCGAAAGTTTGTGAACTCGAAAGATGATCCTCGAAAGATATCCTCGAAGGATATCTTTCGGATATCTCAGGATTCTGTTGCTGATTGTTTGTCTATTGTTGCTGGGTATCGTCTGATTTTGGTGGGTATCGCAGGCAGAGAAAGAGGTAGGCAGATGCTGTTTGTGTAATGGAAATTTTTGGGGGTTTGATGTTTATGTAGCTGCTGCTGCTTGGCTGTGAGTCGAAGAGGAGAAAAAAGGGGTTTTGGGAAATTGAGAGAGACTTGAAATTGGGGTTAAAGTTTGTCTGCTTTTGTTTCTTTGTTCATCGCAGAGAGAGAAAGAGCTGTTGCTGGGTTATCAAAGAATAGAAGATGGCGGCTGATTATAGTTTTGTCAAAAGGGTTTTGAGTGCACATGGGCTCAGAATGTTTGTTGGGCCACGGGGCATGTATTTCCTACGTACATCATGCATCTATTTTTTTTATGTTGGGCTTAATAACTGGGATTTGGATGGTGCACATGAATTAAAAGGGTAACATGTTGGACCCATTAATATGTGGCCAAATTTTAATGCCTCGTATTGGGAAGCAAGAAAAGAATAGAATGACATAATGACCAAATCGGTTAGTGGATGATTTGTTTTTTTATTGGACTATGCATCTAGCAAGTGGCAAGGAGTGGATTTGTTTTTATTTTTGGCCACTTGGTGTTAGATGAAAATTTGATCTGAAACTATTGGACCGAACAAAAGGCCCAACAATGTTGGAACAAATTGTTTTTGGGGAAATGATTAAAGATGGGATCCTTTGAACAAATGTTTTAGATGAGACCCGTCTTAATTCAGGTCTCTGTTCCGTGGACACGTCTCTATTCCGTGAGTTGCAAAGTGAGGTTCGGGTGTTCGCGAAGTTGAGTTAAACGGTGCTTCTAAATTTCAACGTCAAATTTGTATGGGTTCAAGAGCGCGCCAAACCAGCACGGGATGATGCGGAATGACGAAAACAAAAGATGATGATTTAAAAAAAAAAAAAAATGATGAAAACTTGATATTTTTGAAAAATGTGGGGTAGTCACGGTTACCGATGCAAATGTCAAAAATGGTGACGCGACTATTATGGGCCAAAAACCAAAAACAGAACGGTATGTTCACTTCCGCACGTCGATATTTATGATTGTTATCGGTTATTCGTAAATGTTCGAAAGCATTTTGTTTATTGTCATATTCTCGCATTTGAAGACGAACGTATGAACCTAGAATGTCAATACCGGTCCTAACGAGTTCACAAAGTCTTTGGAGGGATACAAGTCGGATCCTACGGGGTACTAGGCGAAATTTCCTTATCAACTAGAATATGCAACGAAGAAATCTTTTTTGTTTATTGTCATATTCTCGCATTTGGTAACGAATGAATGAACCTAGAATGTCAATACCGGTCCTAACGAGTTCACAAAGTCTTTGGAGGGATACAAGTCGGATCCTACGGGGTACTAGGGGACGTTCTTATTCAACTAGAATATGCAAAGAAGAAAGTCGTTTTCGTGATTTTTCGGAACCGAGAACAGTCAATGAAGATTGACGACAGTTCCACTCAGTGGAGGGAATTGGTGAACATTTGACGACAGTTTCTTTGAAGTGGAGAGAATCTGTTAAGGTTTAGAAATCTTACCAAAGAAATAGGGGGAATAAAAATGTTGAATTTCTTCGGTAAAATTCTAAACGCAATCACAGGTGGTAGAGTTTGTGATTTTCTGGTGATACAAACGGTTCGGCGTGGAATGTTTTGCACAGACACATATTTGAGGATTTTAATTAATTCTCCAGCCAGCGTGAAGGGTTTTGCACGGAAAAATACAGGTTTCTAAAGTCTACAGTAGTTACAAAAGCGCTGTTCACTGAAGACCTGGGGAATCTTAATGAAAGCTGATAGTTCAAGGCTGAAGACCTGCAGGATTCGGTTTTGGGTTTGATGTTTCTTTGGGATTTTACAGGGATCTGGGGGTAACTCAATTCGTTGAGTTTGCAAACGATGTACTTGGTATAGCTGACTTCCTGAGTACTGATGCTGAAGATCCGTAGTGCATTACGTGGTCAACTTCACAAAGGCGAGACAATGAGATCTGGATGTAGTTCAACTAAGCATGCTGGTTGAGCTTGCAAGGGATACACTTGGTCTAGCTGACTTTCCTGAGTGTTGATGCTGAAGATTAAAGTGCATTACTTGGTCGATTCCACAAAGACGGTTTACAGAAGACAGTTCACCAGAAATCTCTATCAATGTAGTATGCTTGAATGAAATGAAGTTCTTATGACAGATCAAGACTTGATGCAGTTCTTAAAGAATGGAACCCTTATCAAATGCCGGTTGGAGTATTGGAAGATCAGCGGAAGATCGGTCAATTGAGGAAATTGCACAACACCCAACACGGATACGCGTACTTTAAGGGGGAAATATTATACAAGGAGCATCAAGATACTACTTACCTGGATCATCGGTCAAGGGGGAATTTGTTAACACAGAGAAGATGAATACTTGACTGAAGATCGATTGCAGTTGCATTTTCGGCATTCGACAGCAACGGACAAGGGGGAATTTGTTGATGCAGATTTTGTGTCCGATGCTTGTCGAATAGATTAGTTATTATTTTACGCTGAATTTGTAATAGTTAGTGAAACGGTCAAACGAACGTGTATTGACCCGCTCGTTTGAAGTGGTCAAACGAGAGGGTTATTTGTTTGACCGTGTGTGTTTGCAAGACAAGGGGTGTGACTATAAATAGAAAACCCTTGCCATTTGCAACACTTGGAGAGTTTAGGAGGTTTGAGACCTCACCGGGAGAGATCACCACTTGGTCTCTCCCCGGATGTGTACTCCTTTGGTATTAGTTTGGTTATCTTGTAATCGGGCCGATTTGTAATGTTATACTACCGGATTAATACAAAGAAGTTGTTTGTTTATATCTAATCTCTCCCGTCTTGAACCGATCTCACAAGAATCACGGTTTCGGTCACGAATATACTACCGGATTAATACAAAGAAGTTGTTTGTTTATATCTAATCTCTCCCGTCTTGAACCGATCTCACAAGAATCACGGTTTCGGTCACGAAACACGGTCCTACACATAACGTTTATACGAGCTACATTAAAATATCAAGGAAGTCTAAAATACAGGTTGTCACAACATTACGTTACTGTCTATATAAAGTAAAAGACTTTCACCATTCATATCTCTACGGTCTATATAGAGATATGTTTGCTACCTGGTCGGGGGTTAAGGGAATGGTTTAGTAAGGTTCTTGTCTTGTTCAGTGTATAGATCCTGCAAGTACCTGGGTCAAGCTTACTAGGACCTCCTTCAATACCCACTAGTATTGGATGGCAGGGGTGCGAATGGCTTGATCCACTCATATGTAAACTACTATTAATACGTTAAACCGGCTACTTAGGATTGTATCCCTGCTGGCTCAAACCACTTAGCTGAGGGTAACGTCGCCTTCAAAAGAGGGGCCTACCACTTTTCGCATTAATAACTTAATTAATTATCTTTCAATATTCCGACCCTTTGTGATTGTATCCTTGCTGACTCAAACCACCGGGTTGAGGGTAACGTCACCTTCAAAAGAGGGGCCTACACCTACTACTATAACTAAGATAATCTCTTAAAAAGAGCAAAAGTGCGGAAATTATCAAATGATACATTAAAGGCGAGTCGGATCCAAGTGATTAATCTTGTCTATCTGTTTTTATTTTATTTTTTTTTTCAGCATTTTAGTTTTTATTTTTTCATGTTTAAAACATTTTCTAAAAATTTTGATTTGATTAGACGTTGATGATAAACCGTTACTAAAAAGCTTTTGTGTCTTTGGACGACATCGGTATCTTACCAACGCTATACTACGCTCACAATGGATGCACTTACCCATATGTGTGTTTAGTGTTAGTAGAATATCGTGTTTTATAAATTTAAAACTCGTCTAATGTGTAAAATAGGCTTAAAATATCAATAAAAATATATTATATCTTACACACACTAATATGCACTAACAAAACATGTTAATTGCTTGAAAAAGGGTTAGAGGTTTTAGTATGGGATTTTGGGTTTGGTAAACTTAGGGCTGTAAACGAGTCGAGCCGAGTCGAGCCAGGGTGGGGTCGAGCTCAAGCTCGAAATTAATTCAGGCGGTTAAACTTGGCTTGAGCTTTACGTCGGAGTTAAACGAGCCTAAGAACGAGCCATCGAGCCGAGCCATGGGCCGAGCCGAGCTTAGCTCGAGCTGGGCTTGGTTACAAAATGAGCCAGCTTGGTTCACGTCATCTCAAATTGAGTTTTTTAGCTAGTTTTTCTCGAGCTTCTTTCGAGCGAGCTACGAGCCGAGCTACGAGTCGCGAGCTTTATGAACAGCCCTAGGTAAACTCTTGCCGAAGCGTAGAGATATGATCAAAACGCCGAGGAATTAGTTCATATTATCGTCACTAGAGATACACTCATGCACCAATGTTTATGAGCCTGATCGAATTCTCATAATAAATTTCATATATTTTGCATTAACAATAGAGCTGTTATGTTATTTAAATAAATTCTTTTTCTATCAAGATGTCGACAAATAAATTCTTTTTCTTTCAGGATGTCAACTTCCAGTGAGGACCAACAGGCTTCTGGATGTCTCCAAAATATACTAGAAGATGACATTGTATTTGATCATCGTATCACAAGGAAGCTCAATGAACTGAAAGAAAGGATGGCTATAGCATTCGTTAGAAAAACACCGAGTTGTCTACCAATATGTACAACAATTTCATTAATTAAAAAAATTGGTGATTAATATTGCTTTGTGTTGTTCCATATCCGTGCTGAGAACCAGTGGCGGACCCAGTAATTATTTGTTGGGGTGCAGATGAGTGGCTTAAGCGTATTTACAAGGGGTGCGGTCGGGTTTTTTGCCTAAAATATACACTAAATTTTTTTTTTCCAAGGAGTGCGTCCGCTCACCTTGGGCATAACCTAGGTCCGCCCCTGCTGAGAACACTTGGTGTTTGATAAAAGTCCCTCATTGCCGGCCAACCAAAAAATAATAAATAAAGAATATCCAGTTTCGATTCCCATATCTCGACAAGATCCTAAATTTCCTCGAAGCATTTTGCATTATTTTTTCCATAGACACTTTTTACCAACCTTTTTCTTAGGATGCTACTTTCTACACCCCCTATTTACTTTTTTCACCCCCCTTCTCTCACATAGTGGGTCTGCGTGGGACCGACAGTTTTCCTCTCACAAGGGGGTATAATCAGGAGCGGGGTGCGTATAGAATGAGTCTTTTCTTATTCAAACTTAGTTGTCTTACCCTATTCTATTTTACACCAGTATTTTTTTTGGCTCATTCTATACACACCCCCCCTCCTGATTATACCCCCCCTTGTGAGAGGAAAACTATCGGTCCCACGCAGGCCCCACCTGTAAGTATGTAAGATGAGGGAGGTGAAAAATAAATAGAGGGTGTAGTAAGTAGCACCCTATAATTGGAACATTTCTTTTAAAAGAGGTAACTGTTTTTATCAAGTAATTTCCTTGATTTAATATATTTAATTTAACGCCAAGCTCCCTCAACTTTATTTTAACAACTTGTTACTATTATTATTATTATTATTATTATTATTATTATTATTTTTATTATTATTATTATACATTTTATTCAAATTTTCTTTTGAAACTTTTAGGTTTGTACATTCCTTAGAAAAATAAAATTAAAGTCTCAGAATATATATAAAAAATTATATGTTTCAGTATATCCTAGATTCATAAAACAAAACAGAAAAATCATAATTATCTATTTATATATAACTAAAAAACATCATTTTCGTTCCTTAAACTTCACAAGAAACCCACCTTTCATCTTCGACGTCAAAGCTGCCACAAAAACAGGCTCGCTACCTTTATCCACCGCCGGAGCCACCTTAAACTGTCGTAAAACACCCGCCACCACCCTCTTCATCTGCAAAAACGCCATATCCTTCCCCAAACAAATCCTCGGACCGGCTTGAAACACCGGATACATATAAGGATCAATCGTCTTAAGCCTCAAGTTATCCGTCGTCTCATCCTTCTCTAACCACCGCTCCGGTCGAAACTCCATCCAATCTTTGCCCCACAGCTTCTCCAATCTCCCCATTGCATACGGATGGTAACTAATCATCATACCTGTTGAGCAAAGGAATATCTTACCCAATTTAGTTCCATATAAAGGGTATGTTTGGCAAAAGTAGCTGGTAGCTGGTGACTGGAAGCTGGAAGCTAGTAGCTGATAGCTGGAAGCTGGTAGCTGTAGCTAGTAGCTGGTAGCTGTAGCTTTTTAGATATTTAAGGTGTTTGGCAGAGTAGCTGAAGATTTTAATAAAATGTATAAAATGACCAAAATGGACATAAAGAAAAAAACATAATATTAAATGTAATCACACACACGCATATATATAAGTTATTTCTAAAGTGAATAAAACACGTTCTCGTTTTAATAATAATAATAATAATAATAATAATAATAATAATAATAATAATAATAATAATAATAATAATTACAGTGAAAGATATAAATTAATGAATGTCAAAAAACATTTCAACCTTCAACCAAAATTTTGTCAAATTTTTTCAAATAATAACAATATAAGGGTTAAGATACTCTACAAAGTCTAAATTTTTGGACATACTCTATTGATCGAAAAGTTTTATGTTCATCTAGATCCGTAATCTAAACTAACTATCAAAGTATACACTAACATTTATTCCAACTACAGTGGTCTCTATCTTCACGACCCTCTCTATATCAAAGTATACATAACAGTTTATTTAGGAGAATGTATTTAATTTAGTGATTGTTTAAAAAAAACACATATTAGAAGTGAAACACAGTTGCTTAAGTGACAATTGGGTTTTAAAACCAAAAAAAAAAAAAAAAAAAACATATGCAGCCTTACAAAATAGAAACAGAAATTCAACACTTAGTTTCACACAACGAATCTACTTTATGATGCAACACATGGTTTTGTAGACAATGATGAAAGCAATGCAATTCACTAAAACAGTTCTGAAACAGAAAATAAAAAATGGGTTGTTTAGCTGCAGATTTTATGAACTAAAAGCAATGCAGATTCGATGAAAACTATTCGAAACTCTAACTAAAACAATCACATATTCACTGTAATCAGTTCAGAATTCTCAAAACGACACACCGAAACGATTCGAAATTCATCGAAAATCAATTAAAACAGTCCAAAATCGATCCAATTCAGTTCGAAACTCAATCGAATCAATCCGAAACTGTAAAAATTTAACCAAAAGTCACTGATTCAGTCTGAAATTCACCAATACTTATTCTGAAAATGGATTGTTTTCACCGAAACTGATCGAAAACCCATCCTGACCCACATGTTATTTTGTTATTTTTTAAAGTTACCAATTTAGAAATTCTTGTTAACCCATCTACTACAACAATAATACCCATCCTAACCCAAAGTTGAATGTATGGGTTGATTTTGCCACCCCTAGGTCAAACAGATTAACAAGTCAGTGGGGGTAAAAAACAGAGTTGTACCTGTAGTATTTTTGAAGGTTTTTCTTTCTATGATTCTGCTTAGGTAACACTAAACCCTAAAAGCCAACACTAAAAGTCAACATACAAGTTATTGAAGCTAATGCTGACTTTCCAGAGTCTAATAAAATATCTATGATGAACATTTAAAGGGTTATACACATGAATTGACAGTGATGATGAACATTTAAAGCAGCGAAATTATAGAATGACAGTGATGATGAATATTTAAAGGGTTATACACATGAATTGATATGCAATGCATGTGAAAATCGAAGTGAAATTGCGAAATTTGATGTGTAATTGATGAAGTTGAACATACAGTCGGGTTTTTTGGAGGTTTTTTTGGATTTTAGGCCTCCGTTGGTGACCTGATTCATGTCTGGGTTTGCAATTTGGGGAAGAATCGATTGCAAAAGTGAGTAAAATAAGAACATGCATACCTGCTGGCTTTTACTTGCGATCGTTCTTCAAAATTTGGAATGATGAGGATTGTAGGGTATTTTGGTAATTTAAACCCTAAAAGCTTGTGGGTTTTTGGAACGCTACTATAACCAACGTTGAAATATGGAGCTTTTCAACAAATCTAAAAGCCTTAAGCCTGTTTCAACCAAACAAGGCTTTTATTGAGTCTGGAGCTTTTTCTTAAAAGCTTGAAGCTTGAAGCTTCTAAAAGCTTCTAAAAGCTTGTTGCCAAACATACCCAAAGTAAATTATATATATATATATATATATATATATATATATATATATAGGGGATGGCTCAAATGAAAATCAATCTTATTGTGAAAACTCGAAAACTAACTAAAAAAAGCCTAAAAATAAATCAAGGAAAGCTTAAATAAATCCGAGCCCGAACTCAAGAAGGCTCGTGAGCCTCAACAAGCTTATTATTTACAAACTTTCTTTGATTTATTAAATATATGTTTCCAAAAATATTTTTGCTTCTTATTATTGTCATTATAGAAAATTGTGATAAAAGTAAGTAAATAATACACTTCGTTCAATAAAAAATTATATATGTAAAAATTATTATAAATATATGTTAAAAGAGTTAATAAATAAATAATAAATAAGACCAGTTTGAGTTTGAAAAATTACTCGAAGCAAACCTAAAGTTTAAGATTATATCTTGAAAATTGTAGAACTCAATCTTGAATTCTCTAAACTAAATTAGCATAAAGTCAAGCAAAACAGTTAAATTCATTTTTTTTGGAAGGTGACTTTCTATGTACTGGACCTATTGGTCACCGGGTTCATGTCGAATACATTCCCCCGTCAGCCCCGCACTCTCGGACGCGATGTTCGATCGGGCCCCGGCCGCCGCGCAAGCTGACTTCCGCCCGGAAACCATACTGCACCCACACGAGAGACTCGCTGGGGTAACAGCTGGGTAAAACCGGGTTGCCCTCAAGACCGCACCATGCCTCGGTAGAATACGATCCATCATTGGGACGTCCCCCCCTAAGACCACAGTGGAAGTCGAACCGGTGACCTCCCAAAGGAAGAGCCGGCCAACAAACCCAAGTGGGGATACCACTGGGCCACGGGGAAGGGATTCATTTACACCCCTAAAATTACCCTTGGTTTTATGTAAAAAAAAAAAAAAAAAAAAAAACTAGAGTTGTGCTTAGCATATCTCACGCATCATTATTCTATTCTATTGCTTGTATACGTTATGTGTTTAACAGGCTAGATTTACCAAACCTTAAAAAAAAAATTAACAACAACAATACCTTTTTTCACAACAGTCCCGTCCGGCAAAACATCGTCCTCACTAGCTGCCTTCGTGTCCACCGGAACCGGAGGGTAGAGCCGCATACTTTCACAAAGTGCCGCATGAGTATAAACCATCTCCTTCACTTCATCAAAAACAGGCGAATCTGATTTCTCATTAACTTCTTTAACAATCTCTCTCTCAACCTCCGGATTCTTAAACACCAACCAAAAAAACCACGTCAAAGCAGCCGAAGTCGAGTCTCTGCCCGCGAGTATAAAACTAATCACCATATCCGTCACAAACTTTTCATCCGAATGACCCGAGCTTAAAAACCGTGATAGCAAGTCAACCGACTGAATCGACGATTTATTCTCCCGTTCTTGCTTCTTTTCACTCGCGATCTTGTTAGCGAATTCTCGGATCTCCAACACGGCTTGTTTGAGTCGCTTTTCGGAACCCATGTTTAATAAACTTTTGATTTTCCACACCAGAGGCGTAATCGTGCGGAACCTTTCCGAACATATGCGCACAGCATCTTCAAACGCGCATGCGAATTTCGCTTGCGGTAATGATGGAGTTAAGTTCTCTGGGTCATACCCAAATGCGATTTTGCAAACGTTATCAAACGCAAATCTTTGAAGAATGTCTTGAAGATCAAGAACGGTGTTGTTAACTGTAGCATTGGTTAACATGGGAATAAGACGTTCGTTGAGTTCTGCGTCAACAACTTTTTCAACGAAGTGTTTGAGTGACTTTGTGTTGAATTCATGGCTGGATAGTTGTCGTTGGAACTTCCATGCATCTCCATCCACGTTGAATATTCCGTCCCCGAGTAAGTCGTAAAGGGTGGTGCGGAAGATATCGCCTTTCTGGTATGATGAGAAATTTGTTTTGAGGATGTACTGGACGACTGCGGGGTTGCCGGTAATGACTCGGGTTTGGCCAAATGGGCGGCGGAGTAGGAAGGTGGAGGTAGGGGAATTGCGGACGGCGTCGGATGTCCAGTGGACGAGACGGTGGCGGTTGGTGTAGACTGAGAGGTAGTGACCGATTAATGGGTATGATTTTGGTAGTGACTTTGTATTGGATTTGGGTTTGGGTTTGGGTTTGAAGAAGATAAATAGTAGAGGAAGAAGAAAGGAAATGAGGAGTAAAGTTTGTAACATTTTTGCTGAATTTGATGGAAGTGGAGATGTTATTAAGGTTTTGATGTGTATTTATAGTACGTGCGTTGAAAATTCAAACAACGATATTTTCATACTTTTTAATTTCAAGATGGGAATCAAAAGCATTTATGCGAATCAAAAGCATTTATGGCATTAAAGTTTTTTCTTGAAATATTTTCATTGATATTAAATGAATTAGGGGTAGGGGCGTTCATCACTCACCACATACTCATTATTCATAACATACAATCAAGTTCCGTCATTTCATCAAACATTATTTTATCACTAGTGATAGATTTTAGTGGAAATGTCATTCACTCACCACATCCAACAATTTCTCTCACAACCTAACAATTTCCCTCACACATAGCAAGTTTTTCGAGCATGATAGTGGCCACACTTTTAATTAACCACGTGTGATCAACATCGGCGACGGCGGTGTTCCACGCTTACAACGCGTGATGAATTGTGGACAACCGGGCGTCCGTCCCCCCTTATAACATTTGTGGTCGTAAGTTTGAATACCAATTATAATCCGATATGGTGCTAAGGGTGAAAGGGGTGTTCCCCTCATGATATAGTATAAACTTTTCACCCACCCAATCATATATTGTCATGTCAAGTCATTTCTTTAAGTTCTCTCTTACACTAAAACATAGGGGGTGGTCACCTCTTTTGAGAAGGGGTAAACTATTTTTTTAAATATATAAAACAAAAAAGAATTATGATTTGTTGAAAAGTGTGGACCCCACCATTATTCAAGTCTCTCTCTCTCTCTCTCCCCTCTTCTTCCCCTATGCGGTAAACACTCACCGAAATTTCATTCCCCCATTCACCAAAAGTTGATGGCGGCGGTATTCCCCTTAGGTGAACTCACTCCCCGCATGCACCCCTCTCACCCGAAGTCATTTAAAAGAGGCTATTGTCTTTTTAACGAGTGATCTTGGGTTTAATTTCAAGCAAGAAGCATATTAGAATTTATCAGGTATAGTTTAAAAATATTTAATCGTTGTCAGCTAAAAGATGTATTTTTAAATACATAATTTCTAGAATGAAGTTGATGATCAAAGTAGTTAACTTCTCTACTACGTTTAAAATAACTTATCTTTTTTATTTGTAATCAATGTTGAATATAGGCTTCATGTGTTAGTTATTAGTAATTTTATCCGTCGCAAGTTAAGGCAGTGTCAAAACGTAAAGTAATTCGAATTCATATTGTATAATGCATTCGTATTACATTGTTCTTTCAAACAAAATTTACGCCAGAACGTAGACCAACTGAATACTTACATAAAAATAATCATAAAAATGTATTATATATGAACTATCTCATTTCTGATTTTTTATACGTCGAAACATAAATTAACTTAAATTTATATCAACACGTATATAAAAATGTGACGTAAGAAATTAAAGATTTTTAAGTTAAAGAATGATAAACTTAAAATTTTAGAAATTGAGAGTTAAATTTGACATTTAAAAAAATAGAAACTTGAAAAGATGTAAGTGTCAATTCTAAAAGTTAAGAGGACAAGATGGGTAAAATTTAAATGTTGAAGGGATGTTAGACTCATTGGCAGTCTACTTCAACGAAACATCCTGATTTGTTATATATAATAATATTTTTTTGAACGATAAATTTGAATTACTAATGGACCATTGAAGTGTCATCGTGCCACTAATGGAACAACCTATCATATCCATCTCTACTAGCCAATAATGAATATACATCAATTAAGAAGTAAACCCAATAAATCTAGGAAAAACCCATTGTGAAAATCGAACCGAGGACCAAATGGTGTCTAAGCATTATTTCACCCCGAAGAAGTCACTAGGATATAATGCCACAGGCATATATTAATATTATTTTATCATGATATTTGCAATATACCTTATGCAATTATTATTGCATGCATTACATGTACATCCATGGTTTAATAATATTATTTTATCATGATAATTGCAATATACCTTATCAAGAAACATCAAGTTAACCTGAATGTTAACTTTTGGGTTAATCTCGTTAAAATAAGATTACTCTTCTTTCTTCCTCGATTGCTTGCTACAAAATCCGGTAAAACAAGACAACACCGTGAAGCTTGTTACAAGGAGGAGAATAGGGAGGTTCTCCTTGTAACCACCCTTAGGCGTGAGAATAAAAGCTTGCTTTGAGGATAACAAGTGTGTGCAGTAAGTGAGAGAGCAAGAGAGTGATCCTTAAACCTAGAAATGAAGTTCTCTATTTATATCCGAAGAGAGTTGTGAAGGAGATGGGCTGATGGGCTTTGGGCCTTACGTCGACAACAAGGAATATCTTATTTGCCTCCTTGAACACGACCGTTAGTTTTTGCAGGCTGAAGGAGAGTTGGCACACACTAAATGGAGAAGCTAAATGGAGATCATGGAGCAGTGTTGATGTATTTTGTGTCTTTGCTTGTAATTTTGTTAAACATATATGAACAGTCTTCGTTTTGTTTATGTTTTTGATGTTTAGATGTAAGTTGACCAAGTTAAACATCCTCCTGTTTGACTTGGCAACTAAGTGATCATGATTAACATTTGTACACACACGAAGGTGGGCCTTCGTGTCACTCGTAAGACACGAAGGAGTCTTGAATGTTTATAACACGAAAAAACACGAAAGCAAGTTTGTGTTTGCATTGCTTTCGTGTCTACCATGGCACGAAGAAAGAGCCTTCATATCTCTGATGTGTGTTTCGTGTCCCATCTATATGTCTTCGCGTGTAATTCTGCTGTATTGACTAGAAATACAGCAAGTTGGGATTCATTTTGTAAGAGTGTATTTTAAAAGAGTCTGGAGCTTTATTTTGGATATTATATGTTGTTACAATGTCAAAATCAATTGAGAAACTTTTGAGTGATTTGTTCTTCTTGATTAATTGTATTCTTGCTTGGTTGTGTGTAAATCAGGGATTCCGCACTAGTGTTTATGCATTTGATAACTTGAAGTCACCTTGTTCTATGTTTCTTTCAGGGACCTACAAGTAGTGGTCGGCGCACGGTGATTGGCCACACATCGATGTCCTTGTGTACTTCTTGTCCCCTGCACGATTGCTCATCGTGAGATGTTGCTGGACACGGCCTGTCGTGCGCTTATTGGCCACCTGCTCTGACATTCGTACCAGCTGTACTATCTTTTGAGTCATCTTGCTGGCGCCACGAAACTTGCGCTTCTTTAGCTTGCGCCATTTTATCTCAAATTGGACTAAGTGTTAGATTTCATCTGTTTTGGGTATGGTTCTCTGCGTGCGACCTAAGCTTGCCTCGTGTAGCCGACGTAGGATTTGAGACCATATCCCTTCACCTTATGTATTTATTATTCATGCATTACATGTGCATTCATGGTTTAGTATATGTATTGGCGATAACATTACTCATAATCATGTTACTCATTTACTTTCATGTACTATGTGTTAAGGATTATATTACATGCCTTAAGACTAGTGGGTATGGGGAGGCTCATCCTCATGAGGATGGGCCGCCGCGTAGGCGTCACATCACCGTCTCATGGAGGATGGGTCTCCTCCCAATTTGAGGGCGGTGGATGATGGGACTACCCCATATAATTTTTTAATGTTTAATTTTTATTGTTTAACTTTTTTATTTGTTTAACTTTATAAAAAAAATTCAAAATTTAAAAATAAGACATAAAATCCATTACATAACATAAATAAAAATTACATAACCTAAAAAAAAACTACACTACTCGTCTTCGTCACCGGCCTTGTCGTTTGCGTTGTTCCATATATGTTCTACCAAATCCTGTTGATGGTTTGCATGCGCGTAGTCGTTGGTTAGCGCGAACGAGTTTAAATCCTGTTGCGTCGGCCACTGTCCCGTACGCCAGTTGGCGAATGGCCGCAGTACACTTTTGTAACGTGGTGAACCCTTCATACTTCCGAGCATCGGGTCGTTGCGTGAAAAACGGGTCTACCCCTGCCAAATCATCAGCAATCCGTGTGAATAACCGGCGACTCATTCGGAACCTTCGTCTGAAAATGTCGGCGTGGTAAAGGGGTGCATCCGAAAAATAATCGTTCACCAATTTCTCGTGCGCTCCTGTCGTAAAAAATATATAAATACGAGTAAATAAGGAATAAGGATAATAAAAAATATATTAATGACAAACCTTCGCGGTCTCTGTTAACCCGTATTCGTCTGGTAATAACGCTTTCAGACGAGTCTTCTTCCTCTTCCTCCTCCATAAGAATCTGCGCCGCCTTTACCACAGTGTTTGCGAAAATCATCTCCTCTTTGTCTGAAGAACCCGAGGACCACCAAGAATTAGATGCCATTGTGAATGAAAAGATATTTTTTTATAAAATAGTGGTATAAAAATGAGAGTGTTTTGGGTTGAAAGTGGGGAGAAAGTGATAAAAAATGGTATAAAATGGAATGGTTTTATAGAAAAAAGGAAATTTTTTTTTATTAAATACATATAGCCGTTCAACGGCTATATATTCAAAATCATGGCCCGTCTTCAACGTCTTGGGCTAGCCGGTTTTAACATGATGGGCCGAGAGGGGCGGTGTGGGGGACCGGCGCCGGGCTTCGCCGGGCCTAAGCCGGCCCCCATACCCCTTGGTCTAATATTTTCATGTTGCACCGCTTGATGAAATGATGTACTTTTTGTGTTTTTTTTTTTTTGGTGATGATGATTTTGTATGTTAGATCGGTTGTAACCAGAGTAATCTTTGTGAGAAAACCGTACTAGAATCAAACAAAAGACGCATCAAATAATATCATGGTGTTATTAAGGTTAACATCTAGTTTTTGAAGAGCGGGGCACGTGAGACCAGAATGAGAAAAAAAAAGAAAACAATTTCGTTGACTTTCAAAAAATATATATTGAATGCATCATCGATGATATTAACGTGATCCCTTACCTGCCACACGTTTATATCCAAGAAAGCCAACTTTGACAAGTACTGCTATCAAAAGTTTGACTTTGTAGCTTTCTTAAAAGTTTAAAGTTAAACTTCACATCGATGTTTTTTTTTTCTTTTCTTAACTTGGTCCATTTGACTATGTCATGCGAAACCACCCGATTATATCTATCTCCACTAGTCTATAATGCCTATACAACAATTTAATAGAAAACTCAATAAATCTGAGAAAAATCTCCTTGTGGTGAATGGAATCTAGAACCTGCCCAAGCCTTATTTAGAAAAAACCACCCAAGATGCCAGTAGACTATAATATTATGGGCAGATGACAAATCTTCTAGCACAAGCTTCTCAAAGAAAGCAAAATCGGCATTTTCATCCTAAATACCGAACGGTACACGTGGCAGTTTTTTAGTGCTTGTTTCCAAAAAAAAAAAAACGTTACTTCTTGAGATCTCGAATAGCTTTTACGTACATGTGATATTTAGTCATTTTGGCATTTATTTCGACATGGTTTTTGTAACTAGGCCAGTGCACTCTTTATCTAGAAAATAGATGAATCAATGATGATTGTGAGGCCGTTTCAACATTTTTACATTTTTGAAGACGCTAAAGAAGTATAAAGTGAGGATCCTTTGAATTTGTACAGTTTCACAAAAAAAAAGGACGCAAACAACTAAAAATATAAACAAGAAAGCCTCCTCCTTTATCCCCCGGTTGGGACCGAAAAACATAAACTGGAAATTTGAAAACAGAATACTACATACAATAGCAATTTAAGAATCTATCTATTATACTAAAGCAAAATAAATGTTGACTTTTTGACCTTGAGGTGGCATATCTCTTTAGCCAGAGAATTGTGATTTGGGCGCCATTTTCCTTTCTCTCCTTTCTTATTCACTTTCACGAGCGGCAAAATGAATTTAGGCATTCTCCAAACATTCAATATTGAAACCTCTCATATGCTCTTTGTATGGAAACTACAATCAATCATCAATCAGTTGAAAATCTTCTCCAAAATTACGAATACTATGTTTAACTAGAGGATTCAAACGCGAATTATCTTCTCCTCCGTATTCATCTTTTTTTCATCATTCTGCAAATCTGAATCATCGGTGAGTGCTATCAAGCAATTGCTTCTTATATTATCTATTATCTTGATGTTGAAGTTTAATCCGTTAATTGGTGGTATGTTAATGAATCCTTAAAACCCTAATTTCAGTTTCATACATCTCTGCATGTCCATCGCTGTATTTCTCATAAACCCTAAATCAAGGTATGTTTTCTTCTTAATCTTTGATGCTGTAAACAAATATTTTTTCTTCTTATTCTTTGATGCTGGTGGTCTAGGGTTTCTCTGTGACCATGACTGCTGTGGGTGTAGGTTCCGCTGGTGATGTCATGACGATTTTGATGGTTCAGCATGTAGTAAGTGGTTCAATTTTGATGGAAACGATTGGGATTTAGGGTTTATGTTCTGAATATTTTCTATTTTTTCTAAACTGTACGTAAAATAAATAAAGCATAAACACTGCTACTATAGGGTGACTTTTTGGTTTGAATAATTGATGTGTACTGGTGGTTATTGGCGTGTTTGATTGGTTGTGGCCAGTAATAAATATGCAAACTAAAAAAGGTTGGGCTTTTAAAATCCAATTGTAGGGCTTTGTTGTCATATAGTGTGAAATTTGAAATGATTAGAACCTGAAAATGCAAAGAAATTTGAAATGATTTGTTCTGTTAGTTTTCTTAAGACAGACGAAGATTAAGCAAAAAAACTATGTTTTGGGATCATCGGTGAAAGGCTACCGTCTTATCTACTGCATGATGTGTGTAACGATCTTTTAGATTTTCTGTTTTGTGCTCTAACAATGCAGAAATATATGTAGATTGTGAGTGAAAATTGGGAGCTTTTAAAATAAAATAAGCTTCTGCCGAGGTCAGTTTTTTTATTTACATGGAAGTAGATTTCAATAAGCATCTGATTTGTTTAATTTACATGTAGTGACTTAATCTTTATGAGGAAGTTTGGTCTGTATCACCACTTTGTTTAATTTGGCATGATTCTAGAAAGAGACCTGCATGTTTCTGTTCATGAAGAGCACATGCGACTGATTATGCTATAGGTAATGCTTAAACATTGTTATTATATCGTTTAAACTAGACGTAAGTTATAAATAATGAAATCAAATCAATGCAAATCTTATCGCTTCTTTGACGTACGGGCATTATTCTTGCTTTATATGGAGCTGCAAAAATTAAACACATAGCTTTGATAATTCAAAGTGTCAACTGGATTCAGGTGATTTTGTGAGATTTTCTATTCATAATCGGTTCCATTCTTCTAGAGACGTATCTCCTAAGGAATTTTAACCTTAAAAACATCATTATCATATTGTTTAAAATTTCTAAAGAAGCAAAAAACTTGATTCCCAGCTATTCTAAAGATGGTCCATTTCATCTGGGACACATAGTTATCAGATTATTACATATCTTAATTAAGGTATGACATGTCTTATTGACTTTAACTTTTTGATACATTTGTATGTTCTCGCATCATTTTCGCAAGAAATGAAAAATATTTGAGAAATAATGAAAGGAAAAGAAGATGAAACCTACATATGTAATAATGGGATTGCTCATGAATACATACTAATACTCTATCATGCTGTTGCTTCTTTGATGCTTAAAACTTGGATAGATAGGGGGATAGCGATTAAGTAATTCTTGACTTTTTCAGTCAAGAATTGATAAAACTCTTATGGAAGTTGACACATTTTCATTAACTAACACCTTTTACATTTTACACATGCTTGCTTTTTTGGTTTTTTGTATTGTCGATACTCTTTTTCTCCTTCTGAACCATATTATTCCTTTATTTTTTTTTGTTTCTTTTTAATACTTATATTGTTACCTTCATTATATACTTTAATGATATATTAAGTGCATTTTTTTGAGCAGGCCTATATACTGGATTGCTTAGACAAGCTGCATACAAGACTATCAGACATGGTAAATTGATGAACATGATGTGTTACATTTTACAGTAGGATTAATCTAATTAATCATGTAATTATTATTATTATTTTTTTTATTTTTTATTAACATGACCTTCGACTTCATAATAGGATTCTGACAAACAAGGCATTTGAGGCCAATGACGGAGAACCCCTTCATTTATAAGATTTAATTACAAAGTTAAGATTCTAAGTCCTAACGGTTCTAAAATGTGTGAGGGTGCTAGACAAGTGTCAATTTTAGTATGGTTTGATTGACTTGAAGCAATTTTTCTTTGATTTTATTAAAATTATTTTTAATAATGTTACAATTTTTTTTGATTTGCTGATAATATATTTTTTTATAAGAGTAACCTTAATTGAACTATGCATAAGCTAATGGGTCAAAATATTTTTGAGAAGAAAAAGGCCAAAAGTTTTATACGAAATTATAAGGTTGGATTAACGAATAGTTGTTGATATGTTACAGGAGATGCTGACTCTAGCCCTTATTATAAAAAAAATTGGTACAGGAAGAGGACTATTTCCATAGAAGTTAGCTATTGCAATTACAACAATTTTAATCAATGAAATAAACAGGGGGTGGAAGTAAATTGAAGCGAATGGGCTGGTTTTGTGTTCTAAACGGTTCAGTTTTCGTGGTCATATGGTTTAAGTTATTAGGGGTTCAATTATTATGAATTATATATAGATATTAAAAACCAAAGTTGGGGCCATGAGAGTCAGTGCCATGTGTTCAACAACAACAACAACAATAATAAAACTCAGTTACTTTACTTCACCAGGTAGCAAAGGATGAGGGGTTTGAGCTTCCGCCTCCCGGTGAATACGCAGTCGGCATGTTATTCTTGCCTACTTCTGATACTAGAAGGGAGCAAAGCAAGATTGTGTTTACAAAGTATCTCAACAATTAAATGTACAATGGTGAATTTTCTGCAACAACCTTTGTTTTGAAATTCTTACATCGATCGCCAACATTCGGAGTGCATTTTTGAGCTTAAAAGCAAAAGGGATGTCCATACAAGGAAGCATTGTATGTCCTCTATTTAATACTCCTTTTATTTCGATACGAAGGATATTCAAATTTTGAACATTTTACTTTACATATGTAGAATAAATGGACAAGAATCTTTAAGAGAAAATGGAACATGAAATTTGACAAGAATCTTGCCATATGTAGAATAAATATTATAAATTATTGATGTTTTAAGTTGTCTTCTCTAGGCTAAGGTGGAAGTTGAAAGATTGAAGCATTCATGCCAGTCATTCAACAAGACACGTCTTTGAGAAGGGCCCAGTTGCATGTTACAAGAGGTGTTGTGAGGAAGGTCGGACGTTAGATGGTGAAGTTGCTGTTGCAGGTTAATTTTAGTTCATTTTTGTAACTTTTTTACTATTAATCATATTTAACATATGGTAAATTATAACCTATACATTATGTGTTTACATTTTTAGTATTAGACACTACTGTTGGTATTAGTTTTTATATAACACACGCATCACATACGTGGTGCGCACACATTGTGCATTGGATTCTGCAACCAAAATGCATCGTAGCACATTTTAAAACCAAGTTTACATGTTGATTTTGTAACCCTGGTTTTTGGTTTGAGGTATACCACAATGCACTATATTTTTGTCGTATGTTGTATGTGTCAGGTATTAGCGGTGGTAACATTGGTGGTTGTCAAAACGGGTAAACTTTAGTGCTGGTCATCATATGTCAAGCTGACACGCTAAGAGTAGCAGTTTGTATTTTTTAACTAGAATTTTGTTAATAGTTCATGTTTTACTATGATAAGAAAAGTGACATTACTAAATAATACACTTTGAGTGACTTTTGACCGTTTGACTCGAGAAATTGGTTTACATTTTAAATAATTCTATTAATTTACCCGTTGAACCATTTTAAATAATTTTATTAATTTACCGGATGTAAGGTGCTTCTAGCAGCGTGCTAGCCACTATTTTGTTTCTGGTGTTTCTTTACTTAAATTGCTGTTAAATGGAAAGAAATCCTGAAAGAGGATAAACGTACTCACGCACTCCAATATATTTGTTTTTGGTGTTTCTTTTATGAATGATAGAGAATCATAGAATTCTATTTTAGTTCATGGATATGAGCGAAAATGCCTCAACTCTATATACATATTCTACTTTGTGTAGGTGAGCTGTAGAAGCAAAGCTCGTGTTCCTTTTAGATGGTATGTTGGTATGAATGCAGATGGAATTCGAGAAGGGTGATGTGATACTTCTACCTGCAAATGAATGCAGTTGGAATTTCTAGGAGGGTGGTATTGCAGTTCTTTCAGCCCCCAGACCTGGAACAGGTTCGATTTTATGTCTCAGTTTGTCATTTACAAATTACAATTTATGATGGAAGTTGGTAATAACTGAGCACTATTTTAGTAATCTGTTACTTTCAATGTTTTTTTTGTTGTATGTATGTATGTCTTGGTTGTGCTTCACATCTGTATTGTGATTGCATATTCCTTCATTTTATACAAGATGAGATGTTGCGATTTTGCAACTGTTTTTACTTTCCTACTTCATGTATATGAGTTTTGAGTGGACGATTCCTACTGATTAGAGTGCGGCATTAGTAATGGGGATTTAAAGGTATATCACTCGCACTAATTTCCAATTTCATTTCGATGTTCTTCAGTTTTTTATTTTCACTATTAGTTCTCGATTTCACTTTGTTAATCCTTAAGAATCCGGTGTATCGATTTCACTTTGTTAATCCTTAAGAATCCGGTATATCATTTTTTACACATCACTAATTATGTTCTTGAATTAAGCTATTGATTCAACATTCAGGCATATCGATTGTCTTTCTATTCCATCATGTTATGTTGTTATTTTATTCCTAAAGATTGTTGATTTTAAACTATTAGGGTTTTTTAGCAAACAACTGATATTATTATTTTTCACATTTATTTTTTGGGTTTTGGGGATTCAATATTAACCCAAGATTAAGCATATTAGATGATCAGTTACTGTTTGTGGTCTTTTTCCAGGTGTAATTCAAGGGTGTTTGTTTAGGTTGTTTGGACAAACTAACTGATAAGGATCGTAGGTTGCTAGAAGCATACAAGGGTTACCTGATTGTTGAATCAAGGCTTATAACATGCGATTTAAGGTGGTTTTGCGGTCGTCATCTATATTTGGTTCAGGTCATCATTTTCAAAGAACAAGAATCAAGGGACAACAGGTGAACACAAGTTTGCTAAAACTGTTTCTGCTCTGGTATTGCTTATTTTTTCCCACTTTTGTTTATTGATCTTTATGAGTGTGGGGCTGGATTGAGACACATATCCCATTGTTTCGTTTTGTTTAATTTATGCGTAGAAGGTGCTCGATGAAATGCCTGTGCGAAAACTATTGAACTTGGGTTGAATCATAATTCACATGTTGATTAAATTTGCTTAATATGATTGCCCACCTATGTACTTTGCTATGGAGTAAACTATCGGGAAATTCGGTACCGGTACCGGTTTCGAACCGGGTTGATAGCTTTGGCTCATTCCTACTATGAACTTGGTTTGATTTAATAGGTCAAAGAATCAACAAGGATGTTTAGTCAAAAAGTTGTCCTATGGTTAAAGATAAGTGGCTTCTACCTGAAACCTTGAAATACCATATGTTTACTTATATATTTGTTGTTGAATTTTCGAGATTTTTTTTAAACTTAGTCTTATGTTTTGATGGTTAAAAGAAGGGTAGTGGCCCAGTTTTGATGGTCTTTCTAGATTGTGAAGGTGGGCTTGCAGAATACGTATAAATATAAATAATGGTTTAACACATAAAATAAATATTAGTGCAACATAGTTTAGACATAAAATAAAAAAAAAAATAGTATATGTTTTGTTACTATTTTTGTGAACTAAACATGTGATTTAGGTGGAACTACTATAAGTAGAATACCCATATAACCATATGTGTTCAAGCAACTCACAAAATGTGAACCATCAATTCAGTGATGCTTCAACGAACAACCGAGTGCTTAAGTCAGAGTTGGAAGCCCTGAGAGCTAAGGTACCTTTTTTTCTTAATCATGTATAATTACATAGGTGACCCGTTTGACCCATATGTTCCTTTACTTTTAATTATTTACATGCTATCAATAAAATCTTTGAAAAAGGTTGGATCTTTTGTAGGATTTTGATTTTTTAAAGTATCTGGCTTACCAAATCATAGGTCAGTGCTTAAAGTTGGGGTTCCAATAATGCTATTACGAAATATAGACCAACAAAATGGTTTATGCAACGGTACAAGGCTACATGTTACAAAATTGTACAGCCGTGTAATTGAAGCAAAGATAATTTTGGGTTGAAATATTGGTACTCGCACATTCATACCTAGAATTAATTTAACTCCTTCGGATAGAAAGATTCCTTTCGCGTTTCAAAGGAGCCAATTTCTAATAGCCGTATGTTTCGCGATGACGATCAACAAAAGCCAGGGCCAGTCGCTATCAAAAGTTGGGTTGTACTTGAGGCAACCCGTTTTCACACATGGTCAGTTGTATGTAGCTTTATCAAAGGTTAAAACACGAGATTGAGTCAAGCTACTAATACTTGACAACGACGGCGAACCTACGAATAAAACAAATAATGTTGTTTATAAAGAGATATTCAATGAGTTGTAATTTGTGGTTGTATTCATGCATTTTAATTATTTGGTGTACTCTCTCTCATTTCCGTTAATATTTCAACGTATATATAATTAAAATATTTACGTCAACATGTTAAAATAGTTATTTTTCTTATTAGCCACCCGTGTAACACACGGGAACTTAGACTAGTGTTTTATATACAAATTAGAATATCGTTAGGAATCAAACTTACCTGATTATCCTTCAATTTGACACCTTCCCCTAATTTTGGATTTTTAGCCATAAATTCTCATAGCTCACAAATCCCCAATGACGCCATTGAGTAATAACGGTAATCGCAGACTCGAATATCTAAAGAAACGATGTTGATGACCTTGATTTAGGGATTTTAGGTTGAACGATTAGTATTTTTGATTTTGGAATGGCGAATATTCTACAAATTGATGGATTGGAACGATGATTATGCCTACAGGCTATTGCTATGCCACTAACCCAAACACACATTGACTGATCGCATTGATTAAATGGAACGATTGGGCTTTGGGCCTTTCTTATAAATAAAAAGGGGCATTTATTTATAAATCGGTTTTAACGATTGGGCTTTGGGCATTTCTTGTAAATAACTGGGCATATATTTATAAACTGTTTTTTTTTCATTATTTGAGCCTAATCCACATGCTATGTATGAAAACTTTCTAAAAAATTGGTGGCCTCTTTTTTTTCATTATTTGGGCCTAATCCATATGCTATATTATTTCGAAGTTCTACCTTCTCGGTTTGATTTGGGACGAAGGCTGGAGGTTAATATTTGGGGACTGAAGAACCAAAGAATCGAGTTTAGGCCGGAGCCTGTAATTGAGGGTTTGGATCTTGTAAATGAGCTGGAGAATCATCCTGCAAAACAGAAAACCGTTAGGCTCGCCGCAGAGATGGGAGGGCCCCTCTGCGACCACCCTCCGCCGTGAGGATAAGTATTGATAGAGAGAGAAAATAGAGAGAGAAAATAAGGACGGAGATTCAGAAAAACGTACTTGGCCTTGTACTTGATGGGGTATTTATAATGGTCAACTGAGATGACGTCATTCGTCCAGACGCACTTGAATGGAGGTTCGTCCTCGGAGTTATGGGGGAACGGACATATCTGAGATGTCTGTTCAAGTGGAGTCCGGTTCGTCTCAAGGGATCATGTCCGGCCTCGGATATGTATCTTTAGGGACTAAGGGTGGCAATCACAGATTTGGGAAGACATGATTCCTTTTCAATTTCTCTTCATCTTGGTTCGATTTCATTGATTTCGTTGTTCACAATCGGTATCAATAGTTCGATTAATTCATATTAGTTTAGGGGTTCACTTTTCTTGATTTTAAGAATAGTGGGTGATGAGGGGTCGTTAGAAAGAAAGAAAGAAAGGGCTGGGGGTTATCTAGTTTCTTGTTACGCCTTTAGTTTAAATTTTGTCTTATAAAAGGGTATATTTTTTCTATTGACAATAAAGCTATTGGTGGAATGTGACGAGTTTGAGCCGAAGACTGAAATGATAAGAAATGTAACCTGAGAGAGTCGTAGGGCAGAAAAGGTTTATGAACTGAAACTAAGACTTGCAACAAACCATATGGAGGAAAACTATAATTACACTACAAGAAGACCGGGCATTATCGACGGAAAACATCCTTTAGAAAAAGCCCATCAGAAATAGAAATTTACGGATAAGTACCATCATAATCTATTTACTATTATTATTATAATTATATAAATTGTATGGAGCTGTTAGTGATACGTTGAGAATCTTTTGAGAGTCGGTGATAAAGTTCCAATAATTATATCCGGGAGAGTTTTGCAAGTTTAATGCCCCCTAAAACGAATGAATTGAAATAGAAAATATAAATACTATTTCATGTTTATTTGCAACATGAAATTTCACATAATAGTAACAAAGTTTTAAAAATGTTTTAATTAGGTCACTGGTATCATCTTTGTCCCAACTAGATAACTTAACATTCAAATCAACCCATGTCATTTTTTCCATGTGTCAAGAAAAAAATGGAGGATAAGATGCTGGTGTCGAATTATTTTAATATATGAAATTATGTTTATTGAAAATAAAAACCATTTAATTACATTAAAAATTAAAAAACAAGTTACCTATTAAATGGATGAAAAAACCCTTAATTTTAATGAAGAATGAATGTTGAGTGACCTGATTGGAACACTTTTGAAACTTGAGTGACTTAATTGGAACACTTTTAAAATTTGATTACTATTCTACAAAGTTACCCCTTTTTCGAATACAATTTTATTTGGAGAACCGCAAGAACAAAATAAAACACATGTATGTGACGCATTCATGATTTGATAAAATAATAAGGTAGACGCTTATGTAACAATTTCCTAAAAAAGTGTACTTGTTAATGCATATTTGTCTGTAGCTTGTAACCATTTGATATGTATTTATTTCGGCCTTAGTATAAACGTTTAACAGTGTTCTGTGTTTGTTTTTGTAAGAGTTGACCAAAGTCAAACGACATCCTCTTGTTGTTTGACCTTGGCCAATCACAGTGTAAATGACATGCCCTTGCCAAACAACATGGAGGTGTTGTTTGAAAGTTGCAAATGACATGTATGTATGTAAAAAATCATAATCTGTTTAGCGAAACTCTCTTGGAACCGTTTTGTTACCCCAAAATTTTTAGAATTTTGCACAAAAATAGAATTTATGTTTGTAAAAATCATAATCTTTTGCACGTTTATAAATCAAGCTGTTCACAAAACTCTTTTGGAACCGTTTTGTTACACCAAAATTTTGTACAAAAGTAGAACTTATTATTGTATTATTGCTTTAGTTTAATTCAATTAACTCATGGCTTCAAGGAGCTTGAGATTAAGTTGCATGATAAAAGTTCTACTCCATTGCACCAACACTAAACGCTACGCATACAATATAATGAGCACCCTAGTTAATATTGTTGGGTGGATAAGATCGATCAGAAACGTTTTGATTGTGATTGAAGACAAAGGGTATTAAGGTTTGTGATTTGAAAATGGATAGATATTCGAAAGAACAAGGAAATGTTATAAATTTGTTGGTGAAAGATCATTGTCGCAGATCATCAAATATATACATACATACGGCAATTGTTTGACAACGCAACCAGGGCCGGCACTGAGAATTCGTGTACCCTATTCGATCTCGAAAAAACATACCCTTAGGCCTTAACGAAATTGGGTATTGGATTCACTAAAGGTCTAAACCTAATGCCAATAGGCTAATAACTTATCTAAACCATAAGAATAGTTTTGTAAGTGGACTTATGTTGGTGTTTGTATGGGTATACCATATTAAAAAAAATTTCTTTTACGTATATTTATAGGTTTTTTTTTAAATAATGTGCACTTCGAAATATTGGACCCTGGCTGGTGGTCCTCCTCGCCCACCCTTAAGGCCGGCCTTGAACGCAACCGTTGGGATATGCCGGTTGACAAATAACTGCCGTTAACAACCGTCTTTTAACTAATCTAATCCTAGGAATACATAAGTGGTACATATGATAATTACATAATAGCAATAATAATAAAGTTAATACTAAGTCATAGTTTATATTATCTAATAAATATTAAGAGCTCTTGGTTTTGGTCTCCATTTTCTTTGATAGAAGCTGTATTCAATTGACTGAACACCCTATTGTTGATTATATATATCGTAATTAACACGGACCATGCATGTAACACATATATCACACGTTTTATTTATTAATGCATGCGTACATCATACATTTCATACACCCAAAATAACACGACATATCTTAAGACAACTATAGAGTAGTGTAAACTATAAGAGTTATATATATATATAGCTTCTTTATTTATCTATGACATTTTAAGATGGTGAGGTGGTGCTAGCTAGTAAGTGGCTGAGCTTAGCCAATAGTAGGAGTTCGAACAACCACCCCACTAGAGTTCACCCACACCCGCACACGGTCGCATCGGAAATCAGCTGTGACCACAGATCCCTCCAATACCTCTGTAGCATCGACCCGCGGATTCTCCCTCTCAATCGTAGCGGTTGCCACGTCTCCCCTTGTCCCAACAAGCTCCGGCCATGAATTCTTTCCTGTTCCAATCATCCAAACAAAAATTTGTATAAATCATATGAAATAACTTAAACCAAAACAAAAACCGTAACTATAACCAGTATAATCCCACCAATAGCAAAACTACTAGTACAATATAGCGAATACGGATATAGGCAAGCTATACCTCTATATCTGAAATAGAAAGACTGCTTCCAACTAACTTAACCAAAACAGAAGAGAGAAATTGGATATACCTTTACAGGTGGTTGACATTCTTACTTTTGCATTGATCAAGAACGGGAGTATGTGGGATATAAATAGAGCATGAGTTATACATTTGAGTTACGTAACGCACTTTCAACTTTGACACTTTCAAATGTTCCCATTGGATTGTCAATAGTATTAATTTCTATAGCGAAAAACATAAATATAATTTGCTGGTTTTGTTGAATTTCTTTATTTGAAAAGTCAGACAAACTAGCCAAGATCTTGGTGACTTTATGCATTAATAATTAGGACATTATTATAATAATACTATGAAAAGTAACTCTTTTATTTATAAAGTTCCAAGGATAGTGCAAAACATGGAGTGATCAAGGTAAAAAAAATACGTACAACATATTTGTAATTTTAAGACTTCAAGTTATTGATAATAAAAAAATGCGTGGACACACATAGCATAGCATACCATTTTATGACAAAATCCCCACAGAAAGATATGGAGAACACTCAGAAATGAAAAAAACATACACTATCTTTCATAAATATAAAGTCTATGACAATAATCTTTTGTAGTGCAAACTTCTGCAATGGATCAAGAACATGGTAAAGGTTTTCCCAACTTTTTTGATGAAAAAGAAATGTATCAGTTTTCGGATCAAGATCTATAATTCGCATATAGATTTATTAGCAAAATAACAACTTTCATCAGGTTCACAACTTTCCCTTTAGAGTAAACT
Source organism: Helianthus tuberosus (assembly GCA_030545235.1). Lineage (NCBI taxonomy): Eukaryota > Viridiplantae > Streptophyta > Magnoliopsida > Asterales > Asteraceae > Helianthus > Helianthus tuberosus. The sequence continues at coordinate 167,160,481 of CM060355.1, forward strand.
TCCGTTTTGCTCCCTGTGGTTTGGTCAGTTTAACGGTTTTGCCCCAAACCTTTCAAAATAGCCATTTTGCTCCCTGATCTATGACGTCATTCTCCAGTTTGCTCCCCGGCCCTTAACCTCATCCATTTATCCAGTTAACCCATGTCACATGCAAATCACCTGAGGGGCATTTATGTCTTTTCCCAACCGTCTCTTTTTATTTTATATATTATAATTATAAACAAACACAAACAAATCTCACTTGGCCAGTTCTCCAAACAAGTACCCAGCCACCACCAACATCTACAACCGTCTGCCACCATCTACCACCACCGCCACCGCCACCTTCAACTATCATCAGCCGCTGCCACCACCTGTAACTACCAGCAACCACCGCCACCACTATATCCCCCTCTATAATAAACCCACCATATTTTCATTGATTTCTAACCACAAACTGGACAACCACCACCACCATGTGCCGTTTTGCTCCCTGTGCACATTGGCCGGAAAATTTTAAGATTAGCAGCCATTCAACCAACAACCCCACGGCCTCAAAAGCCCAAAAGATTCAAAAATGATAGAACCTTTATCATAAGGTCACCAAATCTGTTCCGGTCACCACTTCCGGCCAGATCAAAAATCTAGATCCAAAGAAAACATCACACTCTCCTAACCACCCAATCCTTTCTACCGGCGACTCAAATCCGAAGAAAAACCAGATCCAGACAAGGTTCTTAATGGCTATTTCTTTTCAGATCTGGGAAATCTTGAAGGGTGCGGCAATCTTGAAGGGTGCTCAATGGCAGTGGTGATGGTGCGACAATGCTGGTGGTAATGGTGCCTTTGGTTGACGGCAAGTTCTGAAACCTCCACCACCGCTAGTGCCGCCGGTGACAAGCTAGGGTTTCAAAAGTGAACAAGATGACAGGTGCGATGGTGGTCGGGTAGGGATGGTGGTGGTGGTCCGATGGAGCAGGTTGAAGGTGGTGGTCGGGTGGGGGCGGTGCACACGGTGGTGGTCGGGTGTTGGCGGTGCACACAGTGGTGGTGATGGAGAAGACAGAGTGTAGAGAGAGAGAATAGAGAGAGGAGAGAGAGAGATCTGAGAGAGAGAGAGAGAGCAGGGACTTGGTATTATCAGGTGATTGTGTTATAAATTAATAAATAATTAATAATTATAGGAAAAGACTAAAATGCCCCTCAGGTGATTTGCACGTGACATAAGTTAACTGGATAAATGGATGAGGTTAAGGGCCGGGGAGCAAACTGGAGAATGACGTCATAGATCAGGGAGCAAAATGGCTATTTTGAAAGGTTTGGGGCAAAACCGTTAAACTGACCAAACCACAGGGAGCAAAACGGAAGTTTACTCTTCCCTTTAATATAAGCCTGTTTAGCACGAATCATTAAATCTGAAAAGTTAATTAAGTGAAGCCTAGAAACTAGATTCACTAGAAGAAATTATTTTATTTGGGCAGTGTTAATTAGGTTTATGGGCGGTTTCAAGACCGCCCAAACATACTTCGCTGAAAAAACTGTTGGTTCAGGCCCCAATTAAACACTCAGAAAAACTCACGAACAAACAATATTAACAAAAGATTTCTACTTGCAAATTTCTTAATAAAATTGAGTGTGTAAAACAAACTACTTCAACTGCATAATTTATAGAAAAACAAATAAAACACATGCCAAAATAACCTAGTCCACTAATTCCTTTTATTTAGCAACACTCCAACGTCACTTCCCATGCAATTCGGTCAAACAGAGACCATTTCTTCAGCCCATTAAACCCACTCTACTGCTGACCCGAATCCATATATTTGACCCGTAATCGATTCATGACCCGGTTTGACCCGATCATCAAGATTATACCCAACATTCACCCCCTTAATCTTGATGTCGGATCTTGGTACTCGATCCTTACTCGCTTGCATTCGTGCTTTCTTTACTTGCTATAACAGGAACCGGTTTTCTTGCTAAACTGTTGCGTTCTTGCTTGATCCGAATTCGTTCTTTCTTGCTTCGAATCATCTTTCTTGCTAACTTGCTACTCAAAGGTTCGGTCTTGCTCTTGCTATACGAACCACACGGGTCCGGTCTCTTGCTAACTTTCGGTTTTCTTTCTTTCTTCGGGCAGTCGATTTCATTCTTTCTTTCTAATCGACGCTCATACTTTCTTCTTTCTAGCCGATGCTTTCTCTTTCTTTCTTTCTTCATACACCGGTCTCTTTCTTTCTTTCTTTCTTGCTAAGCGACGCCAGCCTCTTTCTTTCTTTTGGCGCCTCTTCTTTCTTTCTTTCGTTCTTTCTTTCATACTGAAAACACTTATGTTCTTGTTATCTTGCTTGATCGGTTCACACAGATCCGATTCGACTCTTGCTCTTGTTTCCGTAACTTGCTATCCGGAAACTTTCATCTTGCTGATCTTGCTTCAATTCTCCGTTCGATTTCAGACCGTGAAATTAACTCACGTATCTTCTTGCTTGCTGACTTGAATAAAAAATGAAGTATGTGCCTGTTTCACCTACTTGCATGCTAACTTTCTTTTCGATTGAATCCAGCCACATATTTTCTTCACCTGTGTGCCTCCTTCATCAAACTTTTAAAATCCTCTCTCTTAATTGCCGTTCCTTTTACATTCCGATGATCAGCTACAAATTACCCACTTGCTTTCTTTCAGCTGATCGCTTTCTTCAGGATCAGCCCTTGCTTTTTCCTACAAACCGAATTCTTCCGCTTCTTCGATCTACAGCCCCACAGCCAAAGGGCTGCTCTCTTACTCGATACCGACTCTCAAAACGGCCTCCGAATCGTCGACCTTGCTCTGATACCAAATGTTGGTTCAGGCCCCAATTAAACACTCAGAAAAACTCACGAACAAACAATATTAACAAAAGATTTCTACTTGCAAATTTCTTAATAAAATTGAGTGTGTAAAATAAACTACTTCAACTGCATAATTTATAGAAAAACAAATAAAACACATGCCAAAATAACCTAGTCCACTAATTCCTTTTATTTAGCAACACTCCAACGTCACTTCCCATGCAATTCGGTCAAACAGAGACCATTTCTTCAGCCCATTAAACCCACTCTACTGCTGACCCGAATCCATATATTTGACCCGTAATCGATTCATGACCCGGTTTGACCCGATCATCAAGATTATACCCAACAGTTTAAAGAACCACCCAAAGTAACATCACCCGGGAAATAGCACCTAAGGGAGGAAGGGGCACCCTAGGGTAAGTACCCTAGCCCCAACCAACAATCATTCACCAACTAAAAAAGTGCACCAGTTACCCATTAACAAAGTAAATGGTGGTGTAGCCACCCTAGCCACAAACATTTTATTTTTATTTTTAATTATATTCTCAAAATTAAATATCTTAAAAGTTAAAATGTAAGATTAAATAACTTAAAATATTTCATATAATTAAAACTTTACATAAACTTAAAACATTACATATAACTAAAACTTAAAACAATACATAAACATAAAACATAAAACCTAAAAATTTTAAACTTAAACATAGGTCGCAAGAATGCGCCATGCCGCTACGTGGTTAAAGTAGTCGTCGAAGTTGTGTTTGTAGTCGATACGAGCCACTTGAATAAGCTTGTCCTCCAAGAGCTCGTTGCTGGGGTTTGGCACATTCAAGAACGTGGCATGGAATCTAGAAATTTGATAACGGAAAAGTAACATCACCCCCGGAAATAGCACCTAACGGAGGAAGGGGCACGCTAGGGTAAGTACCCTAGCCCCGACCAACAATCATTCGCCAACTCAAAAAGTGGACCAGTTACCCATTAACAAGTAAATAATGGTGACGCCTACCCTAGCCACAAACTTTTTATTTTTATTTTTATTTATATTCTCAAAATTAAATATCTTAAAACTTAAAATGTAATATTAAATAACTTAAAATATTTCATATAATTAAAACCTTACATAAACTTTAAAGATTACATATAATTAAAATTAAAACTTAAAACAATACATAAACTTAAAACATAAAACCTAAAACCTAAAAAATAAAACTAAAACATAGGTCGCAAGAATACGCCATGCCGCTACGTGGTTAAAGTCATCATCGAAGTTGTGTTTGCAGTCGATACGAGCCACTTGAATAAGCTCGTCCTCCAAGAGGTCGTTGCTAGGGTTTGGCACATTCAAGAACGTGGCATGGAGTCTAGAATTTTGATAACGGATGAACGCGAATCGTGAACCTAATTGATTCACAGTTCGGTTCGTGTCACCAACATAGGTTACAAATTGTCAGTGCATCCGGTTCCAAAAAGTGGTCCGTCGAGTAGGAGATGTGGGTTCGAGTTGGACCGCTACATAAGACAACGATAAAACGATATCTTCCTCTTCGGTCCACAGGTTTGCCATAGTTTTGTGAATGTGAAAGATGGAAAAGGTTTTGTGAATGTGAATATAAAATGGATGATTTTAAATAGAGAAGGGAATAAAGTATTTGAGTTGAATATATATATATTTTTAAAAGACCAAACGGTCAAAACAAGTGCCAACGGTCAAAAATTCCGATTAACGCGAATGTCAAGCGGGTTTGGGAGCTAGCCCAGCCAACCCGCCAACGAGTAACAAATTTTATCTCTTTCTCAAGACTGTTCTATGGTTTGTAATCGTTTGCCCTTGGATTGAAAAAATGCTACATGTTGGAGATATTATGCTTAAATGACTTCCAAGTTCCATCCTTGCAACACTTTCTAGGTTGTGATTTACCAACTTGGATTATGCTTCAAGAGGAGGTCATGAGGGACGAAAAACAAAGTAGGGAAGTTTGCTATTATTTATTTTTTATTTTTTTCTCTTCATATCTTCAATTATGCTTCATATTGTTGATGACTGTCGTAATGGTCATGCAAAAACCTAATTAAACTACGTAGATAGCGTAAGTAGGGTATCGTATCCACGGGGAATTTGTGGTTAGCGTTAAAGAAATTAATTAAAACTAAATTATCTAAATTGGGGGTTTGTTTGTAGATTTAAAAGAAAACACAATTTGTCACGAAAAGTGTTATCAATATTAAGAAAAAGTAACCTCCACCCGGAATCCCGAATACCGTTTTAATATAAAAATCCGTTTTCTGATTCAAAACACCACATAGACATGGCCTCGGAATTAATGAATTTGATTAGTTAATAGGGATAGTTTTTAAGATTCACTATGCAACCTAATAACCCGTTTGATTGTATCAATTACCCACCAATTTACCAACCCGCTAACAACGCAAGAAATTTGCCAATACGCTTAATAAATGACAAGTAATTCAAACACAAGAAACGTTTATCAATAATCCAACACAAGTGGTCAAGATATACCAGTTTACAAGAATCAGAAAAAACGAATAACTAAGTCAAACCGCATAAACGTTCATCCGGGGAGAAGTCACAAGAAGTTTAGTCATGCATGGTGATCTTTGCCGCTTCGGTTGTCATCCCGGATTGGTTAGACTCCATAAACTGGCTTGAAGATGATAAAATAATGTTCAAATTCGTCTCTTGGTTACGTATGACGGCTAGAATTGGGATTGTGAATTCTTCCCCACCCAAAACTGTTGTCGAACTCTTTTTATTTCCCTCAAAATTACCGACCTTCATTGATTTATGTTGGTAATGCGTGGCCCACTAATGAGCCTTAGGTCATCTTGTATTTTACGGCTCAATGCAGCCCATTTAATATGTCCCCCTCTAATTCTCTTGAGCATCTTTAGTTTAACCCACTTCCAATTGCATTCCATTGAGTTATTTTGTCTTGATTTCCCTACGTTGAAAATTCACAACAATTGAATTAATAAACTCAATTCATTATTACCTACCTAGCACAAAACTAATAAACTTATCATATTTTATATCATTATTGATGCATTTTTATCATGATTAGTATCTAATAACGTGTACCTAAAATGCACCAATCAATTGTTCATTTTCAAGGTAAAAAACTTGAAGGCCACAGTCTTCCTTTCACATACCATACAAAGGGAAATTCCAATATTAGGGACTATCTTTGCATACGGTGTTACAATTTGTGAAAGACTCACACCATGCATGTAAGTAGATTTCTTTTTCTTCTCTTTTGATATTATAGCTTCAGATTTTACGGTTACTGTTTCTGACATGAATGGATGAACCTTTATGCTGTTATGATCTTCGTGTTGTGTCTCACCAATGTATTGGTTTTGATTATTCTAGTCATATACACAAGTGTACCGAGTGTACAAAATTTGTATCCGTTTCCTTGCTTCCTTTGTATTTTATGTGTTTTACTTGCCGTTGTCCTATTTTCATTTTCTTTGCTTCTATAGCTCACTTAGTGCTGCTGAATGTATATTTATCTGTTGTCTTCCTTCAACGAACACATGAACCGGATCGATCGAACACACACGCGATGTGTGGAAACCACCGCGTGTCTCGTACCGCAACGTAGAGCTCATACAGAAGGTGTAGAAGATGAGAGAACAGTGAATACACTCAGTATTCACAATCAACAATCACACACAGTGAATGAAGAACACACAAAGTTAGGGTTTGTTTGCACAAGAAGTTTTCTCCAAAAAGTTACTATTTCATTGAATTGGTTCCACAGTTTTTCAAAATCTTGTCTGCGTACAATCACTTAGATTATATACACTCCTAAATACGGACACAAGAGTACTTCCATAGAAACCCTAGACTCAATACGGACAAAACAATGAAAACTTTAAGTACTGACAAGCTATAACCTAAATTCGGACAACCTTGCAAGAACTACAAGTTCTTACAACCCCAAACTACAAATTCGGACAAGGGGGCAAGAATTACAAGTACTGACAAACTGAGAATTACAAATTCGGACCCCCTATCAACACCTCTTGTCCGAATTTGTCATAATAACTTTCAATTAATAACAAACAAGTCCCTCAAGATTCATAGTTTGGCAGCATACAACATTTATCAAACTTAGGTGCATCTACATATTGTATTGACAAATAGAGCATAAATCATTGCCACTTGTTAGAGTCCAATATTAGACACGAGTGTACCAAGTGTCAATGTTATATTCAGTATGCATTACTAATATTGTGTAAGCAATAAGGTTAAATTTACTTGTATTATATTACACTACATGGATTTGGAGGAGTATAAAAGTAGTTAGGAGAGCTTGTTCTTCATCTTCTTGAATGATATTTTATTCCTCTCCTTATTGGTTTGGTTCAAGGCAATCTCAGGCATAATGTCCAAACTTCTGGCAATTTAGCATTTTGCCTTGCTTTAGTTCTTCCCGAAGTTCTTCTAGTGGCTTCTATTTTTGTATGTATTCTGTGAGGTATTCTCCTCCCTTATTTGTTATCAAAAGTTATCATGTGAATGATCTTCATTTTCTATATTTGTCTGAATATTAATTCAATCATGTCACTTGCCTTTTGATGAACTGAACCTTCCTTGTCCATGGTTTCTAAAACGTCTCCCGTGACCATAGTTCTTGTCATGCCGCGTATCCAACAGTTTATCTTGATTGTCCAAGGGGCCTCCATCCAATAAATTGGTCCTTTTTCAATGGCTTTCAATTATCCAACAGTCTCATTTGGAGTTATTATTTCTAGATCAGCGAATTGTTCATAGTTGCAACTATTTGAATGAACCTTCTAGGTACATAACTTAGGAGAGTATCAAAGTTGGTTGGTCTAACAATGAGTCGATAGTATCTTACTCCTTCGTTTTCAACATCTCATATTCCATCTTGAGTGTTTAAAAAAATGCCATTTTGCACAAGATCTACACTGACAATCCTTGTCTTTAGTGTATCCCCAATGTCCTTTACACTCATACAACTTGTAAATTTACACCCAATTGTCATTATATCCTTTTTTTCATCGGGTTGCATATTTGCACTCGGTGTTATTTCCCATTGTTCATTTGCTCTAAGTAAGGTTTTTATACGAATAGCCTATACAATATAGTTTGTGGAATTGAAAATAGGACATTCAAATTCTGAAAACAATTCAACTTCCTTATGTATTACAATCTTTTTATGTAAGGACCTGCACCAAAATGTCGTAAAACGCTCCGTAAGTGAAAACCCGGACCCCTAAAATCCTAATTTTTATGAAAAATCAAGAAAATCAAATTTTAGTGCTCGCTCGCGGGCTGTGAACGATTAAGCCAAGGTCTTCGCGGGGTGCGACAGACCTAAGGATCTCCGGATAAGCTTCAAGGCCACGTGTCACACACGTGGCGAAGCTAGGGTATGACACGGCAGCTCTAGCCGTAGCTAGGGTGGCCCTTGCGCGGCGCGTAGGACGGCCTTAAGGCCTTCGCCGGCCCTCAGCAAACTAAAAAATCTGCTATAAATTGGACGTTGCATGGACAGTCTTTTGTGCTCAAAAAATCCTTTCAAAAATGCCATTTTCTGCTCAAAATAGTGTGTTTAATTGTTGAGACGCTGCTAGGAAAATGGGGTAATAACTCGATCACTGCTACGATACAATGTCCGATCGATTAAAATCAATCCGATGGATGTTTAAGTGCTGCCTGAATCTTGGGCTATACTTTGTCATTCGTCGTGAGGGTTTCGATCTCGTGAAATTATCGTAAATTTTGTATTAAGTTACTAACCTAGTCTCGTTTGCATTATTTAACTAGGTTACAAGCTTAATCAGTAGGCAGACTCTGTCCGTTTAAACTTGCAATGTGAGTCATTCTCTTTTTACCAAATTGTTTTCAAAACCCTACTAGTTTTTCAAAGTTATAATTACAGGGATTAAGTCTTTGTAATCTTCAATTACTGCCGGTATGTGGGGTTTTGTATACATTACTTGATAATCTTCACCATTGGACAACGGGTTAGCCAATGGGTGATATGACCATAGTCACAGATTCGGTCGAGTGACAAATACCGATGTGGGGTAATTGGTTGATATATAAACATTGTAATCGCTCTTAATACTGTAAATTATAACAATGTGTCATTTTGTAAACTGAATGCACTCGCCAGTATTTTTGGCTGATCAAACCTTTTTAAAACATATTTTAGGTGATTTACTGTGAACAAGGAAAAGTACCGCATAGCACTGCAGCTTGAATGAAGTGGCTCAGTAAATAAATAAACATGTTTTTGTAATAAGGGGATTTCCCAGTGAAATTCCTTTATTGTAAATTACGGGGTTTGTCCCAAAACTTATAATAAAATAATTGGGTGTTTTCAGTTTAACGATCCTGTTAAAATTTTTCGCTGCCAAATCAAACACCAATACCACGGGTTTTCTGTCCCGCGGCTTCCGGACCGGGCTAAATGGATCAGGGGCTGTGACAGAAAAATGTGGTATCAGAGCCACTGATTTAAGCCAATTAAGTATTTGAAAAAAAAAAATACTTAATTATTCAAATTGCCATTTTATGATTCTGTGAAAATTTAAGTTACAATAAATAAAATTTAATTTAGATTTCTTTGTATTTCTTCATGTGTGCCTAATAGCATGAATGAACTATCGGAAGCCTTCCGAAATGTCAACATCCATACTACCAATATGGAAACTACCGGAACCCAGTCCGGTTATCAGGCTGACACCGAGGAGCCAATGGTGTTTCAGGCCCAAGAGAAACCCAAACCCAAAAAGAGGAGAAGGCTTCTAGACTGGAAACGCGGAAGAAATAAGAAACCCGCTGCCCAAAGGGTGAAGAAAACGGCGGATCCAAAAGGAAAAGGAAAATAAATAGGAGTGAGCTCTGGTCAAGCTCAGGAATTGCCACCTTGGGAAGAACTCGACAGAAAATTGGCAAACTGTGACCTCATTGGACCTGTTGACGAAACCCTTTTCAATTTTCCCACTCAATCAGAACTTCCAATCAATCTGGAACCTGCCATTCCAAACCCAATTGTCAACTCTCAACCCCTTTCGAACCAAATGGAAGAATGGTGGACCAGTGACTGGCACTTCCAAAACATAATGAACAATTCAAATCCGTACCACCCGCAGATTGAACCACCCCTACTACTTTCCCACCTATGAACCCGGAAAACGTCGCGGAACTACGCCGTTATGGTGAAGAACTGGTGGATATGGGGACCCGGATCCGGACTGTGAGAGAGAATATTACCTGGAAGTACGATGAAAGGGAGTTCCATTACTAAAGGCAGCGGATAATAGTAGTTAAATGTTTTGTATAATAATAATATTATGTGAAAAAAGGTAAATATAATAATATAATAATAATATAATACTAACAAAATATAATATAATATTGTGTAATATACTAAAATAAAGTAGTTGTAAATACCTAGCTTGTATGGATGCATAAGTAATATATATAAAAATATAAATGTCGCAATGTCGACGATTTTGGTTATATGTGTTGGTTTAATTGTGATTATGATTGCTATATTATGATTAGTGGCTATCTATTTCTTGACAATAATACGTGAATATTATTAATAATACAGATGGCAGACGCAGTAAATCAACCGGAAAATGAAGTAAACCAATCAGAACCAAATAATGAAGATCATTTTCTCAATAGACAAGATAAATAAAATATAGTTGCTCAGGGAATAGCTAATGCTATCCCAACAATCATTGCAGGTGCTAGAAATCTCGTTGAACCTTCCCAAGCCAATCATAGTAAGCACACCCGCGATGATAATTTCAACAATAGTGTGAATGGGGGCGATAATAATAATAATAATAATGTGATTCAAGCCACAGTATACAAAAGAATGAAGGCGATGACGACTGGCTGCACTTACAAAGAATTTCTCGCCTGTAAACCAGTTCAATTTGCAGGTAATGAAGGGGCAACTGCACTACATTGGTTAGAAAAGACCGAAGCAGTAATCAAAATAAGTAAGTGTGTAGAAGAATACAGGGTGATGTATGCATCCCACCTTTTCAAGGAGGAGGCCTTGGAATGGTGGAACACGGTGCTGCAAGCTACGGGAAGTGACATGGCTTATGCCATGAGCTGGGAGGAATTTAAGGAATTGGTAGAAAGAAAGTTTTGTCCCTCCTACGAAAAGGAACAGATGACAAATAGGTTCCTGAATCACCGGATGGTGGATGCTGATTGTCGGGGGTATACTTCGAAATTTTTCGAGTATGCTAGAATTGTACCGACTCTGGCTTTGCCAGAACCGGTGCTTATTTCTCGCTACATTTGGGGACTAATTAGCGAGATTCGCGACAAAGTCAAGGCTGTGAGACCCCGAACAATTGACGATGCGGTCGAATTGGCCAACACCTTGACCGACGGATTGGTGCGCACGAGGGAAGAAAACAGGAAAAAGGAACTGGCTCAAAAGATTACCCAAGGTTTCCGTGGGGGTAATAACGACAATAACTTCAAGAAAAAGGGAACTGGGCAATCTTCCACCCCGCCATTCTGCAGAAACTGTAAAAGGAAACATTTTGGAAAATGTAATGAAATTTGCAATTTCTGCAAAGCACCGGGGCACCGAGAGGAGGAATGCCGGAAGAAATCAAGGATCTGCTACAATTGCGGAGAAGCTGGTCATTTTAAACCAGATTTCCCTAAATTGGTCAAACCAGCTAACAACAAGGCAAAAGCGACTGATGGAGCTGCTAAAAAGAATGCAAGAGCTTTTCAGCTGACAACGCAAGAAGCTGATCTGATTCCTGATGTGATAGCTGGTACGTTCCTAGTTCATGACGTTTACGAAAAAGTATTATTTGACTCTGGTGCAAACCAAAGTTTTATAAATACTTCATTCTGCCAAGCTCTTAAACAACCTTTAACCAAACTTAGGCAAATTTATACGGTAGAAACGACAGAAGGAAATTCTGTTAATATAAATAAGGTTCTCCACGAAGGAAAAATAGAACTCTTTGGCCATAGATTTTATGCAAACCTTCTACCTATGAATTTAGCAGGATCCGATGTCGTGCTAGGAATGGATTGGTTAGTAGCCAACCATGCTCGAGTGCTATGTGATCAAAATTCCAAAGAAATTCGTACGCTAGCAGGAGAAGTAATTTTGGTTACAGGAGATAAGCCACGTAAACCAATGAAGTTCGTTTCAGTAATAAAAGTTGCTAGTTATGAACGAAAGTAAGGAATAATGTATATGATTTCGGTAATCATTAACACTAAAAGCAAAGAACTTAAAGAAATTCCAGTAGTATCAGAATACCCGGATGTATTCCCAGAAGAACTACCTGGATTACCGCTAGATAGGGAGGTAGAGTTTAGAATTCATCTAATTCCTGGAACTGCTCCAGTAGCTAAGGCACCTTATCGGTTAGCACCCACCGAAATGTTAGAACTGAAAAAGCAGTTAGATGAATTGTTAAGCAAATGATTCATACAACCCAGTTCATCCCCTTGGGGAACACCGGTGTTATTCGTGAAAAAGAAGGATGGGTCGATGCGAATGTGTATCGATTATAGGGAATTGAACAAGGTTACCATTAAGAACCGATACCCGTAACCTAGGATTCATGATCTTTTCGATCAACTTCAGGGAGCTAGGTACTTCTCTAAGATAGATTTGCGCTCTGGCTACCACCAGTTGAAAGTACAGGAAGAAGACATACCTAAAATTGCTTTCAGAACTAGGTATGGTCATTAAGAGTTTACAGTCATGCTCTTTGGATTAACGAATGCTCCGGCAGCATTCATGGATATGATGAATAGGATCTGTAAACCTTTGGATAAATTTGTAATTGTCTTCATTGATGATATACTTATTTATTCCAAAAGCCAGGACGAGCATTGTGAGCACCTGCATGCACTCTTATTGATTCTTGGCGCGGCAAACACCGCCGCCAACCCTTTGCCGACGCGGTTTATCAAAAAATCGCTACTTTTAGTAGCAAAAGAAAAAAATTAAATATTTTTTTTGGCTACTAAAAGTAGCAATTTTCATGTAAAAAATATTTTAAAAAAAAATGTGTTTTTTTTGAATTTTTTTTATATTATTTTAGGTTTAGTTTTTAGCATTTTAGCTAGGGGGGGGGGGGGGTTAGGTTTTTGGGAGGTGGGGGAGGGGGGTTTATGTTTTTTTTTTTTGGGGGGGGGGGGGGGTGGTGGTGGGGGGGGGTTAAGTTTTTTTAGGTTTTTTTGGAGGGTTTAGGTTTTAGCATTTATCTTGTTTGGGGGGGGGGGGGGGTTGGGGGTTATGGGTTTTTTAGGTTTTTTAAGCTATTTTTGGTTGTGTTCACATTGGCTCTCGCGGTTCTCACTGTTCTCGCAATAAAGGTGGTTCTCGCATGAACCTTACCCTATATATATATATATATATATATATATATATATATATATATATAGGGGACCGTTAAAATGAAAACCGCCTATGGTTGTAAGAACCGAGAGAATCACTTTCTAGCCACTAGATCAACAAGATGGATTGATAAGATTAAAAGTAACTAAAATTAAGGGTGGGAGTTGGCTACAAAGTCCATTTTTCCTACAAAGTGTACAAAGTCATAAAACACCACAATTTCAGCCACAAAACACACTCAAACCCCACAAATAACAAAGTAAAGATTACTAGAATGCCATATTTGTGGGTTTTGGGTTGTGTTTTGGATGATAAGGCTTTAATTTTCGAATGACTAACATTAGTGTGTTTTTATGATGATCATCATGTTGTGTTTTATATTCATAGTTCTACGATGTTGTGTTTGAAGTTTTTATGGAATGTTAGGGTTTGTATATTGTATTTTAGTGATCTTCACACTATTATTTGTGGGTTTTGAGTGTGTTTTATGGTTGAAATTGTGGTTTTTTATGACTTTTTACACTTTGTAGGAAAAATGGACTTTGTAGCCGAACCCCACCCCTAAAATTAATATTAAATAGATTTTGTCTTATTATTTCTTTAATATTTTAATACAAAAGTGTAGTTTAGTAAAATCACTTTTTTTTTGTCTTTTTGACTTTATTATTTTTTATTACTTTTTTGTTTTATTATATTACTTTTTATTTTTTAAACATAATTTTTTTATTAAAAACATTTTTAAATTCAAATTGTTTTAATAAAACAATTTTTTTGCGCCCCGGTTTTTCACTCATCGTTTTTTAACGCGTCGTTTTTGCACGCCGCTTTTTACGCTCGGCTTTTTCAAGCATCGTTTTTGCACACCGATTTTAACGTGCCATTTTTTACGTCCCGTTTTAACGCGATGTTTTTTACGTCCCGTTTTTTTTGGGGATGCCCTGCATTCACTCCCATTGTTTAGGCGCCGTTTTATCACACGGTTTTTTATGTTTTACAACTTACGTAGAAAAGTTTTATGTTTTACATTTTACGTTTTATGTTAAAATTTTTACGTTTTACGTTTTACGTAAAACTTTTAACGATTTACGTTTTAGGTTAAACTATTTACATTTTACGTTAAACTTTTTACGCTTTACGTTAAAACGTTTATGGTTTTAACATTTTTTTACAAAATCTTTTTACCCAAAACGAACGCACCCAGAAATCGCAACTCGGTAGGTGTCTGAGATATTGTTATCATGATCGACTGGAGAAAAAAATAAAAAACCAACAAACAAAAATCAAAACAATGAGTGGATTCTTGAAAAAACGGGGTTTGGCTCAGATTTTCAGATAATCAGAGGCTGCAAAGTGGGGTTCCACGTTCAAAAACCTACCCTATACCATCCTTGCCGCGCCACCGTCATCAAAATATGCGTTTTTTTTGCATCATCAACACCACAAATCCAAAAACCACACTTGAATCGACCAATATCAAAAACACAAATCAATCCAAAAAGATCAAAAAACACCGGCACCAACGGGCACCATCGGCACCACCGGGCACCATCGGCAACACTTGCAATCGGTTACCTGTAAAACAATCGATATTGAAACTTGTAAACAGTCGACAAAAATGAACAGTTGCCACCAGAATAGTTTAGTCCTACACTTTATGTTATCACCCATAACAAAAATACTTACAACCCAATAAGGCATGTTATGAACAGTCTCACTAACAGCAACCCAGACGACTCCATACGCAAAAGAAGAAGCAAGAACACCCAGCAAAAGAACAACCCAAAAGTGGGTATTTATTAGAAGCAATACCTGGTAAAATACCTAAATCAAAGGAAAACCCAGCAAACAATATCAAACCAACATGCTGTCAGATCGAACCCGTCCGTCACCCACCACTGCCGCCACACCACCAAACCCACCGCCGTCACCACCGACACATCGCCAGAATCTGTCTTCCTGACAACGACATCGCCTTGCCGATAACGACATCGCCACCACCACCGACTTCCGAACTGTGACAACTGGCACAAAACCGGTAACTTCCGTAGAATTTAATTAACACTTAATAACTGCAATTATGTGCTTAAATGTCAACATTTTCTGATTACATGCTATATTTTTGAATTCATGCACGTTTTATAATACAAATATTGCTTTATGCATTAAAGATAGCGTTGCGTCAGAAATACTAGTAAACTCACCGGTAAGACACACTGTGTCAACAATTCTGCAGAAAGCAGTCAGACAATAGAATCGAGGCCTAGGAGTAGGTCGAACGTCAAAAATACATTAAAACCCAAGAGTATATACAAGGGTTAACATATAGTAAAATATGCACTAAAAAGCACCCGAAACACACATTAAATGCAGAATTCTGCACAAATCAGCTATAATCAGCTTTTTAACACATAAATATCATGCAGAATTCATGTTTTATTATCCAGAATACCCTCCTAAGTGTTGGGAATTAAAAGGGTCACAAAGGGTACATAAAGGACACTAAACGGTGCAATTTAGCACTTTAACGAACCGGTATCTAACCGAACAACCGGACATTACCCGGAACATCAAAATATTACTAGAAGTATTGTTTTAATATTTCTGAGCTAGTTATGGTCCCCGAACACCATAACACCCCTTATAACTTAATAACACATCAAGTCCCTAAACTTTATACTTGAAAACTAACTTATTTATGAAATTAGAGATTGGAAGTTACACTTTACCCCCCCCCCCCTTAAGAGTGGACGGTCACAATGGGGGTGACCCCACCAAAATCTTGCCAAGATCCTACTTGATCTCCTTGGATCCACTTTGATACATTTAGATATGATTTAGATATATTGTGATCTTGTAAAGATATCATGGAAGATCTTGCATATAAGAAGACATAAGCATTCATCTTCTTCACACCACAACCTTCTCCTCTCCTCCCATTCTCGGCCGTAGCCACCCCCACACACCACCACCATCTTCAAACTTTGTTCATCAATTCCAAGGTTTACATAAGGCGCTAGAAGGTGTTTAAGGAGGTTTAGAGCTTGTGGATCTTGAAGAACCTTCTCCATTTGCTTTTATCCAACCCATTTGTCATCTTCAACCTCTTGTGTTCTTCCCTAGCCTTGTGCTAGTAGTAAGACTCTTATGATCCCTTGTTATTTCATTTTTAGTTGGTTAAAAGATGGTGAATATTGTTAATCACAAGAACACTAAAGAACATGATCATGATACTTTAACATAAGCTTAAATACATAATAATACATGTAAATGACGATGATTTGCTTTTTGATGAATGATGATTTGTGTTAGTGATGTTAGACATCATAAGAAACCTACTAGATTGTGATTAAACACATGATCTTGTAAGTTAAAGTGGTGATCTTGTGAAAGACCACGATCTTCATGCTTTATGTCTTCATGAACTTGAATAATGAAAATGGTTTTCATATGTAAAGATGATTCAAACAAAATACAAATCTTGTGAATAGATGATTACAAAAATAATTTTCCCAAGAAACCAAGTTTATTTGCAAGATTTACAAAGTCATGGTTTCTAAGTAAAATAATAATATTTTTAGTGTTTAGATAAGACTAGGAACATGATTGTAACAAGAAAAATACAAAAGAAATACTTTTAGAAAAATCATCTTACAAGTTGTAAATGACTAAATCCTTTAAAAAAGTGATTTACAAACAAATTACCATGTTTTTACGGGTAACTAAACCTACTAAATAACATGGTAAGTTACTACAAGTTTTACAAAAACTTCAAGTTCATGATTTACTTGATTTTGACACTCGGTAAGTGTTAAATGAGTTGATGATTGTTGTGATGATTTTAAAAGAAAATAAGCACATGTTTTGAAAACATGGGAAACCTCCATTTTTAGGGGAAACTATGCCAAAATTTATATAGAATTTTGACACTTAGAAAAATATAAGTTTTGGTGAAACTTATTAGCTAAAAATATTTACCAAGGTTTCCCTAATTTTTTTGTAAACTTCAAGTTAAGAAATGATGATTTCTTCAAGATAAAAATTGATATTAAGTATGTATATTTTTGAGGAAAAAATATATATTTATTGATCACCAAATTTTGTGCTAAGTGTATGTAGTATGTATTATACATGAATAGTGTATTAGGACTTGAAAATACACTAAATACTCTTAAGGGGTAAAAATACAAAATACACATACAATATGCTTAGACAAATACAAGAGAATATATTTATGAAAATATATTTCTCAATAGATTATGTAACTCGGACAAGTTACGAACCTAAAATGAGGTTTTGGACAAAATACATAACTCGGGTGAAAAATACATGATACTTATATTTATTTTTGAGAAAATAATATAAGTAAGATACATAGTTAAAAATATAAATTATTTTTAACACAAGAACAAATACATAAAAGATGGTGACTTGTACTTGTGCGATACAAGTCTAGTGACTAACGTTAATAAAAACGTATAGGTGACGACGTTATATAAGCAAACCCGGTGAAGTTTACGGCGCAAGAAACGCAAAGTTGTGAGTTCATGTTCCCCTTTTTCTTTTAACTGTTTTCAGTTTTATAACATCGGGGGTGAAGTACATGTTACTAAATGTTTACAGAAAAGTGAGATTATGTCCCCACTTTTAATCTTTTACATACTTTTTAAACTTGGGGAAAATACATGAGTTATGGTATGATGGATACAAGAACTAAGGAATGATACGTGAAATCGTGTCACGAATAGGGTACCAAAAGCACCATTAATCGTGTACATACTAAGACGCAGAACAAAAGGTTAGATCTAATGGGTTTTCGGGCAGCCACACTCTTGGTGATAACTAGTACCAAGTAGTGCTTTTGTGTCTCAGTCGTGAATCGACAACTAGAAAAATGCCTATGGTTTGGATGCTTCCTATGTCGTGTCACATGCTAATGGCCTTGCAACCCATTAACAATCTCGATACATACAGAAATACTTGATTTATATAAATTACATACCATGTTTTCATACAAAGTATACAAACGTTTAATACAAAAACTGCATGAATTCACACCAACATTATGTTGACGATTTTCCAAAAACTCACATGTATTTCAGGTAACTAAAGTGGATGTGCGTGCGGTCATACTCTTGCTCATGGATGTTGTTTATGTTTATCCTTGAATAAGGTTGTAAACTTTTCAGACATTATGCTGTCTTGTGATGTAAACACTTAAACTACGTTTTCAGTTATGTAATGTTTGGTATTTGGAGTTATTTTTTATGAGCATGTAGTATGTTTACCAATCGTATGCAATGAAAACCTTTCATGATCACACCTCGTGCTTCCGCCTTAGAAAGGGGTGTGACAGATTGGTATCAGAGCTGCGATTGTAGTGAACCAGGATTCCTTCTCGAGTCTAGTCTACAATCTTTAGGATCCTTTCACGAATTTTTTTTTTTCAAGAAGTTTTCATTGCATAAAACTTTCCGCGACATCCACTACCTGAAACTGTTTTCAAAGAATCAAGAAAAGACACTACGAGACTTAGGGTGCACTAGAGTAGCACTTGACTTTGACTAGAAATTACTTGCAACTATGTGTGATAATCTATATATACATATACTAGAAATAGAATATCTCAGGTACTCGTGACTTTACCTGAAAGCAATGACCTATCTGAAGGAAGTGATACGAGGATGAAACGAACTGTGCGGACTATGCAAGGAGTTACGTAATTATTGATGCATAGATAATTATCGAATTCAGTGCATAGAAACCACAGCAAGTCTTGTCACGTATCAAACGAGATTCCTTCAATACAAGAGAAGGTCAAACGTAAACACCTTTCCCCCAGCCTATTAAATACTCTGTTGGAGTAATGATTTAGGGTATAAAGACAAGAACCGTCAATGTGAAGTAAGATATTTTGTCCTTTACATATATTAAACTTGTACCTTGGGGAGATGTAACCCTTATGCATTTTGTTTACTTCACAAACAATAACGTAACAAGTTGCCTTGATATGTGTAAAGACTCGGTGAATATCTTATGACACATCAGTATTTATCTATTTATGCATGCTTGTTGCGGTATGAATTGATTCATACGTTTGGCAGATTGTTTTATGTCACTTATGTGGTATATGTCTGTGTATATATACTACTACTACTACTACTACCTCGTATGACGATATCAAACAAATGTCTAACCCTGTTGTGTTATGTTTCGACAGAACATGGCACCTAGGAGAATTGTGAACAATCAAGGTTCCGACCAACCCCCCTGCTCTTCTGCCGAGGACTGCTGAAGAACTGAACGCCCTACTGGAGGAAAGGATTTCCGCAGCTATCGCTCAATACGAGGCGAACCGCACCGAACAACGTGGAGGACCAAGCAATGCTAGACGTAATGGATAGGGAGATACATCCGGAGGAAACACAGCTCAAGGTTGCACCTTCAAGCAGTTTCTCGACTGCAAACCACTGAACTACGATGGCACTGGAGGTGCAGTGGGTTTTGTACACTGGACGGAGAAGACTGATGCCACTATCCGTATGAGCAAGTGTACGGCGGATCAACAAGTCACTTTTGCTACTGGGTTGTTTGTTGATGAAGCTTTGACTTGGTGGAATTTGCAAGTCCAGACTCTGGGTGATGATCCTGCGTACGGCATGACGTGGGATGAATTAAAGGAGCGTATGAGAGAAAAGTATTGCTCACGTGCTGAACTCCAAAGGTTGGAGACTGAGTTCTGGCACTTGACCATGGAAGGTGCTGATATTACTGGTTATACCCGAAGGTTCCACGACTTGTCAAGAGTGATCCCCTACATGGTGACTGCCGAATTTAAGCGCGTTGAATGCTACATTTCGGGATTGGCCTCAGAATTTCGTAGCATGGTAACTTCGGCCAAACCTCAAACGATCACTGAGGCTGTAACTCTGGTTGTCAGCCTTACTGATGATGTTGTTCGTATGAAGAAGTTATCACTGAACCCAACTGAAAAGACCAAGACACATGCTGAGTCGTCTGGTGGTAAGAAAAGGAAGCATACGAACCTGAATCAAGCAACACGTAACAACAAGGGTTCCAACAACAAGAAACAAGACCCCAACCCGCCCCAGGAGGCGAAAATCTTGCAACCATGAATGACGCACCTGCAAGAAGATATTTGGGCACTCTGCCCACCTGCAACCAGTACAAGCGTCATCATGAAGGAGTTTTTCGCATTCCAAAATGCGACAAGTGTGGAAAACTGGGTCACCATACTGAGGACTGTAGGGGAAAAGAAAGGAACGGAAACCGCAATGGTGCTGGTAATAGAAACGGTGGTGGAAATGGAAATGGCAATGGTAACCGGAATGGTAATGGAGCTGGGCAGAACCAAGGATGCTTTGGTTGTGGAAGCAAGGATCATTTCATAAAAGATTGCCCAAGGGGGAACAATGCTCAGGCTCGGGCATTTGTGATTGGAGCAAAGAACGCACACGAGGACCCTAATGTGGTCACCGGTACGTTTCTCGTTAACAATCACTTTGCATCCATATTATTTGACATTGGTGCCGATTATAGCTTCATGTCTGTGGAATTTAAACGTATGCTTGGAATAGAATCGAGTAGATTAGATATTCCTTATTCCATAGAACTAGCCAATGGTAAACTCGTTGAATCGAGCAAAGTCGTTAGAGGTTGCACATTAGAACTTGGTGAGCAAAGATTTAGCATCGACCTCTTATCTATTCAATTGGGTAGCTTCGATGTAGTGGTCGGAATGGACTGGTTGTCCAAGAACAAAGCTGAGGTTGTTTGTCACGAGAAAATCATTCGCATCCCTCTGGCGAATGATGAAGCTCTCATTGTACATGGAGAAAAACGAGACGCGCCTCTTCGAATCATCAGTTGTATGAAGGCACATAAGTGCTTAAGGAAAAGGATGTGTTGCTTTCCTGGCACACGTTGTAGATAAGAAGGTTGAGGAGCCGAAACTTGAAGACATTCCTGTGGTGAAGGAATTCCCTGATGTCTTTCCCGAAGATCTGCCAGGGCTACCTCTGCAACGACAAGTCGAATTCCATATAGACTTGGTTCCAAGAGCCCCTCCTGTAGCCAAGGCACCCTGTCGGCTTGCACCATCTGAAATGCAAGAATTATCTACACAACTCCAGGAGTTGTTGGATGAAGGATTCATAAGGCCAAGCTTCTCACCTTGGGGAGCTCCAGTATTGTTCGTGAAGAAGAAGGATGGAACACTGTGGATGTGTATAGATTACAGAGAACTGAACAAGCTCACAATCAAGAATCGGTACCCACTACCGAGGATTGATGACTTATTCGATCAAATGCAATGATCGAGCTACTATTCCAAGATCGACCTTCGATCTGGATACCATCAGTTAAGGATTCAAGAGGAAAGCGTGCCAAAGACTGCATTCCGAACGCGTTATGGGCACTACAAATTCCTTGTGATGCCATTTGGACTGACGAACGCGCCAGCGGTATTTATGGACCTGATGAACCACGTATGCAAACCATATCTTGATAAATTCGTGATTGTATTTATCGATGATATCCTGATTTACTCACGAACAAGAGAAGAGCACGAGCAACATCTCAGAACCATTTTGGAACTACTGAAGAAAGAGAGACTTTATGCAAAGTTTTCAAAGTGAGAATTATGGATTCGCGAAGTACAGTTTCTTGGTCACGTTGTGAACGAGAAAGACATTCATGTAGACCCATCCAAGATAGAAGCCATAAAGAACTGGGAAGCTGTTAGTGCAGTATGTCTATCGCCTCCGTCATCTCAAGATCGTAGCTGAAACTGATTAAGTCTAGCTTTATATTGTAATATTAGATAGAAAAGGCTAGGTGGCATTATTGTAAATAAGGGGAACTCTCCTTATAAGCCTTGGCCTATAAATAGGAGCCTTAGGGTTTCATTTAGAAACTTTTGAACTTTTGCCATTTGTGACTTGGAGAGCTAGAGTTCTAGAGAGAGAAAGCTTGTCCACGTGATTCAGGTTCTTGTACGTTATCAAATCTATCAAAGAATCACAGTTTATATTACTTTCGTGTGTTCGGTCTCACTCGTGCACGGATTCCGCACGTCACACGAGTCGGTTCGCAATCGTTCGGAGTCAATCCGGGACCTAACAAGTGGTATCAGAGCAGGAGATCGATTGCTCAGATCATTCACACGATTTCGCACAGGATTTCATCAATTTCAGATCCAAATTGCATCAGATTCGATCTATTTCTTCATCTTTTTCACTTCTTCATGTTTTAAACAGAAAAACGCAAAATTAAACAAGATTTTACGGTTAAAATCGGCTAAAATTTGGAGATGATGTGCGAAAACACTTGATCTAAAAACCTATAAAGTTTCAAATCATAACTCTAAGTCATTTGTGAGAAAATTAGATTTTTGTGATCGAAAATGTTGAAAGTTGCTGTTGTTCACCGCACGGATGGCAATCCGTGCGGATAACATATCCGGGTTGACTATTGTTGACTGATAACTCGCACGGATAACATTTCATCCGGATAAGTCGCCCGCACGGATAAACTATTCGCTTTGACTATTCGTTGACCTATCTGCATGGACACTTGTCCGCACGGATAGTAATCCGCGTCTCAATATCCTATCCAACTTTAGTCAACACTGTTATCTTGTCAGTCAAAGCGGTGAACATATAACTTCATTAATTGTTTTGCATGTGATCAAAATCAACGGCCATTATTAATTGAGAGTGCATGTGATTGTTTCAGAGATTTAAAAATTGTTGTTGGTTGCATGTGATTTTGCCTTGAAGTCATAGAATCATCTGTCACTCGCTCAGACAAAAGTTTTGTCGTCTAGTAGAGAGAAGCAGATCATTCACTCACACGGATAACAAATCCGTGTTGACCTTAGTTGACTGGTCACTCGTACGGATAGCACCCACCCGTGCGGATAGCACCATTTCCCACCCGCACGGACAACAATCCGTGTCATAGCAACCCACTCGCACGGATTACTTTCAGCCATCCGTGTTGACTTGCTGACTTGCCACTCGCACGGATAACATTTCATTAATCCGTGTTGACTTGTTGACTTGCCACTCGCACGGACAACTTGTCCGCGCGGATAACATCATCACCCGTGCGGATAACATAGAATAATATCCGTGCGGATTACTATCCGAGCGGATTACCATCCGAGCGGATAGCAATCCGAGTCTTGTGTTATCACCACTTTGTCACTTAGCCAGTTTTGTCTGCATCGAAACATAAAATCAATCGAGTTTAGAGTGAACATGCATGTGATATAATAATTCATATTGATTGTGTTTGCATGTGATTTGATTCAGACTTTCACGAAGGGTGCATATGTAAGTTGATAAGATTGTCAGACCCACCGATTGAAAGGATCATTTGTGAATGGGATATGTAGAGGTCCTATAAGACTGAAGTTAATTTGTTGATTGTCGGCCACTTATTAAATCATTTCAATAATATTCAAAATTTGTCAACGTGTAATCTGGTCAGACAACTCACTCGTGGTCAAAGAAGTCAACAAGTAATCTGGTCGGATCATCTACTCGTACGAATATACAATCCGGGTCAAAGTCTTGTTACTCGCACGGATTACTTTCATCCGGACGGATCACCTTTAGTCGCACGGATCCCCACCCATACGGATTACCTTCAACGACACACCATCCGGACGAATCATCCCCATCCGCACGGATCACCTTAGTCGCACGGATCCCCACCCGTACGAATCACCATCCGGATCCCCATCCGGACGAATCATCATCCGGATCTCCATCCGTTCGAAGACACCCATCCGAGTGGGCTGATCTCATCCGTTTGGGCCAACATTATCTGATTGACTATTGATCTATCCGAACGGACCAAATTCTTTTACGATTCATTTGTTTGATATTGATTGAACTAATTTCTTGTTTGTTTTCTTGTGATCAAGGTGATTGAAGATATACAAAGTGCAAATTCTAGACAAAATTTGAAGATGTCGAGCAGCGGTGAAGAATTTTACAACACGTTCTACAATGCCTTTACTTCAGAATCATCCGAAAGAAGATCTGAAATAAGAGAGTATTCGAAAGAGATTTCAGAAAATTTGAAATATGACAATATGTATGGAAGCCAACAGAAACCACCGAAGCTAATGAAGATTATAACAGGTGGAAAAATCGGTTTGAGGGTTGGGTAAAAGCTTTCGCTCCTGAAAGCTGGTTAAAATTGAAATATGGATATATAGAACCAGTAAAAGAAGGAGAATTATTAGATGAAAAAGAGTTTACAGAAATAGATGTGAAAAATGTTGTGGCTGAATATAAAATGATAACATTGATCAAACAGTCAGTAAGAGAAGATATCATTTCGCAACTTGAGCAAGAGAAAACGTCGAAGAGTTTATGGGAGGCTTTAGAAAGAAAATGTGTAGGTACATCTGAAATTGTGAAAAACAAAAAGAAACTGTTACGTAAAGAATTCGATTTATTTGGTTGTATGAACAATGAATCTGTCTGTAAAATGATCGAGAGATTTGGGCAACTGAAGATGGAGCTGGCCAGACATGAAATCACATATTCTGAAGAGGAGCTGGTGGATAAATTGTTTGATTCATTGCCAAATGATCAAGAATGGCCATACTTCGCTCTAATGTTGAAAAATACAATCAAGCCTGAAGATTTAAAAGTGGATTTGCTGATTGAAAGGCTTGAAAGCCATGAGTTGGAGATAAAGAGATCTAAAGTCAACAATCCGGCTTATCAGCAGAATGTAGAGCTTTACTACAGAGGAAATGTACCACAGGCTGGGTCTCCAAGAACAGCATTCTCTGCAGAAAGTTCAAATTCAGTGAACAATGAAAGTTTTCACAGTGAATCTTCTTCAAACACTTCAAGTCAATCTGCTTACAAGAATTTGTTTCAGTGTAATATCGCAGTGGATTTGAAGAATGGGCAGAATTTCAGCGAAGAATCGGCAAAACAACAGATGGTTTTCTTGGCATCTGTACTTGAATCGTATGAAAGCCTCGTTGCAGGGAAGATTGGCAACACCAACTTGACAAAAGAAGATTATGATCAATTAGACCCCGAGGAGATGGAACTAATGGATATAAGATGGTGCATGGCCAGTGCGGTTCGTCGAGCACAACGGTTTATGGAGATCACGGGGAGGAAGTCAATTGGTGGACCATCTACCAAATTGGGATTTGATAAATCTAAGGTGACATGCTTCAAATGCAAACAAAGAGGTCACTTTAAGCGCGAGTGCAGAAATGCGTATGCTAATGTTGAGTCTGAAAACCCTTTCAATGAAGATTATTACAAGAAAGCGATTTACCATCAGAACAAGTCTGAGCCACCAAGATTGAAACAGCCTGAAGAAAAATCAAGGGCTCTTGCAGTTATACATGATGATGAAGGTTATGACTGGAGTCAAGTTTGCCCTGAAGAAGATGCAGTTGGACATGCATTTGTGGCTGATGCTGATGCTAATCCTGATAGATGGTGGAAAGCAGATTATGCAAGATGGGAAATCGGAAAATTAAATGAACCATTCAAAGAAGCCCAGAGAGCAAAAAGATGGAATGATGAGTTGGAATGTTACATGGATCCACGGGGTAATCTAGTTGCTGACCCATCAAAAGTGGATTTCAAAGCTGTAACAAGTTTGCTTCCAAGGCAGGCTACTTTCAATACACGAAGGTTATCTGATAAAGCATATCTGCCTGATTTGGAGAAGAAGATAAGAGAGGTTTGTGAAGCAAGTCTACCGAAGGTGGTAGAAATGAAGAAGAGAAAAGAAGAAGAATTGAAGAAGATGATTGAAGAAGTAAAGAATGTTGTGAAGATTGCTGTTGAAGAAGAACAGAAGATAAAAGAAGCACAGAAAGAAGAAAAAGAGGAGAACAAAGAACAAGATCAGAAAGCTGAGACAAAAGAACCGGTGCTGAAAGAGACTGAGGTAATAAAATATTCTGACTTGTCGAATGTTGAATTGGTTGATGAAAAAGAAAACAAGTGCATGAATTGCATAGAAATGTGCAAAGCCTGTACTGAAAAAGATGACATCATAAAAACAAAAGACAATGATATGGTTAAACTAGAAAATGTTTTCACAACAAAATGTAAAGAAATGATTGAAAAAGAAGAAATTTTGAAATTAAAAGTCGAAAAGCTAACACAGAAATGTCATGGTCTTGAAGAAGAAAATAAGATTTTGAAAGAAAAGTGTACTGCTAAATGTGTTGATTGTGTTGAAAAAGAATCGAAATTTCAAGATTTACAAAAACAGTATGATTTTTTAAAGTGGTCGAGTCAGAGAGCACAAGAAGCTTATGATACTTTGAAGAGCCAAGTCAAAAGTTTTGATCAAAGATTGTCAGAAACTTTAGTCACTAAAGAAATGTATGAAAGAAAGTTTAAAGAAAAGCAAATTGAATTAAACAAATGTGTTGATGAAATTGCTAATCTTAAACAAGTCTTGGCTGAAAAAGAAAAGGTTGTTACAAAACTTCAAAGTTATCATAACTCTTCGTACATTCTTGAACGCATTTTCAACATCACACCAGATGACAAAGATACTGACAATTGCAAAAAGGGTTTTGGTTCAGAGTTTCATCAGGTACCACCACCATTGAGAAACAATTATACTTTTTATGATGAGGAAAAGGTGGCTAAGGGTTTGAACATAGCTGACCAGTTACCTGAAAGTATCGATGTGACTTACTCCAAATCTGATGATGCTAATTATTCAGAGGTGGTAAGTAAGGTTGTTGAAAGCGTTTTGAAAGATGAGTCTACAAAAGGTAAGTCTGAATTACAGGATGAAGATGAAGGAAATTTTCATGATGGTTATCTGAAAAACACAAAATCCGAGAAAAAATTGGATGATGATTCAAAGGGATTGGTCTATACCATGATTGGATCGGACAAACTATTCTTAGATGTTGTATTCCCGATTCAGAATGTGATTTCAGAGAAGGTCGATAAAGTTTTCAAAATGGTTGAGATTGAGAAGTCGGAAATTTCAATGTTTGCTGGTAAAGGTCATAAATCTTTTTATAACAAACCTGGTTTTAAGAAGAAAAACATGAAGGCTGGTTTGGGTTATAAAAAGAATCAGAATCGACAAAGAAATGAAATGCCAAATTTTCAGGCAAAAATGAGTTTTGTTCAAGGGAAAAGTTTGAAAGAAGAGGAAAAACTCAAATTTGGACAACAGTCTAATGAGGAGTTTGATGCTAATAAAAAGAAACAGCAACAGGCCAAGGATGTTTCAAAGAAAGTGTGTTTTAAATGTGATCAAATTGGACATGTATCACGAAAGTGTCCAAATCCAAAGTCTGTTGATGTTGAAAAACAGAAGTTTGAGGGTGTGAAACCAAGGCCAACCAGATTTGATTCAAAACAAACTTGGAGGTATAACACAAACAAGTTTGCTTCGAATCAAACTTGGAAACCAAAACAGACTAGGTCTGATTCAAGACAAACACAGATTTCTCACACACCCAGACTCAGAACAACTCAAAGTTGGAAAACAACTGTTGATATGACAAAACCACAAGAGTTTTGGAAACCAAAAGTTTTTATTCAAAAACAAAATGTTAAAAAAGAATCACATTTTTACAAAAGAGGTACTCCGAAAGGTCAAATGTGGAGTGCTAAGAAACAAGTGACGTCGGAAAAAAATGAGAAAGTTGAAGTCAACGCTGAAAAAGTTTTAAATGACAAAGAGTTTCCGAAATTTAATGAACATTATTGTGTTGAAATGCCTAAGGTCCAACAGACCTGGGCTAAATTGTTCAAATGATTGATAAAGTCTGAATGTGCAGGTGCTCAACGAAGCTGAAGATTGTGAGAATGGTAGTTGGAGCAGCCTGGCATAGGAAGAGGCTGCTGAACCCTGGTTTGGTTGAACAGGGAGTTTATCGTTTTCTGTACATAAATAAACAATATTTCAAAAACCCTAAAAATTGAAAATTTTGAAAAACCAAAAATATGTTTTGTTTTTGTCAAAAATATTCAAAAATACAAAAATATGTGTTGCTTGAATACGCCGAAACCCTCACGGCTGAACAAACATGATTACTTTCACAAGATTGAAAAACGGTTTTCAAACTGTCGAAAATCAATGGGTTGTAAATCATGGGGGTACGTTATATTTTTCTGCAAATCAGTGCATGTGAAGCAGAAAATGGATGGCGAGACAAAGCTATCAGTATTGGTTGTCAATTTTTCTTTAAATGGTTTTGAATTTTAGGGGGAGTAATATTGTCAGAAAATCCAAAAACATTAGAAAATTTGAAAACGTCAAAAAAATTCAAAATTGAGTTTTTGTGTATAAAGAGAAAATGATAGTACATCAGTAGACAGTTACAGTATGCTAAAGAAATGTATTGATTATATAGCGTTAAACAGTCTCACTGATGATATGCCGATAGATTTTTATACATTTAGTAAACTTTTTCGGGATATAAACCTAAATTCAAACTTGCTTATTTCATGGGGAACACTACTTGGATATATAGGTAACCCCTGAAATCTTGTTTGAAAGGTCCCTCTTTCTGAGATACTAGGTCTTTATGCTTAGTGATATCTGGGGTATTATCCCGGGACTTCTGATTTTGCGGAAGCAATGGCCTAGTCCCCGGAGAATACTTTCCGCATTGCTTGAAACATAGCGCAGCCCTCAGCTAAAAAATGATGAAACATTGAAAAATGCTAATCATGGCTGTTGTAATACAAAAGATCCTCTAAAGGGGACACACCAAAAAGTCGAGCCGTCATCTCTCTGCTGAACGGTAGTTCTAACCTGAGCTCTCACGGTTTCGTACTATAATTTATTCCCCTTACAGATATCATCTAGGTATACTCACCGGTAAGACTGAATATTGGGATCTGGATACGGGAGTATATTCAAGAGGTGGGACACATGAATAAGTTTAAGTGCTTAATACATCTAATTCGTATCCTGAATCAGTTGAAATTTGTATGAAAATTTAAGTGGATCAGTATATTGACAATCTAAGTGAATTGTTTAATTCTTAATGTGTAAATAAGCTCAACGGTACTTGTGACTTGTCATAAACTGATATGATCCTCTAACGCAAACTCAAACAAAAATATTGTCTGTAAATATGTTTGTACATATTTCTTTACTGCGTTTTATTTTCAAAAAAAAAAAAAATACAAAAAGATTTTTGATTCTGCTTTATTTTGGACAACCGATGTCTGGGAAGCTGAGTTTCAAAATCTAAGTATGCTGATTGTGTTTCTGAAAATAAAACAAGTTCATTAATTTGAAACTTGAAATTTTTAAATCAAAAATCAAAAACAGTTTGTGATATCTCCAAGGTCATTAAGTTGGACTTGGATGATTAACTGTGAGGGATTTGGATGCTTATACTATTAAAATCTGTAAAAGAGCCAGTTTCCAATACGGTTCGTTGAAACTGCCAAATCTTTGAAGATTGTTGATAGGGGGAGAATATCAAGTAATCCTGGATATATTCATATTATTATATCTTAGTCCCAGGATCTTGATTTAGAAAGTTTGATGGAGCCAGGTTACGATACCTGGACAACTGAAAATGTTTTCACTGTAAAATGTTTTACTTATAAATGTTTGAGGATTGCAGATATTGTACCAGACTACGATCCCGATAGCCGAGTCTAAAGGGGAGTCTGAAGACGAGCTTAACGAAAGGGGGAGCATGCATTCAAGGAGCCACGTAACTATCCCAGAGGAGCTTGTAACTGGAAAGCCAGGTGTCGATCCCAAAGCACAGAAGCTTGACGAAAGGGGGAGCCTGAAGAGTTTACTGAAAGGAAGAAGCTGAAGCTGAAGACAGATCCACGGGGATTCTGTTCGAGCTAGAGAGAGAGAGAAAGACCAGAAGCTATGAGCCTGACTAGATGTTTAAGATTGACTGCGGCAATATTTAAGGGGGAGTCTGTTAGTGCAGTATGTCTATCGCCTCCGTCATCTCAAGATCGTAGCTGAAACTGATTAAGTCTAGCTTTATATTGTAATATTAGATAGAAAAGGCAAGGTGGCATTATTGTAAATAAGGGGAACTCTCCTTATAAGCCTTGGCCTATAAATAGGAGCCTTAGGGTTTCATTTAGAAACTTTTGAACTTTTGCCATTTGTGACTTGGAGAGCTAAAGTTCTAGAAAGAGAAAGTTCTAGAGAGAGAAAGCTTGTCCACGTGATTCAGGTTCTTGTACGTTATCAAATCTATCAAAGAATCACAGTTTATATTACTTTCGTGTGTTCGGTCTCACTCGTGCACGGATTCCGCACGTCGCACGAGTCGGTTCGCAATCGTTCGGAGTCAATCCGGGACCTAACAGAAGCCCCCGAAACCCCGACTGAAGTTCGACAATTTTTGGGCTTAGCGGGCTATTACCGACGGTTTATTGAGAATTTCTCCAAATTAGCTCAACCGCTGACTACCCTTACGCAGAAAGACAAGAAGTACGACTGGGGTGATAAGCAGGAATAAGCCTTTCAACTACTAAAAAATAAGCTATGCGATGCACTGATACTATCCTTACCCGAAGGCACTGAAGACTTCGTGGTATACTGCGACGCTTCGCGTCAAGGTTTGGGTTGCGTGCTCATGCAACGCCAAAAAGTCATCGCTTACGCTTCAAGACAGTTGAAGGTACATGAAAGGAACTATACCACTCACGACTTGGAGCTAGGCGCGGTGGAAATCGCCTTGAAGATCTGGCAACACTATTTATATGGTACTCGATGTACAATCTTCACAGATCACAAAAGCCTACAACACATATTTGATCCGAAGGAATTAAACATGCGCCAACGACGATGGGTCGAGCTGCTGAACGATTATGACTGTGAGATTAAGTACTATCCTGGAAAGGCAAACGTTGTAGCAGATGCGTTAAGCCGAAAAGAAAGGGTTAAGACCCTAAGGGTTCGAGTATTGGAAATGACTATTCAAACGAACCTCACTACACGCATTCGTGACGCACAACAAGAAGCCCTGAAAGGGGAGAATCGTAGAGCTGAATACCTCTGAGGTATGCTGAAGAATATGGTGCCAAACAAAGAGGGAACCTTATACTTTAAGGGGCGTATTTGGGTTCCGCTCTATGGCGGTATTCGAGAAGTCATCCTTAATGAAGCTCATAAGTCGAGATACTCGATCCACCCAGGATCGGACAAAATGTATCAAGACTTGAAGGATTACTATTGGTGGCCGAGACTTAAAAGCGATGTTGCTATATGTTGGAAAGTGCCTAACCTGTGCTAAGGTTAAGGCTGAATATCAGAAACCATCTGGGCTACTGCAATAACCCGAGATACCCATGTGGAAGTGGGAGCAAATCTTGATGGACTTCATAACAAAATTACCCAGAACCCCTAGGGGGCATAATATGATATGGGTGATAGTTGATCGATTGACAAAATCCGCGCATTTCCTACCGATCCGAGAGAAGGATCGCACTGGAACACTTGCTGAGTTGTACTTAAAAGAAATCGTGGCACGTCATGGAGTGCCTATCTCAATTATTTCAGACAGAGATGGTTGTTTTGTCTCAATGATCTGGCAATCCTTTCAGGAAGCCTTTGGATCTCAACTAGATCTAACCATGGCCTTACATCCACAAACAGACGGCCAAAGTGAACGAACCATACAAACATTGGAAGATATACTTCGCGCATGTGTTATGGACCTAGGCGGCAGCTGGGATACTCATATACCTTTAGTTGAGTTTTCCTACAATAACAGTTATCATACGAGCATAAATGTCACAACCCCCGATCCCTTATCTGTCCTGGGAACAGGCGGCTGTGAACTCAGTGGCGGTGGTATCAATATTTATTAATTTGGCAGCGGAAATTTCATCAGGACCGTAGTTAGGAAATATTTTATCAGAGTAAAACCACCATATTTGATATTAATAATCACATGGGCAAAACCCAAGTTTCTTGTAACAATACATTTATAGGGACAAACCCTATTTTATTGAATTTAAAACATCGTTTATTAGGTAACTTTTATAGCCACATTTTTCCCAAGTCTTCAGTGCTCTCTAGCTGGCTTTTCACTAATTGGCTGTTCACATTGTGTTACCTGTAACGCGTTTTAAAAACATTTGTCAGTCGAAAATACTAGTGAGTGAATCCCAGTTTAATCAAGAAACATTTTATCAATTAAAACAGTATTGAGAGCGATCACATTGTTTATTTCTACACAATTACTCATTCAGTATTTGCCACTCGACCGGATCTATGGCTATGGTCAAATTACCCATTGGCTAACTCGTCGTCCAATGGTAATGCACTGTCATTCAGACTTACTACTACTCGTAGTAAATTTTATATACAAAACCCCGTAATACCGGCAGTAATTGAAGAACTACAAAGACTCAATCACCGCTTAATCACATTGTAAAAAAATTAAGGTTTTGTAAATTATTCCAAAAAGGTTAACAAAAAGAGGATAAACTCACATTGCTATCTTAGACTTCACGTAAGGGTTTCCTGGGAATAATCTATAATTTACACAAATGTACATAGGTTAGTATTATAACCCTTTGAAAATATTAATGATACCCCTCCCGAGACGGCATTCCAACAACTACATCGGGCAGAACCACGACAGTTGTTACGGAACCCTAAATCAATCGGGCATCGTATCTATTACGAAACTGGGGTTATAATACTTACAATGGAGCAAAACCTCGCTAATTAGGGGGGTATTATACCCGAGTATAATAACTCTAATTCAGAATTTGTGATTGAGAATTGAATTGTGAACGAATTGAAATGAAATCCGATGCGTTCTTTATATAGGTGCTGAAACTGGTTCCCACGCGGCCCGCGTAAAGAACTGGCAAGGCTTACGCGGCCCGTGTCAATGCTGGGTCAACGCGTAGCTTGTCCTGGTCATGATCTAGCCTCGCCACGATGATGACACGTGTCATCACTGGGCTGCGGCACCAATTGGGACACTCGCGGCCCGCGTAAACTAACGGTGTGGCCTTACGCGGCCCGCCTGAACTAAAGAAATGAACGAGATCAGGTTTCAACCCTCATACCGCCCGTGTAAGGTTGGGGTGGGTCCTACGCGGCCCGCCTCAACTTAATATTTCTTGTTTTTCATTTATTTTCAATGCCATATTGTATTTCGGGCTCGGTTTTCACATATGGGGTGTATTTAAAAACATATAGGGGTATTCTAAATATATTAGGGGTGTCAGAAATATTTTGGAGGGTTGATATATCTGGGTACAACTCCTAGATTATTTAATAAAATATATAGTGCACTCACATTAAGTATAGTGACCCAATTCTACTTTATCCCTACGTCATGAGACAGAATCCCAACGAATTTAGGCAGAGCCTTGACATACGTTACGGGGCCCTACGTCACTTGGACAGGGTATCAGTGATTAGGGGCTGCAATACTTAAAACAGAGTAGGGTCTTATTATTATTATAATCTTAATATTTAAAAAAAAAAGAATTATATGTAGAGACAACGAAAGAAAGAAAGAAAGAAAGAAAGAAAGAAAGAAGGAAGTTATTGGCAAATGAAAATGAGAAGGCATGGCTTCTATATATAGTTTCTTTGGAAAAATTGGATTGCACGCAACTCTTGGCCACGTACACCTTTCCATCTTTCAAATTCTTCAATGTTAAGTTTTATTCTTTTATTATTATTTTATTCTTTTCTTTAATATTTACGTGTACTTAACATGTGTCTTTTAATTTTGAATTATTTTATATAATATATATATATATATATATATATATATATATCTATATATTAGAATTTATTTAACTACTTTACTCTTTTGGCGCTTATAACTTCTAAAATATGACGTTTTATAAAATAATAAATATGCCATTAGAATGAGAATAATTTTATCTACATTTTGAACCAAGTTTCATTAAAAACATAGTGGGTTCAAATATAACGTATTTTTATAATTTAATTATTAAATGGTTTCTACGTTTGCCAAAACACTTTTTATTTTTATTGGTCAACTTACCCATGATGCATCCTTTTAATAACATAAGTTTTATATATTTATAAAAATTTTGGGAAAGTTACATCCTCCCCACCTTGTTTTAAATCTCGTCCTCGAGATTCTCTGAAATATGGATGAATATTTAGTTAGTTTAGTTTATAGGTATATTCTGGTCTTTATTTTGAATTTCACTTTACTTTGACCAGAATTATTCTCTATGTTGTGAGATTCTTATCTTCTCAAGATTTCTTAATGAAAGTAAAATTATTAGCGTAAGTGTTTAGATGTGTTGTGTCTTCGCACAACTTTTAGTTACAAGTTTCTTAATAATAATCGCAAGGGAATTCTTATACTTTCGATGGCGTCCCAACTTATAGAGTTCCTGTCGTTCATTTTGTCGCACGAATTTCGAGACGGATGATCAAACGAAATAGTGTTTGATATCGGAATTATAGATGTATACGAGAGATTCCTAATAAATCTAAAATTATCGGTGACACACCTGTTCGTGATTTATCCCTAATTGTCAATTATGGTCTTTGGATTTCCTTATAGATATACATGTCTATTTAATATTTCATATACTGTAGTATGCACATTATCCATGTAACACCTGTGTCATTTCAACCATCAAACAAATGCCAAACCAATGAAATATTGTATTTCATACTTTGGACTTGTATAAATATGTGTATCGATTGCACATATCGACTCTTGTTTCGATTTCAAGCTCTAAATCGCTTTCTGGAAGGTTATACACGCACTGATGCGTAAATATAACCAGTTTAATGCAACGAACACTCCGGAATAGTGAAATAGGCTTAACATACCTTAAATAACCTTTACATAACTTATATATAAGTTTTGGAAGGTTTGGTGTGGTGAAATCAAGTTTAATCGCTTACAGGGACTAAAGTTGACAAACTGCGAAAGTATGCCAATTTGAACTGTAACAGACATTCCGGAACATGACCATAAGTTAAACACACCATAAATATCCTTTACATAGCTTAGAAATAGGCTTTAATGGGTTCGGTGTGCTAAAATAAACTTTTGGGTCATTCAGGGACTAAAAGTGTCAAAAAGTGCACAAGTTTGCATTTTCGCGCATAACTTACGTTCTGAATACATCCGGACATCCAAAAATTTATGTAAGCACTAAAATATTTTATTTTAGTGTTCGCCATAAGAAAAATCCATTCGTCACGTCATTTGGATCGTTTTTCGCATTCGGGACCAGATTCGATGTATTAGCCGTTGTTTAATTCACAACCACACATTCTAACTTGCTTAGTTAGCGGATAAGGATGGAATTTTAGCACCATAACTTTGCAACACATGTATGGATGGAATTTAAACACCTAAACACCATAACTTTGCAACACATGTATGGATGGAATTTAAACACCTAAACACCATAACTTTTCAACACATGTACGGATAGGATTAAGGCACGTTTTCCATGAAACGATCTTAACGGTTCGGGTATTCCTATAAATACCCCATACCCCCCATTGCTAAAATCACTAGAATTCTGATTTGAGAACCTCTAAGTTGAAACCATTGTTTCATACCTGAGATTCTTGAATCGGGATTAGCATTCGGGGACCTTTCGTAAGTATTCTTTCGTTCTTTTCCTTATTTTATTGCTTTTCGAGTCCGAAAGTCAAACTTTGTTTGACTTTCAGCGTTGACCAGTAATGGTCAATGCGAAGTTCTTTTGAACTTCACAACGTGAGTGTAATCACGTTGGTCATAGTCCCTTGGGACTATGCCCACTGATTACCACGTTGTCTAGGGTCGTAGGGTAAGCGATCTGATGAATCGCTTATACCTCGAACCCGACCCAGTTTGGTCGATCATTAGGATCCGACCAAACACATTAGGTGACCATAGTAGGTAGGGAATAACCTTCCGAGGTTATACCCTATGGTCACATCGTTTAAGTAGTTGTATGATAGGTAGTTTATATGCCTTAGGTAAATTACCAGAATACCCTTTTCATGTATAATTGGTAATTAAGCATATATAACCTAAACCTTTGTCACATAACTGATTATGTAATATGTTTAGGCATATAACACTTGTCATAGGGCTAGTTAGGCGGTCCGAACGCGTTTCACGCGAACGACGCGTTAAAGTAGCATAAGCTACCTAAACGGGTCGTAATGGGTCGTAGACACTTAAGTTACGTTTCATTTAGTATGTAGGCTTTGTTAAACCAAATGACACGAGTCTCTACACTCGTTTGGTTTACAAACCCTAATGCTACCCGATCTTCCGATTTAGGTCCGGTTTATTAATGTAGCTACCTATACTAGGTGCCGTTTGATATCCGCGATCTCTAGCATTGTTTAGTTGTTACTCAAGGACTACTGAGCAATCTCAAGTGAGTACATAGACCCCTCTTTTACTGTTTTCCAAACTGTTTTGGGGTGGAACACATGTGCCTACTTGTTACTTTCATGCTTTCCTGTTTTAACATCATATACTGCTATGTTCGTTAGTACATTATAGTACATGATTTTATGACATTTCATGCTAGGTGTGCCCAATTGTGTGCATTACTTAGTACATCGTTTTACATGACATTTTGACATAGACATTTGACATAGACATTTCGGCATAGACATTTTAACATGATTGACATTTGATCATGCATTTCCCACAAAACATAACTTTGATTTAAACCAAGATTTACTTCAATACTTTGTTTTTGTGCATATGGTTTAGTTGAGACATTTCACTTGCCATACATGACATCTTGACATAGACGTTTGACATGGATATTTGACATAGACATTTGACATGGATATTTGACATAGACATTTTGATATGATTTACATCTTGACATGAACACTTTGACATATTACCCAATACATTTGACAATTGATTTAAACATAGACTTCTTACATTGGTTGGTTTGGTTTGATTAAGTGATTAAGTAACGATGCGTGTGTAATATGATACAAGCATGGTGGATACGCCGCTGGTACTTCCTATATATAAGTGTTTGTATGGTATTACATATCATAGCGTTATTTGAATCATTTCAGTTTGAGACATAGAACATTTTATACAAATAACATACTTTTCACAAGACATTGATTTATAAACATCTTATCTTATGCAAACATAT
The DNA here is from genome assembly GCA_030545235.1 of Helianthus tuberosus. NCBI lineage: Eukaryota > Viridiplantae > Streptophyta > Magnoliopsida > Asterales > Asteraceae > Helianthus > Helianthus tuberosus. Next base: position 167,197,856 of record CM060355.1, read on the forward strand.
TTTACTTGGTTATTCATTTAACCTTACATTTATTTATACTTATCATCTGATCTTATCGATTTTCAAATGATTTACAAAGCAAAGCAAATAACAAGGTTCATGACTAAACATTTTCTCAAACATAAGTCATGAAACCTATTTTCACAAAACCTATGTATCTCACAGGCATTTTTATGCTGACGTACCTATTTTCACATGTGTTTTTCAGGAACTGTTGCATAAGATGATCAAGATACACATAGGCAGACTTGGGCTTTAGTGACAATAAAAGATGCAAGACTAGTTAATTATGTTGTATTTTCTTGTTTGTTAAGACATTGTAACACTTTTAATCTATAAAACGAAACTTCAATTGCCATGGATTTGAAACAATTAATTCTGTTACAACACTCCCCGATGTTTCCGCCACGTTTTGTATGTTCCACGTGGTCGGGGTGTGACAATCCATAACGTAAATGTATTCACAGGTCTGACATCAGGTCATGGTACTATTTAGGGAATTCCATTATCATAACACATACTCCATCTCACCCGGTCTCGTCGGAGAGGTAACCCTCATCTCACCCGGACAACCTGGAGAGTCTACCACATCATACCCAGTTTGCCGGAGATGTAATTATCATGATATTTCCCATAAATAGACTTCTCTCAAATTAGGATTTTGAAAATACATTGTTTATTATAGTTTACATCAAGAAACAAGGAAATCAGTATTCTCATGTTGGATAATATTCTAGAACCGAGTAGTACTAATAAACAAGAAATAACAGTGGCCAGTTGTTATCGCTTATTTATCATACAGGCACTGTTCTAGTCATCATCCTCAAGGGATACTAATAACCATCACACTTTATCTATGCAAGTAATTGGCTTATCTCAAAGCTTTATACTAAGGCATTCTTCTTAGGTTCAAGTCTAAATACTGTCCTGGTGGTTGCCGGTGAATATCAATATCCCAACTCTTTCATTTAAGCATAGATATTATTATGGTTGTGGTTTTCTTTTGGTTGGAGAATGGAGTTTCAAATATATCATTGTTTCCCTTGATACTATAGCTAGGTTCAATGTAATAATTATGCTTACAGCTAACTTTATTTATGATTATATATTGTTAGATTCCATCGCAAGGAATATTTTATTGAGACAAATGTCATTTTAAAACATAGTAGGTTTCATGGATTATTCCTATAATAACTTCATATTTTCATATTAATTACCAATGACATTTCTTCTTATGTTTATCTCACAGAAGATATTATATTGGGTATACCATCAAGAAATTCTTATTGGGTATATGCATATATGTGTATAAAATTTCAAATCTTTAGTTAATATTAAACTTACGGAATATATACACACATATGTAAAATAATAACTATACATTCGATGGTACCAATCATCAAACTTATTTTCATGACTTTATTTTATCCTTTTATAAAGGTAGTATATTGAAATAAATTTCTATCCAATATAGTATTTTGCAATTAAAAGTTTAGGGAAATAAACTACTCAAAATATAAATTTTCTGGACTCATAAGAACAGTTTCATTTTTAACTAATGAGTTAAACAATACCAGACTCACTATTTATGTTACCTTAATAATTTCTCATCAAGTAACCATCTATATATCTATTCTAATTATCACATTCCTACCTTTTCCTTTATAAGAATCAATTATAACATACATTTAAGATTGAGAGGCATTATTTAGAAGAATATGTGCATATATGACCCATGATATTGTATTTATGGGTTACCAAGAGATATATATACTATACATAAATTACTTTCTGTAATTCATAACAATATAGCGGATATATATATATATAAGATTAAATATTAACATATAGTATAAACTTAAAACACATAACATAGTAAGTAATACAAAGTTTGACGTTTCAAAAATTGATTTTAAATATATTTGAGTAATATACATGTATTGAAATATGTATGTATATCCCATACAATTTTAATAGTAATTAAAGATATTACAATATTAAAATTGTAATCTGATTTTTAAATAAAGTTTTATAAAGGACAAACGTACTAAACACACATTTGATTCAAATATTTTTATGTGGGGTATCCATTTTAAATTGTAGTTTGAAAAATGAATGTTTAGGAACATTTTAACGTGCAAGGATAAAAAATATATAGTAAATTATTTTCGTATAGTATAATATACTTATACTTATGAGAAGATAGGATTTGTATACATATTCTAGTAAAAAGATCTAATAGCCTTGTTACATTTTAATACACCCGCGACGGACTTATAACATAAGTGCGTATACTATTCTATATACTATATTACACTTATTAGAATTTATTACACCATGATAATTTATTAAAAGTTTAGATATAAAATATATATTTTACTGTACTATCTTATAGTAAAATATACTGTTCATATATCATTTGTAAAACGTTTTATCATTATACTAATAATATAAAAGATATGGATGAACTCAAATATTATGAGTTATAAGATTATAAGTGTAATATATAAGTTAAAAAAATGTATTTGACTTACTGTACGAGTCGAATATTTGAAAATTTTATATTAGACTTTAGATATCATATTATTTTCCAACCGAAAACCGTGTAGGATAGATACCCATATGTACTAGTGGATTTCTATTTTTTTTTTCAAACTTTAACACCTGTTTGAAAAATAAATATTTCCCTCAAGTATTTTGTTAAAGATACTCCAAATATGTACTACAAAAATTTTTTTTAAGTTTAAACTAATAAATTATTTTGAGAAAGAAAATCTTAATAAAAATAATTAATTTATGGTTTTAGGCAAACCAACAAACCATGTGCTAACATACAACCCATTTTTTTTTTTTAAGTGTGAGAACTTCGCAACTACTTAGGATAAGTTTAACATCCAATTTATCAACTCCACTCATTTACTAATATTGTATTATTTAACTATTATACAGCAGCCAGCTGACTCGAATATTTTTCTTGAGTAAACTGCCATTTTGGTCCCTGTGGTTTGGCCAGTTTTGCCACTTTAGTCCAAATCTCAAACTTATTACATCTGGGTCCCTGTGGTTTGCATTTTGTTGCCATTTTGGTCCAAATTTCAATTTTGGTCAGATTCCCCACTAATGACCATGATATTTTGTCTTTACCCTCAGGGGTATTTTAGTCATTTCGAAATTATTATAACTTAGTTATATATATAATACCCTAAAACCATTAATATATTATTATAACTCAATTATATATACAAAATCAAATAACCATTCATCTTCAACAATTCATCATCATCTCTCTCTCTCTCTCTGAACTACCACCACCACACCATCACCACCCCCACCACCGGATCTGCAGCCCGCCGCCACCACCACCGCTCTGCCGCCACATGCACCACCACCACCGCCACCTCCTCCCCCTTCTCATCACCGCCACCATCACCAACCTCTCTTTTTTTCTCTCTCTCTCTCTACACAGATTCCCTTCTCTCTGTTTCTCAAATCCAAGTCTCTCTGTTTACCTTGTGAAACAACAATAAGTCACGATCACCATTAAATCTTATCAAGAACACATCTTCTAAAGCTCAATAACCCCAATTATTACAAAGCGTGGAATTAAATCAAAAACCCACAGAGATTTCAAATGATTTTACAATATCCCTAGAAACCTCATAAAAACTAAAAAAAAACAATTGAAGTTTTAATCCACTCTGCAAAACCTATATGGCCACAAACAATATAAAAGCCCAAAATTATTGTGCTTCCACAGAGATTAAAAAAAATCAAAGAACACTGATAAACCTTATAAAGAACCCATCTTCTAAAGCTCAAGAACCCTAACTAAAGATTCAAACCCACTCAACAAAACTCCTAACTTCAACATCAAAACAGAATCAAATCAGAGTTTGAATCTTTCCCACCGCTCTCTCTCTCCTCGTACTCTCTCTCTTCGTCAAAAGAAAACTCCTGACCCAAATTAACTGATCGATTTAGAAAGATCAAGAACCCTATTAAAGATGTATAAAACTGAAATTAGATAATTAAAATTTAACCCCAGATCAAACAAAAGAAAACCCCATAACAAAATCAAGCAAACCCAGTGAAAAAAAAAACAAAAAATATTAACTAATTTAAGAAAAAAAAAGTCAAAAAACAAAAGAAAAACAGAGTAAACATATCAGAAAGAAAGTAACATTACCTTAGCTTCATTCACGTTGATTTGATTACTGCCAGCCATGAATAACAACAATCAAAATTCAAACTTTATTTGGGGATGATGATGATGATCGATTTAGGTCTCAGTGATCGATTTAGAGAGAGAAGAGAGAGAGAAGAGAGAGAGAAGGTCTCAGTTATAGTTATTTGGGGATGATGATAATGATCGATTTAGATCTATGTTGTTTATTTGTGTATATGTATGTGTGTATATTGATATATATATATATATATATTAATTTTTGAATTAAGAAAAGGTTAAATGAAAAGCAAAATGACCAAAATAGCCCTGAACTAAAAGACAAAATAGGAGGTTGCAACAGTAAAAAAAATAGGGTTTTTGGATTTTGGACTAAAATGGCAACAAAATGCAAACCACAGGGACCCAGATGTAAAAAGTTTGAGATTTGGACTAAAGTGGCAACACTGGCCAAACCACAGGGACCAAAATGGCAGTTTACTCATTTTTCTTTATAATTTAGCATACATAATCCTGTAACTAATATGACTGGTTAATCTTATAATCTTATATTAATTATTTCCAGGCATAAGACCTATTCTGGACATATCTTAATATTAAAGATCTGTAGAAATGCTTTTAACGTTTAGGTAGGCCTTTCTACATAGTCCAACTAACCCAAATTTCTTAAAAATTTTAAATGATTGTATTAAATCATGAATACCCATCATATTCATTTAACCATCTATTTTATTACTAAGTATTTCAATAAAATCTTTTACAAGAAATCCCAACATCAATTATTTCATAAAACTATGAAAGTATGATGTCTTATGGTCAACTAGTTATAAACCAGAAAGGATAAAATAGAGTGAGAAATTGGTACACCTGGGTTTCAAAACTTGCTTTGGCTAGATCCACTAAAGCAATCTTTTAAAGATTTTATTACTTCTTAAAATCCTTTCGGTTAATTTAATAGCTTCGGTTTTATTTATTGGAATATAAATTATTTTGAAATAATATTATTAAACCTACAAGGTTTTAAAGCTTTATACCATATATTTCAATATGTATTTTAAACCAAAGTAAATAATTGGTTCTAAAAAGAGAATCATAAACATGACTGCTTTGTTAATAACTAACTTAATTTGATGTATATTATGATATTATTTGAGCAGGTGGTATTAACAGACAAATTTCTAGTACAAACATTTGGGTACAATCATAAAATAGATTGATTAAAAACGGCAAACATTGCCACTCATATATATATATATATGTATATATATATGTATATATATATATATATGTATTTATTACAAACTACAACTGGAATTCAAAATATACTAGTGATTATGCATCCATAACTTATTTTAGTCAATCTAAGTTATAGGAGTATTAGGCTCAACATGCTTTTATGTAAGGTTTATTCTATCTCATGTCTCTACTAAGTTGTTATTTAATAGGCAAAGTTCCTTTAAAGTTTCTAGCTCATAGGTGGCATGGGTACTGGTACTGGTTTGGCCGTTCAACTATTTAATATAAGTTAGCATTTACTGCTGTAGTGGCTAACATATGGAGATTTACCCATTGTTCATCTAATTCATCTTTTCGTAGTAGGTTATTGCCTGTTTCCTGAGTTTGTGCATTTATTTCCTGATTAATTATCGTTCTCTTCGGTTGTGACTTCTTTATTTTCTCTCGACTTTTGCTAGTAATCCAATTTCTTTTCTTAGTGGTAAATGGTTTCTTAGACTGTGCCTTACGAATAAATATTCCTTCCTCAATATCTGCTGAGTATCCTGAGGGATTTGGTTGACATGAGGTTCCCTTATCTTTGGGTGAACTATCTAGTTGACGATAGATGTCCGAAATTCTTTGCTTACTCATACTGTAGACTAACAAATAGTCAAATAATATAAAACACATAATCACATAAGTTATTTCCTAACACAGAATTTAAAACTTAAGTGTTAGCAGAACACTTCTTTGGCTTGAACCAGTGGCTAGGCTCTGATACCACCTTCTGTCACAGCCCCCGATCCCTTATCTGTCCTGGGAACGGGCGTCCGTGAACTCAGTGGCGGTGGTATCAATATTTATTAATTTGGTAGCGGAAATTTCATCAGGACCGTAGTTAGGAAATATTTTATCAGAGTAAAACCACCATATTTGATATTAATAATCACATGGGCAAAACCCAAGTTTCTTGTAACAATACATTTATAGGGACAAACCCTATTTTATTGAATTTAAAACATCGTTTATTAGGTAACTTTTATAACCACATTTTTCCCAAGCCTTCAGTGCTCTCTAGCTGGCTTTTCACTAATTGGCTGTTCACATTGTGTTACTTGTAACGCGTTTTAAAAACATTTGTCAGTCGAAAATACTGGTGAGTGAATCCCAGTTTAATCAAGAAACATTTTATCAATTAAAACAGTATTGAGAGCGATCACATTGTTTATTTCTACACAATTACTCATTCAGTATTTACCACTCGACCGGATCTATGGCTATGGTCAAATTACCCATTTGCTAACTCGTCGTCCAATGGTAATGCACTGTCATTCAGACTTACTACTACTCGTTGTAAATTTTGTATACAAAACCCCATAATACCGGCAGTAATTGAAGAACAACAAAGACTCAATCACCGCTTAATCACATTGTAAAACAATTAAGGTTTTGTAAATTATTCCAAAAAGGTTAACAAAAAGAGGATAAACTCACATTGCTATCTTAGACTTCGCGTAAGGGTTTCCTGGGAATAATCTATAATTTACACAAATGTACATAGGTTAGTATCATAACCCTTTGAAAATATTAATGATACCCCTCCCGAGACGGCATTCCAACAACTACGTCGGGCAGAACCACGACAGTTGTTACGGAACCCTAAATCAATCGGGCAGCGTATCTATTACGAAACTGGGGTTATAATACTTACAATGGAGCAGAACCTCGCTAATTAGGGGGGTATTATACCTGAGTATAATAACTCTAATTCAGAATTTGTGATTGAGAATTGAATTGTGGACGAATTGAAATGAAATCCGATGCGTTCTTTATATAGGTGCTGAAACTGGTTCCCACGCGGCCCGCGTAAAAAACAGGCAAGGCTTACGCGGCCCGCGTCAATGCTGGGTCAATGCGTAGCTTGTCCTGGTCATGATCTTGCCTCGCCACGATGATGACACGTGTCATCACTGGGCTGCACCACCAATTGGGACACTCGCGGCCCGCGTAAACTAACGGTGTGGCCTTACGCGGCCCGCCTGAACTAAAGAAATGAACAAGATCAGGTTTCAACCCTCATACCGCCCGCGTAAGGTTGGGGTGGGTCCTACGCGGCCCGCCTCAACTTAATATTTTTTGTTTTTCATTTATTTTCAAAGCTATATTGTATTTCGGGCACGGTTTTCACATATGGGGTGTATTCAAAAACATATAGGGGTATTCTAAATATATTAGGGGTGTCAGAAATATTTTGGAGGGTTGATATATCTGGGTACAACTCCTAGATTATTTAATAAAATATATAGTGCACTCACATTAAGTATAGTGACCCAATTCTACTTTATCCCTACGTCATGAGACAGAACCCCAACGAATTTAGGCAGAGCCTTGACATACGTTACGGGGCCCTACGTCACTTGGACAGGGTATCAGTGATTAGGGGCTGCAATACTTAAAACAGAGTAGGGTCTTATTATTATTATAATCTTAATATTTAAAAAAAAAGAATTATATGTAGAGACAACGAAAGAAAGAAAGAAAGAAAGAAAGAAGGAAGGAATTGGCAAATGAAAATGAGAAAGCATGGCTTCTATATATAGTTTCTTTGGAAAAATTGGATTGCACGCAACTATTGGCCACGTACACCTTTCCATCTTTCAAATTCTTCAATGTTAAGTTTTATTGTTTTATTATTTTCTTTAATATTTACGTGTACTTAACATGTGTCTTTTAATTTTGAATTATTTTATATAATATATATATATATATATATATATATATTATAATTTATTTAACTACTTTACTCTTTTGACGCTTATAACTTCTAAAATATGACGTTTTATAAAATAATAAATATGCCATTAGAATGAGAATAATTTTATCTACATTTTGAACCAAGTTTCATTAAAAACAGAGTAGGTTCAAATATAATGTATTTTTATAATTTAATTACTAAATGGTTCCTACGTTTGCCAAAACATTTTTTATTTTTATTGGTCAACTTACCCATGATGCATCCTTTTAATAACATAAGTTTTATATATTAATAAACTTTTGGGAATGTTACAATAAAAGCCGCACCATTCGAAGCTCTATATGGCCGCAAGTGCCGCTCACCATTATGTTGGGCAGACGCTGGAGACAAACGAATGGTTGGTCCTGAACTTGTCCAAGAGACAACCGATAAGATTATGCAGATCCGAGAGCGCATTAAGGCGGCTCGAGATCGACAAAAGAGCTACGCTGATCGAAGACGAAAACCATTAGAATTCGAGGTGGGAGACAAAGTTCTGTTGAAGTGTCACACCCCGGATTTCCACATGTCACTGGTGGGCCCGGTGGGGAGTATCGTGACGTGGTTGGCAACATAATAGTCAAACAACACAATATTTAATATGCACAGCGGAAACAAATGAAAGATATAATTCAACCGAATATAATATTGTAATATCAAATATCACAACTGTCGATTGTTTATCCACAGACGGATCGAAAATAAAATGGAAACAATAGTTCAACAGACTTTAGGCATCTTAAGCTTGCGAGACTTCTATTGATGCTAAGGAGAAATCCTAGCCAATTACGTTTAGTACCTGCATTTAATCTTTTTGGGAAAATACGTTAGTTTACACTGGTAAATACAATCAACTGACTCATTTTAAAAATGATTAAAAATTGATTTGGATGCACGTGGCATAAACATTTTATAACTTGGGAGAATTATTTAAATATATAATCTTGTGAACGAATTACATGTTCCTTATGCGTTCAGTAGCCCGGACGTACCGGGTTAAAGATCAATAGACACACCACATCAACTATTTATGCACTGACGAGTGTACGCCTACACTCCGCGCTTACGTCGTGGCCATTTCGTAAAATGATGCCAAGGATATCTGGGACATGGTCATTAACCCCCCCAAAGGCTTTTAAGTAAACAAAACTGTTTAAACGGGCCGATCAAATTATTCAATTAACCACCAAACGATGGAAGATTTGATGCCCGACCAAGCGGTATTTTATATACCATAACCCAAGCCCGTATAGGGAAAATAAGTTAAAAGTATTTACCTGAGCAAAGTAATAATCACAATAAGCAAATGCAAGTAGCTTTTACTGGTCCTCCTAATCTGGAACGAAGGTTTATAATAACCTATTAGAATCCTAACGGGTCTTTAGTTAAGCTTAAGCTTAGACCGGTTAGTTTCAAAGATACGGTTCGTACGCACGATTAAGCGAAGACCGGATAGAATGTGATTTAGATCCGACAAGTTCGGAGACTTGCTTAATATGGGTATTTCATACACATTCTGGATTTTGAGATAAAATCGATAAGGTTTGATCCGTTTCGGCTAATTTATGTAAACTAGTTACGTAAACCGAACCGAACGCGTAATAAGCGTAACGGGTATTCATGAAAGCCATCTACAGGTTTCCTAAGTTAATATGCCTCAAATATGTTGTGACATCAGTAAGATGTCTTTTATTATGCTCGAAACTAATTTAAACACAAACTATGCTTCGTAGGGGTAGTTTGGTCATTTTCAAAGTCATAAAAGAGTCTAAGTATTAACCTGAGTTACAGGTCTGATATAATCAGCAAAAATACTTAGTTTACTAAGTTATAACAGTAGGGTAAGGTATATATGTGAAATTTATCAATTATAACCAAACTATGCACCGTAGGGGCATTTTGGTAATTTCACATAAGCCGTAAAGCTCAAAACTGAAGTCTGAGTTAAACAACTTTTGCTTACTGTTAAAATATTATAATTTTCCCAAAATATCAGTAGGTATCAACCCTTGTATGTTTAAAATAGTTCTAGTACATACTATGTGTTAAAAACGCTTAAAAAGGCGATTAAAAGCCATTTCCGGGTTCTATACATAAAGCTGATATTTTTATTATTCCAGAAGGATTAAAATAATTTATTTATCATTTAAGATCAGTAGCAAAAGGTTTGGAGTCGATTAGATATGTAAAACTCATTTTATAGCCCGTAAGGGCAAAACCGACAATTACCGGATTAAGCCTAAGACTATAAGTTATGCTCAGCCTAAAATTAATTAAAAATCTTCAAAAATCCCAAAATAATATATTACATCAGTGGGTAATAAGTTTGATATCAAAAAGTAGGCTTAACTAGGCTATACGCTAATTACGCCGTTTTATTAACAAAAAGCTTTCAATTTACGCTAACGAGCATAACTCTCAAACTACACCTCAAACTGATGTCAAATTTTGGGTGCAAGTTTAAATATCAGTAACTAAGGATTCTACTCTTTTACATTTTCAAAAATCACATTTTACGGTGAAAAGGGCATAATGGTCAACATATAGGCAATTAACGGAATCATGCGTATTAATTGGTTAACTAATGAACCATGGTGTATAATCTTAGAGGGTTATACTAGCATGTAACCTGGTCCAAATAGAGCTCTAAGGTATTTCTAAATCATACCAAAACGGGTCAGATATCCATGTCAAATGTCTATGTCAAATATCCATGTCAAATGTCTATGTCAAGATGTCATGTATGGCAAGTGAAATGTCTCAGCTAAACCATATGCACAAAAACAAAGTATTGAAGTAAATCTTGGTTTAAATCAAAGTTATGTTTTGTGGGAAATGCATGATCAAATGTCAATCATGTTAAAATGTCTATGCCGAAATGTCTATGTCAAATGTCTATGTCAAAATGTCATGTAAAACGATGTACTAAGTAATGCACACAATTGGTCACACCTAGCATGAAATGTCATAAAATCATGTACTATAATGTACTAACGAACATAGCAGTATATGATGTTAAAACAGGAAAGCATGAAAGTAACAAATAGGCACATGTGTTCCACCCCAAAACAGTTTGGAAAACAGTAAAAGAGGGGTCTATGTACTCACTTGAGATTGCTCAGAAGTCCTTGAGTAACAACCAAACAATGCTAGAGATCGCGGATATCAAACGGCACCTTATATAGATAACTATGTTAATTAACCGGACCTAGATCGGAAGATCGGGTAGCATTAGGGTTTGTAAACCAAACGAGTGTAGAGACTCGTGTCATTTGGTTTAACAAAGCCTACATAAAATGAAACCTAACATAATTGTTTACGACCCATTACGACCCGTTTAGGTAGCTTATGCTACTTTAACGCGTCGTTCGCGTGAAACGCGTTCGGACCGCCTAACTAGTCCTATGACAAGTGTTATATGCCTTAAACATGTTACATAATCAGTTATGTGACAAAGGTTTAGGTTACATATGCTTAATTACCAATTATACATGAAAAGGGTATTCTGGTAATTTACCTAAGGCATATAAACTACCTATCATACAACTACTTAAACGTTGTGACCATAGGGTATAACCTCGGAAGGTTATTCCCTACCTACTATGGTCACCTACTGTATTTGGTCGGATCCTAATGATCGACCAAACTGGGTCGGGTTCGAAGGTATAGGCGATTTATTAGATCGCCTACCCTACGACCCTAGACAACGTGGTAATCAGTGGGCATAGTCCCAAGGGACTATAACCAACGTGATTACACTCACGTTGTGAAGTTCAAACGAACTTCGCATTGACCATTACTGGTCAACGCTGAAAGTCAAACAAAGTTTGACTTTCTGACTCGAAAAGCAGTAAAATAAGGAAAAGAACGAAAGAATACTTACGAAGGGTCCCCGAATGCTAAACTCGATTCAAAAATCTCAGGTATGAAACAAATGTTTCAACTTAGAGTTTCTCAAATCAAGTTTCTAGTGATTTTAGCAATGGGGGGTATGGGGTATTTATAGGAATACCCGAACCGTTAAGATCGTTTCATGGAAAACGTGCCTTAATCCCATCCGTACATGTGTTGCAAAGTTATGGTGTTTAGGTGTTTAAATTCCATCCATACATGTGTTGCAAAGTTATGGTGTTTAGGTGTTTAAATTCCATCCATACATGTGTTGCAAAGTTATGGTGTTTAGGTGTTTAAATTCCATCCTTATCCGCTGACTAAGCAAGTTTAGAATGTGTGGTTGTGAATTAAACAACGGCTAATACATCGAATCTGGTCCCGAATGCGAAAAACGAACCAAATGACGCGACGAATGGATTTTTCTTATGGCGAGCACTAAAATATAATATAGTCATGCTCACATAAATTTTTGGATGTCCGGATGTATTCAGAACGTAAGTTATGCGCGAAAGTGCAAACTTGTGCACTTTTTTGACACTTTTAGTCCCTGAATGACCCAAAAGTTTATTTTAGCACACCGAACCCATTAAAGCCTATTTCTAAGCTATGCCAAGGATATTTATGGTGTGTTTAACTTATGGTCATGTTCCGGAATGTCTGTTACAGTTCAAATTGGCATACTTTCGCAGTTTGTCAACTTTAGTCCCTGTAAGCGATTTAACTTGATTTCACCACACCAAACCTTCCAAAACTTATATATAAGTTATGTAAAGGTTATTCAAGGTATGTTAAGCCAATTTCACTATTCCGGAGTGTTCGTTGGATTGAACTGGTTATATTTACGCATTAGTGCGCGTATAACCTTCAAGAAAGCGATTTAGAGTTTGAAATCGAACAAGAGTTGATATGTGCAAAAGATACACATATTTATACAAGTCCAAAGTATGAAATACAATATTTCATTGGTTTGGCATTTGTTTGATGGTTGAAATGACACAGGTGTTACAGTCTCCCCTACTTTAGGAAATTTCGTCCCGAAATTAATTCGTAGGAGTCTATTTGTGACTTTGTGTTAAATAACCATCAAAGATGAACAAGACGTAATCCTGTAATTTCTCTTTAACGAACATTTTTCAGAAATGAAAAATGAACAGAGTTATTCTCAACAGGCATTCTTTAGAAACAAAAATGAACAGAATAGTCATTTTCCACAACATCTTCAGAAACAAAAATGAACAGAATAGTCATTTTACATCTTCAGAAACAAAAATGAACAGAATAGTCATTTTACATCTTCAGAAACAAAAATGAACAGAATAGTCATTTTACATCTTCGGAAACAAAAATGAACAGAATAGTCATTTTACATTTTCAGAAACAAAAATGAACGGAATAGTCATTTTACATCTTCAGAAACAAAAATGAACGTAATAGTCATTTTACATCTTCAGAAACAAAAATGAACGGAATAGTCATTTTACATCTTCAGAAACAAAAATGAACGGAATAGTCATTTTACATCTTCAGAAACAAAAATGAACGGAATAGTCTCTAGACACATGACAAAATTTGCTGTGGTTTCCGTGCACTGAATTTCATAATTATGTATGCATCCATAATTACGCAATTCCTTGCATAGTCCGCACAATTTGTCTGAAATGTGAAGGGGAGGAAAAATCACACGAATAATCCTGTGGTGAATTAACTTGACTCTATAGAGTCACTTTAACTAGGTCACCAAAGGATTAGATTAACGAACAATCTCTTGATTTAGACCACCCGAGGGCCTATTTAACTACATAAATACATGACATATTTAACTAGATTGTCGAACCAATCTATTTAACTTAGATCGACGTAGGATCTCTTTAACTAAACTACCCATGGGGAAAATTTAACCACATCGACGTAGGATGTATTTAACTAGATTGTCGGACCAATCTATTTAACTTAGATCGACGTAGGATCTCTTTAACTAAACTACCCACGGGGAAAATTTAACCACATCGACGTAGGATGTATTTAACTAGATTGTCGGACCAATCTATTTTAACTTAGATCGACGTAGGATCTCTTTAACTAAACTATCCACGGGGGAAATTTAACCACATCGACGTAGGATGTATTTAACTAGATTGTCGGACCAATCTATTTAACTTAGATCGACGTAGGATCTCTTTAACTAACTACCTACGGGGAATATTTAACTACACCGACGTAGGATGTATTTAACTTTAGATCGACGTAGGATCTCTTTAACTCAACTATCTAAGAGAAACATTTAACTACACCGACGTAGGATGTATTTAACTTTAGATCGACGGAGGATCTATTTAACTTTAGATCGACGTAGGATCTATATGTTTCCCTTAAACTTTGGAATAGTACTTTATAATCCAAGGGACTTAACTACAACGTGGAAGTCCATTAAGGATTTAAGATAGTACCTTTTTGAATATCCTACTACGAATCCTTCATATGGAGATAAGAAAGATTCTACGAGGATTTGGATGGATCACATAAAAACACAAAACACATAAGAACATAATCACATAATTGTTTAACTTGATCTTTACTTTGTTATCTTTGGACACAGATATTTAAAGCACACCAGGAATCCAATCCGTGGATTCCATGCGGCACTTAAATCATTAGAATCTAACTATGAAGATAGGAAGATCTAAATAAGAATTCGGCTTTGTCCTTATTGAATGGTAATGTTCGTATTAAGGCATACGAATAATTCAATTAAGGGCTCCGATTTGAGTGATATTCATCCACAAGGATCTGATTATGAGGATAGAAATATCCTTTATGGATTTTGAAATTTGTGTAACGAGAGGTGCTTCGACACCTTGCACTAGGCGTGCTTAAGTCGATACACAAGGTAGAAAGTTCATGAGGTTCAGGCGCTAGATATGCCAGGGCGACATATGAAGCAGAACTTGAAGGTTAAGCAGCAACAGGGTTTGCTACTGCCTTGCTTTAAACAGCAAAGCGACACATGTTATCCAAATGTCTCCATCGTCCACCGGGGGTACATTTGTAACATGGTATTTGATTTGGATGATGACGGTTTCACTGACTTCTCCAAGGAGCGGTTCCCTTGCACGGCTTCATTCCTGAGCTGACTCATGGTGATAGCTAAATCAACGGTCTTCTGGAGTACTACGCCTATTTGTTGGGCAGTTGTAGCACCTGGTCCGGACACTCGAGTCTTGTTGCGATGAAGAGACACCATGAAGAACATAGGAGATATGGGAGGGAACAAGGGAAATGAAAACAGAATAACAATGCATAAAATTGCGATCATTTGTTTGTTACTTAAGGCAAACAAATGAGACGGTGACTAATCAAAGTAAATAGGTCAAAAATAATGTATCGCGAAGACATGCTCGCCTATAAGTGAACACTCATCCCAAGAATTCCCAGGTAAGCACAACTGGTCTCGCGTCTGGTTGAGATGTATACGAAGTGCTTGCCTAGACAGAAAACTCAGAATACAGGCATTCACCCTTCCAGTTTGCACGTGTTCACATTATTTAAAACCCAAAACCTTGACGAGATTTTGAAAACTCAAAGGGTTCAAAACCTTATAATAGAGGGTTCAAAACCTAGTAATCAATCATCCTAGAACAGATGATTAGTTTTCAAAGCGGTTTTGAAATTTATGTTCTTGTTGTGGTAGTTGCCTAAGGATAGGTGACGGTATTGTTTTATGACTAAACGCAAGTAAACTCGCGTTAGGGTCCTAAGAAGGTTATAGACTAGGTCAAAGCATTACTAATAACCTAATTCCCTATAACCATTGACTCTGATACCATCTTTTCTGTCACACCCCGACCACGTAGAACATACAAAACGTGGCGGAAATGTCGGGGAGTGTTGTAACAGAATTAATTGTTTCAAATCCATGGCAATTGAAGTTTCGTTTTATTGATTAAAGTGTTACAATGTCTTATCAAACTAGGAAAAACAACATAATTAACAAGTCTTGCATCTTTTATTGTCACTAAAGCCCAAGTCTGCCTATATGTATCTTGATCATCTTATGCAACAGTTCCTGAAAAACACATGTGAAAATAGGTACGTCAGCATAAAAATGCCTGTGAGATACATAGGTTTTGTGAAAATAGGTTTCATGACTTATGTTTGAGAAAATGTTTAGTCATGAACCTTGTTATTTGCTTTGCTTTGTAAATCATTTGAAAATCGATAAGATCAGATGATAAGTATAAATAAATGTAAGGTTAAATGAATAACCAAGTAAAATATGTTTGCATAAGATAAGATGTTTATAAATCAATGTCTTGTGAAAAGTATGTTATTTGTATAAAATGTTCTATGTCTCAAACTGAAATGATTCAAATAACGCTATGATATGTAATACCATACAAACACTTATATATAGGAAGTACCAGCGGCGTATCCACCATGCTTGTATCATATTACACACGCATCGTTACTTAATCACTTAATCAAACCAAACCAACCAATGTAAGAAGTCTATGTTTAAATCAATTGTCAAATGTATTGGGTAATATGTCAAAGTGTTCATGTCAAGATGTAAATCATATCAAAATGTCTATGTCAAATATCCATGTCAAATGTCTATGTCAAATATCCATGTCAAACGTCTATGTCAAGATGTCATGTATGGCAAGTGAAATGTCTCAACTAAACCATATGCACAAAAACAAAGTATTGAAGTAAATCTTGGTTTAAATCAAAGTTATGTTTTGTGGGAAATGCATGATCAAATGTCAATCATGTTAAAATGTCTATGCCGAAATGTCTATGTCAAATGTCTATGTCAAAATGTCATGTAAAACGATGTACTAAGTAATGCACACAATTGGGCACACCTAGCATGAAATGTCATAAAATCATGTACTATAATGTACTAACGAACATAGCAGTATATGATGTTAAAACAGGAAAGCATGAAAGTAACAAGTAGGCACATGTGTTCCACCCCAAAACAGTTTGGAAAACAGTAAAAGAGGGGTCTATGTACTCACTTGAGATTTCTCAGAAGTCCTTGAGTAACAACCAAACAATGCTAGAGATCGCGGATATCAAACGGCACCTTATATAGATAACTATGTTAATTAACCGGACCTAGATCGGAAGATCGGGTAGCATTAGGGTTTGTAAACCAAACGAGTGTAGAGACTCGTGTCATTTGGTTTAACAAAGCCTACATACTAAATGAAACCTAACATAATTGTTTACGACCCATTACGACCCGTTTAGGTAGCTTATGCTACTTTAACGCGTCGTTCGCGTGAAACGCGTTCGGACCGCCTAACTAGTCCTATGACAAGTGTTATATGCCTTAAACATGTTACATAATCAGTTATGTGACAAAGGTTTAGGTTACATATGCTTAATTACCAATTATACATGAAAAGGGTATTCTGGTAATTTACCTAAGGCATATAAACTACCTATCATACAACTACTTAAACGTTGTGACCATAGGGTATAACCTCGGAAGGTTATTCCCTACCTACTATGGTCACCTACTGTATTTGGTCGGATCCTAATGATCGACCAAACTGGGCCGGGTTCGAAGGTATAGGCGATTTATTAGATCGCCTACCCTACGACCCTAGACAACGTGGTAATCAGTGGGCATAGTCCCAAGGGACTATAACCAACGTGATTACACTCACGTTGCGAAGTTCAAACGAACTTCGCATTGACCATTACTGGTCAACGCTGAAAGTCAAACAAAGTTTGACTTTCTGACTCGAAAAGCAGTAAAATAAGGAAAAGAACGAAAGAATACTTACGAAGGGTCCCCGAATGCTAAACTCGATTAAAAAATCTCAGGTATGAAACAAATGTTTCAACTTAGAGTTTCTCAAATCAAGTTTCTAGTGATTTTAGCAATGGGGGGTATGGGGTATTTATAGGAATACCCGAACCGTTAAGATCGTTTCATGGAAAACGTGCCTTAATCCCATCCGTACATGTGTTGCAAAGTTATGGTGTTTAGGTGTTTAAATTCCATCCATACATGTGTTGCAAAGTTATGGTGTTTAGGTGTTTAAATTCCATCCTTACATGTGTTGCAAAGTTATGGTGTTTAGGTGTTTAAATTCCATCCTTATCCGCTGACTAAGCAAGTTTAGAATGTGTGGTTGTGAATTAAACAACGGCTAATACATCGAATCTGGTCCCGAATGCGAAAAACGAACCAAATGACGCGACGAATGGATTTTTATTATGGCGAGCACTAAAATATAATATAGTCATGCTCACATAAATTTTTGGATGTCCGGATGTATTCAGAACGTAAGTTATGCGCGAAAGTGCAAACTTGTGCACTTTTTTGACACTTTTAGTCCCTGAATGACCCAAAAGTTTATTTTAGCACACCGAACCCATTAAAGCCTATTTCTAAGCTATGTAAAGGATATTTATGGTGTGTTTAACTTATGGTCATGTTCCGGAATGTCTGTTACAGTTCAAATTGGCATACTTTTGCAGTTTGTCAACTTTAGTCCCTGTAAGCGATTTAACTTGATTTCACCACACCAAACCTTCCAAAACTTATATATAAGTTATGTAAAGGTTATTCAAGGTATGTTAAGCCTATTTCACTATTCCGGAGTGTTCGTTGGATTGAACTGGTTATATTTACGCATTAGTGCGCGTATAACCTTCCAGAAAGCGATTTAGAGTTTGAAATCGAACAAGAGTTGATATGTGCAAAAGATACACATATTTATACAAGTCCAAAGTATGAAATACAATATTTCATTGGTTTGGCATTTGTTTGATGGTTGAAATGACACAGGTGTTACACTAATCATGCATAAATTAGAAATTAAGTATCCTGTTGGCTTTTTATTAGCAAGTTTGACCCGACATTTGACCTAGTTAGAGTGGGAATTAGGGGGAACCCTTTTAAGGGTTTTGTTAAACCCAGTTCAGGCTCAAAACAACTTCTTCTCACGTAATATGGCAAGTGATTTCAGTAGATGTGAAAAAGATGTGCGGAAATGGAAATCAGACTTTCAAGAAACAAGACCTACAGAATTATCAAGTTTATATCACTTTGAAACAAAAATGGTTTACAAGGTGATTGAAAGATTATTATCTAATACAAACGAATCTTGAATTCTGTGGGGGAGAGAGCAATGGAGTTTTGATGTATGTGTGAATGCTAAGCTTCAAACTCACTTTGCTTCTCCTGGTTGAGCCTTCTATTTATAAACGGCTTGTATGAATAAACAATAGTTTATTCATACAATAATTCCTGCAAAAAGTAGCCAATTGACATATTCATTGATTCCAACGTTCAAGTTGCCTTTTTCATCATGATATCATTTAATGTCAACTTGCTTCGGTAAGTGTGGCAGGACAGAGCCAATTTCAGACAAGTGGGTTGTTTCATCAGAAATTCTGATAAACCACATCATCAGAAATTCTGATGAACAAATCATCAGAAAATCCTTGATGATCAGAATCGTCAGATACTGATGATATTTCATCAGAAATATCATCAGATCCATCAGAAATGACCTCTTCTGATAATCCAATTCAGCTCTTGATCAACTTGTGATTCTTTGAAGTAGATGCTATGTATTCCGGTTGTCCCATCTGATCTACTTTTTCTAGTTCGTGATCTTCAGGACTGTGATCTCTTCATAGACACAGTTGATTGTGTTTTTCTTCAATACTTACAAATAAAGTTTCCTAATAATTTCCCCCTAAGTATTGTAAGAAAAAGAACTACCTCTATATCAAACATAAACAACTTTCTTTGAAAGAAAAATTCAAACACAACTAAGTTCAGAAACATTGAACATAGTCAAACCAACTTAAATCATACATTGATAAAATATTGTTCATAAACAGGAAATTTAATCTTATTAAATCATTAGTTGATCTTCACTCCACTTCTGTATTTGTCTCCAGGTTTCAGCCTTTTCTTGTAGTCAATTGCCTTTTGAGTTTCTTTGTACATTTCTTTATACCATCCTCTTGCTTCCATCCAATTATCAATGCACTCTTCAATTGTTTTTCTTAGCTTTTCATTGTTCTTTCCCTTCTCTTTGAGCTGCTCTTGTTTTTCATTCATGCAGTTTTTTATATATTTCAGAGTTTGATTTGAATACCTGCATATATCACTGATTCTGAACAGAGCTTTCTCTTTATTAGCATCTTTGAAGACTACACTCATTTCTGGTTGATCAAAGATTGCTCCAGTTCTTAATGATTTAGAAGCAATTTCAGCTGGAATTGAAGTGTTTGGAGGTGGTATTAGCACTTTGTTGCTGTACTCAAAATTGATACATAGATCAAAGTCTGCCAGTGCAGCCCTTTTGTATAACTTTGCTCCTGCATTTTTGAGACTTTCAAGGGCTCTTCTGATTATAACTGAATTACCTTTCATTTCATCAATGATATTCTTCATTTTGACTATTCCCAATGGGTGAATATCATCAGCCAGATTTGCATCAATAACCTTTTGTTGACTGTTGTCTTTTCTGATCAAGGTATACTTGTTTTGTGCTTCATTACCTAGGATGCCTCCTCCAGTGGTCATTGTATCAATTCTTTCAATTGATACTATTGGATTGGTTATGTGCTTGTGTAAAATTACCCAACCTCCATTGTTTCTGTTTTCACCAATACCTTTGCTTATTGGAGAGTGATCTCTTTGGGTTGTCTTCTGGACCTTTCCAATAGTAATTCTTTAAATGTTCTTCAGGGTACATAATAGTGTGTAAATCACCTTTTAGCACTTCCATTTCTCTGATGTTCCCTTCTGAATCTTCTATCATTTCTTTTCTTGGCCTTTTTGAGGAAGTCACTTCATGTTCCATTCTTCTCTTTTCTTTTGTATCCATTAGTATGCTTAACTCTGTTTCTCCTGTGATAGTTGTAGAAACTGGTTGTACTGGAACATGATCTTTTGGTTGTATCCTTGAAGTGTCTGGCTTTGAGACATTTGGTGGAGGACCCATGAGTATCTTCTGTTTATCTTGAGGTGGACCCATGGGTTGCTTCTGTGTTTGGGCTGTTGAGGTTTCTGTTGGTTTGGTTTGATCTTGTTGAACAATTTCTGGTTGTTGTTGAGAAGTTTCTGATCTTCTTGCTTGTCTTTCTTGTGGAATTTGGGCTTTCAGTTCATGAAGATCAATATTTGCTAGTCTGGCAACATTATACTGCAATCTCTTAACTAACAGATGAACATTAGTAAGAGCTTGAGTATTTGTTTCCTCTTGTTTCTTCATTTTCTGTATCTCTTGATTTTCTTGATTTCTTTGTGCAGCTAATTCCATCAACAGTTTCTCAAAAGCCTCAGTCATGCTGCTGTTGTTGGCTCTGAGGAACTGTATTTCTTCAAGAAGCTTCCCTGAACTTGAGCTTTCTCCTGCAGTTGCACCCTCAGCCATCTTTTTCTTGATATAATTCAGTTCCTTGATAGCTTTCTCAATTTCTGATGAGCTTTCTTTGTTTTCTGATGATTTTTGCAATTTGTTTAGAGTTGCAGTATTGTCTTCAGTTTGCTTCTGCACAGTTTTGACAGTTTCTGACAAAAACTTGATCTCTGACATTTGATTTCTGATTTCTTCTAGTATTAGATCAAGTTTTTCTTCTGTTGCTGTTTTCACAGTAGCAGCTTCATCTTCAGGTTCTTTTTGAAATTGTTTAGATGACATAGACTGATGTTCTTAGGAAATTGGAAAAACAACAGATGTTTCTCTTCTACCACCAGCAGAAAACACATTCTCTGCTGTTTTAAGGTTAAAAGGATTGGATGAATCCAAATTCCTTATATCCTCACCAGAAAATTGAAACAAATTCAAGTTCTGGGTTTCCTCATATCCTTGAACCTTTTCAGGTTCTCCATGAGTTGTTGAGAAACTTTTTGTTTTCTCATCCAGGTTTCCCTGATCAGCAGGCTGATCTCCACCTGTTGTTACTACATTTTCCTCCTCAGAATCTGATTCAGAAAAAGAGTCTTTTGTTTTACTCACATCTTGTTTTGAAGAAATAGTTTCTCTAAGTAAGATTTCATGTTTTCCTTGAATTGATTCATCAGAATCATTCTCAGAATCATAAAATATGTTTATTTTTGACTGTTGTGCACCTGTTTCTCCAATGTGTGAGGCTTCAGCATGATGTTCTTCAGCCACATGATTCATATCTATATCTTTATCAGCTAGATGAGGATCAGATTCATCCTGCTGTTCCATTCATGGTGTGCTAGACTCCTGTGCATCATGCTCCATAGGGGACACTTGTTCAAAAACTCCTTTTCTTTCTGACTTTTTGTTCAACATTTTCAGGTATACTGCTCTGTATGGTAATTCTTCTGGTATCATACTCATCATTTTTTCTGTCAGAGCAGGTACATCATAATCTGACTTCCAAGACCCTGCAGCATTCCAAGGTTTCATAATTTCCGTCTTTCACATATTTTCTGATGCTGGTATAGCCATGTTTCTTTTCAGAAAAGCATCAGAAATTATGATAGATAGAAATCTTGGAAAGGGTAGATGTGAATCTATTCTACCATCTTTGGTCAGAATTGATCTCCTGATCAGAATAAATATTTCTGCTCCATAATCAATGTTCAATCCATTAATTAGACTGAACATGATTGTTAGAATGTTCATATTTATCTGATCTGTACCTCCAATCTTTGACGATAGACATTTGTTCAGAATTTCCATTAAGACTTGCCAGAAGGCAGGTAGCTTGTTTCTCTTGAATTTATTGATTGTTGAAATCTTTGTTTTGTATCCCATTACAGCATCAAGTTGTGAGAACATATCTTCTCTTTCTGGTGACTTTTCAAAGTTTTGATGTAAGGGTAGCTCTAAACATTCCCTTATTGTTTCTGGTGAAATTTTAATGAAGATATTTCCCCATACATGTGCTGTTAGCTCAGTTTGACTTGAGATTTTGAGAGTTTTTACAACTTGTTGTATGATTTCTTGTGGTACCTCTCTGGTCTTTGTAAGAGCTTGAGCTAACGAGCATCTTGTTAGAAATTCAATGAGAATTTGACACTTCATATCATATTCTTCGATGTTATCATTCATTGCTTCATTGTTGCTCTTTAATGGAAGAAATTCATCTTCATTGATGAAAGGAACTAAGTGTTTAACTTGAGGTATGTTGATGTTGACAGCAGCCATTGAGAATTTGGGTTTTTTGTGTTTGGAAAAGGGTTTTAGGGTTTTGAATTTGAAGGTTGAAGATGAAAGACTCTGTTTTCTAATGAGGTATTTATAGGGTGTAGCGACAGAGATTTTTCAGTGTTTGTCGTGGGTTGTTTGAGTTCAGGGTGATTAATGACACCTTTAAGATGTTTTAATCCTTTAAGGAGACAACCGTTTTTGAAAAACCTTTGATTTATCTCTAATTTAATGTATATCCTTTTAAAGATATTTAGAGACTTCAAAGACTTTGCAGATAAACACTAGTTTCCAACTTGCACCTTTTCTCTATGTGGGACCCCTTTTTAAAAGGTCCAATCGAAACCCTTTGTGTGTTTCCCCAGATATTTCTCATAATGATATATATATATATATCATCAGAAATATTTTTTTTTAAGATGAGAGGGAATAAGTAGAGTTCTGAGATTTTACTTACATTATAGTCTTGCAGTTCTGAACTCCACACCTTTGTTCTGATATACCAGAGGTATATTGTTTATATAGCTTGTTCCAGTCCTCAGAAAAAAAATTTAGAAAGAAACTTTTTCTTAAAAAATTTGGATTTTTATAAATTCAATTAAATCTGATTAAAAGAATTGTTTTTCTGATGATATGTTAAACTTTCTGGTTTTTCAAAACAAAATATGATTTTCTGATTTGTTATCAGAATTTTCACAGTTTTCTGGTGAATGATCAATTTTTCTGATTGATCATCAGATTATGAGTTCTACTAACTTCTGTCAGTAATTATGTGTAATTCACCAGATTTTCTTTGCTTTTATCAGTCAAGTTGTGTTCGTTCCCCCTAGATCTATTTACCAAAAAAGAATTTAAAACAAACCTGTTGAAAGAAAACATAAACCAAACATGTTAAACGAAAACAAAACATAAAACAAAGAAAACTACTCCTCCTCCTCTATCACATTGAACATGCACTTCACATATAACCAAAGACTGGTTACTCGTCCGGTGTGATTCGTTGATGGCGTCAAGGTGGCTTCACTAATGTTTTCTTGAAGTACCAGCTCGGTTCTTGAATAGCAGCTTCTCATTCCTCCAAAGCCCAGCTGACTAGTGATCACCTTGGTAACAAATCGAGGGTAAATCAGAAAGGGTTGACGGTCGTGGATGTTTGCTTCTAGGTCTCTCATTAGAAACTTAGCATAGTTGAACGGTTTTTCTTGTATCACAGCATGCACCACTTCCATCATCCTATTCGACAGCTCATTGAAGTGTCCAATTTTCTTGGAAAAGCAGACACGTAGCTGTGTTACCAAAAACTGGAAAGGTGGTATAAAACTAGATTTGCTAATGGCCCTTGACGAGTTGAGTGTGTGATAGCCCATTTCAGTCAAGGTTTGTTGCACATTTGATTTTTCCGGAAGTTGGATTTCATGATTATTACCTAGTTTGAGGACATTTCTGATTGTTTTTTCTTTTAGAGTAATTTTTACTCCCATAACCTCACTTTCAATCCACATAGAAGTACCACCAAAAATGATTTGAGAATTCCACTAGAACTCTTGGAGAAGTTCTGGATATAAGGTGACATGTGATGACACAGCAAAGCCTAGAGGACTTCGCATGATCATATTGTACACAAACCTGCAGTCCTCCAATGCAGGTCCTTCCAAGTTGGATCTTAATCTAAGATTGTGAAGTCTGTGAAACAGAAGAGGAAATTGAGTGGCTTTCATCAATTTTGGGCGACCCATTTTTTATAAGGAAAAATACTGTTGAAAGGCTTTTGAAGAGCTGGTTTTTGTTACAAATGTTCTTTTCAGGTTGTTAATATTTATAGGTGAAAGTGATGTTAACAGCCAACCTTCTTCTCTTCAATTAAGAAGATATCTATCCCAGTGAATGTAACAGTGAGTGTAACAGTGATTTTGACAGTCTATCAAGCCCCATGTGTGAGTAAGCATTTAATGACTAGGCATCTATTTTCATAGCTCCTAATGATTCTAGTGCCTACGTGTCACATTTAAGTTCCTTATGAAGAAATGACGTTACATGCAAAAAAAAAATGAAATTCAATAAACTGAAAAGAAAATGAGACGGTTGATTATTACAGCTGTATGGAACTTCATCAGTATGCATGTTACTTTTCCCCCTTTTTGTTTTTTTTTTTAAAATAACAAAACAAAACAAAGAATACACCAAAAAATAAATAATTACAATATTTGGAATGTGCATGAGGATGTATTTTTACAAATTATCCTGATGTTTCAAACATAATTTCTGATTTTATATTAGAACTTCTGGTGCTTTTACCAGATATTCTGATATTTCTTCAGAATATCTGATAAACTATCATTTATTGATAGTTTATCAGATTTTCTTGTGTTCCATCAGATTGATGGATTGCTTTATCAGAAACTAGTTGATTTGTTCTATGAATATCAGAATTTTGATTTTCAACAAGTTGGTTTTCAATTTGTGTTTTTTGAGTTTTCTGAGAAATCTTCAACATTTAGATTAACCATGCCTAGTTTCCTGATTAAAAAATTGTGTCTCTTTTCATCAAGAGGTTTTGTAAAGATATCAGCAATTTGGTTTTCAGTTGGAACAAAATACATTTCAATGTTACCTTTCTCCACATGATCTTTTATGAAATGGTATCTGACATCTATGTGTTTGGTTCTTGAGTGATGAATAAGATTTTCAGTTATTGCAATGGCACTCTTTGAGTCACATAGAATTGGAATTCTTGTCATAGTTACTCCATAATCTTTCAGTTGAGTTTGCATCCACAGCACTTGTGAACAGCAACTTGCTGCTGCTACATATTCTGATTCTGCTGTTGATATGGCAACATAGTTTTGTTTCTTGCTCGCCCAACATACCAAGTTTTCTCCCAAAAGTTGACAGACACCAGATGTGCTTTTCCTGTCAATTTTGCACCCTGCATAATCTGCATCTGTGTATGCAATTAATTCAAGGTTTGTATCCTTTGGATACCAGAGACCAATTTCTGATGTGCCTTTGAGATATTTAAAAACCCTTTTTACAGCTTTCAGATGGGATTCTTTAGGATCACATTGATATCTGGCCAGAAAACATGTTGCAAACATGATATCTGGTCTGCTTGCAGTTAAATAAAGCAGTGATCCTATCATCCCTCTATAGGTTTTAATATCAACACTTATACCATTTTTATCAGAATCTAACTTGTTCCCTGTTGCCATGGGAGTTTTTGTAACAGAGCAGTTTTCAAGTGAGTATTTTTGTAGAATTGTTTTCACATATTTTGATTGACTCAAAAATATTCCATCAATTCTTTGTTTTACCTGTAACCCTAAGAAAAAGGTTAACTCACCCATCATACTCATTTCAAAGTGGCTGGTCATCAATTTTTGAAATTTGTCATAAAATTTTTCATTTGTTGATCCAAATATAATGTCATCAACATATATCTGGACCAGCAAAGTGTGACCTTTGTGTGTTTTGAGAAAAAGAGTGGTGTCAATAGTTCCTTTGGTAAACCCAGAATTGAGTAAGAAGTTTGATAAGGTTTCATACCAGGCTCTAGAAGCTTGCTTCAACCCATACAAGGCTTTGTTTAATCTATAAACATGATTTTGAAATTTTGGATCAACAAAGCTGTAGGATCATTTTGTGACCCAAACGAGTCGTTCAGAAGAGATTTAATCCGTTTTAGAGGCGAAAACTAAGAAACGAATGTAGAAACAGCTTGAATATCAATTTAAACAACTTGTATATTGATATAACAGTGTTTACAGTCGAAAGGAAAACCGGCAGCACCTCGGTATCTCTTTCTAGAAAAACCTTACATATGAAATGACAAACATCCTATTTATAGTGTTGAGTGTTTCGCTTGAAGACACACATGACAAGTCAAGCGAAACCCACAAATTTCCTTTCAAGCGAAACCGACAAACAAATCTTTTTCAAGCGAAAGCTTTCAATCATGTAACATTCTGTTTTCATGCATGTTTTGTCTTCTAGTATAATGATGCAATGATGATGTCATCTCTATGATGTCATCATTGTATAAGATGACATCATGTTTGATCAGATCCGCAACGCAAACAAGACTCGATATAAGACGAAGACGACAGATGTGTGCACCAACAGACTCCCCCTCAGATGTTGACGAGTCTTAAATGTCGAGTCTTAACAATCTTCAGTCTTTATCAGTCTTTGTGCTTCACTCTTTCAATCAGCATCAACAGACTCCCCCTTGCAATGTGCTGGCATTCCTTCAGTTCTTCATCATCATCTGCTTCAGGATCATAGTCTGGTGTTCACATAGACCTCAGGTATCGGAACCTGTCTCTCTATCATCAGATCCTAGATTGAAACCTAGCTACACCTGCACATTCTTAACCCAGAAGTAAATTTCACAAATTTAACATTTCAACAAATTTACTATCTTCTAATCACTCGAACACACAATCTCAAAATGATTTAATCATTAGTAATATTTGATGAACCACATAAATGAATATCAAATTTCATTTCAAACATCGTCAAACAAACTTTCTTTCCCAAACCTGTTCGTCATGTTCAGCACTTGAAATTTTGAAAATCAGCTTCTCCAACATCAGTTGTCGAAAATCTTTTTGAATTTTTCAAAATTTATGCTAAAACACACTAAATATCTTTTTAGAATTTTTTAATATAAAGAAATGCAGTAAAGAAATATTTACAGACACTATTTTTGTAAGTTCGTGCAAGAGGATCATATCAGTTTATGACAAGTCACGAGTACCGTTGAGCTTAGTTACACATTAAGAATTAAACAATTCACTTAAATTGCCGATATACAGATCCACTTAAATTTTCACACAAATTTCAACTGATTCAGGATATGAGTTAGATGTTTTAAGGACTTAAACTTATTCATGTGTTCCACCTCTTGAATATACTCCCGTATCCAGATCCCAATATTCAGTCTTACAGGTGAGTATACCACAGATGATATCTGTAAGGGGTTAAATTGCGAGGGCCGTGAGAGCTCAGGTCGATCTTTCGATACGCAGAGAGATGACGGCTTCGACTTTTGGTGTGTCCCCTTTAGAGGATCTTTTGATTACAACAGCAATGACTATCAATTTTATTGTTTCATCAATTTGCTGAGGGCTGCACTATATTTCAAGCAAGCGGAAAGTATTCTCCGGGGACTAGGCCATTGCTTCCGCAAAATCAGAAGTCCCGGGATAATACCCCAGATATCACTGAGCATAAAGACCTGGTATCTCAGAAAGAGGGACCTTTCAAACGATATTTCAGGGGTTACCTATATATCCAAGTAATGTTCCCCACAAATAAGCAAGTTTGAATTTAAGTTTATAACCCGAAAAAGTTTACTAAATGTGTAAAAACCTATCGGCATATCATCAGTGAGACTGTTTAATGCTATTTAAACATTACATTTCTTTAGCATACTGTGACCGTCTACTGATGTACTATCATTTCCTCTTCTTTGACACAAAAACTCATTTTTGATTTTATCATGTTTTTGCCTTTTTCAAATTTTTCTAATGTTTTTGGATTTTCTGAAAATTTCTACTCCCCCTAAAATGCAAACACATTAAAGGAAATTTGAAAATAAACTGTACAAAACTTGACAACCGATATCGAATCGCTTCAAATCGCCATCCACTTGGCATAAACAATCAGAACTCCCCCTTACACAAAACTATTTTCTCATAATGATTTCAAAACACTTAAGTTTGTTTTAATCAGAATGATTTTTCGGAAAATAAATTTTGTTGGTTTTACCACTTGTAAAGTTAGGGGTTTGGTTCATCATTTTGTCCATTCAATCTCTTATATGTGTATTACATCAAGTTCAAACTAATGACCTTGAGTAATTACTTTGTAGAATCAACCTCTCACCACTTTGTAAGAATATCCAAAACATATAATCACATGTAGGAATAAAACATCTACACAAACCATTTTACCAAACAAAATGCCGATTCCTGCTTCGCACTTACCAACCTGGAAGCTCCGGCAAGTCACACTCTTCCTGTAAAAACAATATAACCATTATAAAATTCAATCACACAATCAATTACTAAGAAAGATGCCGATTCCTGATCCACGATTACAAACTTGGGATCTTCGGCATAGTCTTAAGACTTCAAGGGAAACAGACTTCCATCCAAGTCTTTTCAGACTTGATGGCTTTCAACTCTTGCGCAGTAGGGTTGTAAGTTGCCTTTTTAGTTGTATAAAAATCTTTAACCCCCTTAGCTTTCCCATTCAACATTTTTCCAAAAATTTTCTTAACACTTCCATTGAATGTTTTCTCGACATCAAACTTAGTTTTCTCTGTGTAAAACTGATTCGAGATATCAACCTTACCAACTTTCTGTTTAACTTCTTCAAATTTCAGTGATGGAAACTCATCATCATTCACTGAAATTTTCACTTCAACCTGTGGCTCTTCTGGCTTTGTGGAACCAGATTCATCGCCAATTATCATATCACCTTTCTTAACAACCCACACTTGGTTGTCATTCTCTTTCTTTTTATAAAAATTCTTTTTAGAACACTCACCAACCTCATAAGTTGAGTTTTCAAAAAATTTAAATTTTTCGGTTGGTGGTTCAACATCCACAACTTTTCCTTTCAACTTGTTAGAAACTCCCTGTTTTGTTTTGGCATTTTTCTGGCAGTTCCATGCAATGTGACCAGCTTCATTGCACTTGTAACAGGTTCTAGTTTCTTTTGAGTGACAAACTTCAGTTCCATTCTTCTTCTTTTCAGCAAGAAACTCTTGATTTGACTGTCTCCAGAATGGTTTCTTCTGTTCCTCTTCTGCACTTCCACCTGACACAAATTCTGTTTTTGTTTTAGAATTTTCAAATTTTTATGATTTTCTGGTGGAATAAATCCTAAACCTTTCTTTTTGTAGCTACGATTTTGGTTTTGTTTCTTTTGAAAACCAGAACCAGAATTGTAACCCTTTTTCTTGTTTAGACGTTGTTGAACTCTTGAAGTGTACTTTTTAGGTTTTTCAGTAAGAGTTAAATCTTTTATTTCAGAAATATTAATTTCTGTCATTTTGAAAACTTTTTTGATCATGTCAAAACGAACACTTCTTATTAGAAACTCTTTGTCAGAGTACAATTTGTCCGAATCATTTAAAGTGTATGCAACTTCAAATGCTTCATCATCCAAATTTGCTTTCGATAACAAAAATTCTTTACTATAAGACCGTTTAACCGACGAATTTGAACTGTTGACAGACGAATTTGACCCTCCAGACTCAGACTTTGACTCAGACTCCTCCTCAGTATCCAACACCTCATCGACCACCTTTTTGATTAACTCAGACTCATGAACAGTATCAGACAAGGTAAACGTGACATCAATGTTATCTGGTAAAACGTTAGTTGTGTCAGTTTTTAGCTTTACATTGACTGCTTTTTCAAGTTGCTCCTCGTTTGGTTTTCTAGGAGAATATCCTTCCCAAATTGGAGGCGGACACTTGTTATAGCTAACAGTCAGTTTCTTACCACAATCTTTCTTCTTCTTTGGCTTCTCATCTTGAAAAGCTTCCATACCTGCAACAGTTGGGTAAATACGATCAATGAGATAATCAGAACTAGAATAACTTTGTAATAAACGTCTAATTCTCTCATTCTCAATCTTCTCTGTCTCCAACTCTTGCTTCCATTTAGCACTTTCTTCGATGTAAAAGTTGATGGCTTTCTGCTTTGTCATCATAACAGCATTCATCATCGTTAGTGCTTGTTCTCGTTCTTAGTTTGTCTTTTGGAGACCAGTTACTGTTTTGTTCAAGACATCATACGATTCTTTCACATAGTTGAGGTTGAACAGTAACTGCTCTTTCTTCTTCTCATACTCAGCAATTATCTCGTCTTTTGCTACACAACCCTTGCATGCTTCCAAACACTTCTCGCAAGGTTTGACAACTTCAACAATCTTCTCAACTTCAATGATCTTTTCAACTTCAATCACTTTTTCAGCTTCGGTCACCTTTTCTTCTTTATTCACTTGCTCAGTTTCAACCATCTCCTCAACAACACCTTCAACATTCTCGTTCTTAACAACATCTTCAGATTTCTTTATTTGTTGTTCTTTAGCAGCTCGTTTCTCCTTCAGTTTCTTCATGCGATCTGCAAAATAGAAATGAAAACTTTCAGGAGAAAGATGAGATTTAGCAATATTGATATGTTTCTCTTCCTCATCATCACTATTGCTATCAACTGGTGATTGATCAAAGTGTACAGATTTTTCAGAATCAGTATCTGATACACCAGAATCAGACGGTGTTTGATCAAATACAGCTTCTTTTTCTGAAGTAACATCATTCTGAACACTTTCAGCTGAACTTTGTAAACTTTCATAAGTACTTTCTGAACTTTCATCAGAAACAGCAGACTCTTCATCCACACTCTTTACAGTCACTCCAATAGACTTCATCCATGTGGTAAACATGTCTGGTTCTCTGACAATCTTAGCAATGAAAGCTTTAAAATTCCCGTTCTCATCTGCAAACATATTCCAGCTGAAGCCTTCAGGTAGCCTCTCATCATCTTGATCGACTATGCATGCTTTGCTATCAGGAGAGATATAATTGTTCCAGTCAAAATTCACCACACACGCTCTTTTTGAATCCTCGATTCTTCTACCATGAGCCGTCTGTGAGTCTTGTGATTGACCAACTTGCTGATAAATGGCTTTCCGGTAGTAATCATCTTTTTCCAAACGGATTCTGAGCGCCACTAGCTTCTCTGTTCTTGCACTCCCACTTGAAATGACCTTTCTCCCTGTATCGAAAACAAGTAACTTTAGATTTATCAAAACCTAAAGTAGATAAATGAGCATCAAGAAAGTCATTTCTCCCAGTAATCATTTTGAACTTTTCAGCACGTCTAAGAACACTCGCAAGACACCATTTGATATCCATTAATTCCATCTCTTCGGCGTCTATCTGATCGTAATCCTCTTTTGTAAGCATAGGATTTCCGATTCTACCAGCCACTAGTCCCTCATAAGATAACAACACTGATCTGAGTAAAGCCATGTGGTCTTTAGCAGTGTCTTCTGAAAAACTTTGACCTTCTGGAAGATTTAGAGCGATGTTGCACTGAATCACATAACCATTTCCTGTCTTTGTGCTTTGAGACTGAAAGCTTTCTGATGAACTCTTTGGATTAACACTCGGATATAATGAGAAACCACTGCTGCTTTTGTTTGAACTTTGATCAATCTTTTCTGTGGAATCCCCAGCACTAAACGCAGTCTGAATTTTTGGACTTCTCTCAGCTTCTGGAACTGGAATACTACCTTTGTAGTACATCTTTACATCCTGTTGACCACTTGGACTGTTCATCCTTGCGATCTTCTGCTGTTCCAAATCTTGGCCCTCAATCTTTTCGATAAACTCACCAATTGATAACCCATCATAAACCCCTGTGTTTTTCAGAATCATCAAATAAGTTCCCTACTCTTTTTGCGGTAACGCATCAGCTAATTTGTCTACCCACTCTTCAGACTCCTTTTTTATACTAAGCATTGACATAGATCGCACAAGGTGACAGTATCTTTCAATCAGCTTCTTTGTGTCTTCACCCGGTAGACTGCTGAACAGATCAAACTCTTTCTTTAACAGTGCCTTCTTGCTTTTAATCATTTTTTCGCTACCCTCAAATTTGACTTTAAGTGCATCCCAGATTGACTTTGCAGTTTTGTCATGCTGTAGCAGAATGAAAATGTCTTCTTTGATAGCTTGTTGAAGCAGACTGATCATCATATTTTCAGCTCTATACATATCACGTTCTTCATTACTAAATTCATGTATTTTTTATCAACTTTCAAATCAGTCTGTGGCAAAACATATTTCTTCAATATACATTCCCAAGACCTAAGATGGTTTGCCTGAACCCAGTTCTCGAATCTATCTTTCCACCCGTAGTATTCTTCGATACTCATCAATTTCGGGGGCTTTTGGGTGGTTCCCGTCTCATTTTCCAAATTCATATTCTAAGCAATTGAAGCCGGAGTAGTCGAAGTCGCAAAAGCGTTGTAAAAATCGTTATCCATGATTCAGAAATAAGTTTGTCAAAACAGTCACGTTCGAATGAACTTGTTCACCTCGTAAAACTATACCTGAAACAGACAAACAAACAATCAGTTTAAAAACTTATCAATTAACAGAATAAAACTGATACTCGAACTGGTGATAATTCTGTGTGGATTGAAGGTTAACAGACTGTGCGGACAGCTATGACCCAGATCAAATACAAACGACCTTTTCCAATGACCTGACTAAAACACACGACCTTGACCCTATCAAATGATTTTGCAAACTGCAAAAAAATAACTGATTCAACTGGATTGAATTCAACTTTGTGTAGATCAAATTCAAGTCACATGAGCCGAGAACACTTTAGTCTGAGCCGTAAACAATTCACTGACTTTAAACTAACCGACAAACATTTCTTTAAAAAATCACATGTAATCTTGTTTGATTACATTCACATGTATTGTATCGGAAGTTGAACCCAAATACCGACAATGTGCCACATAAAGACTTTAATGAACCGACAATCCTGATCAATCCTAAATGCTCATTGGACCTCAAAACCACTAATCTGAATGTTCACATGCAAACCAAATCTATAAATCTCGAGACTTTGTAACTTGACTTAATAGCTGACAACTTTGATATTAATCAACTTTGATTGGACCGTTCACATATCTAGACTTATCCAAGACACATGATATCATTTACCAACTATCTGACAATCCTTATTTAATGTGTCACATAGATCGATGAACTTTCTAAGCGGTGTGTTGATTTCAAGTGAGACTCATGAGCAAAAACCCACACGTATTTCAACCGAAAGCAGCACGTATTTCAAGTGAAAGCCAGTGTTTCGCTTCAACCACTACCAAAATTTCAAGCGAAAGCCAGACGATGTCAGCAAATTCGAACAACTTTTCAAGCGAAAGTTCAATTTGATTCAAATTTAAGTTGACTTTACTTCTGAAACTTTCCAGGATTTGTTAAAACATGATTATGCATGATATGTGAGAATTTGAGCCAATTTTAACCGTGAAAAATTTTAATTTTTAAAAAGAATGGTGTAGAAACAGAAAAAGTGACGAGTTTTTGCGAGATCTCTTCCTCCTGAGCTCTGATACAACTTGTAGGATCGTTTTCTGACCCAAACGAGTCGTTTAGAAGAGATTTAATCCGTTTCAGAGGCGGAAACTAAGAAACGAACGTAGAAACAACTTGAATATCAATTTAAACAACTTGTATATTGATATAACAGTGTTTACAGTCGAAAGGAAAACCGGCAGCACCTCGGTATCTCTTTCTAGAAAACCTTACAAATGAAATGACAAACATCCTATTTATAGTGTTGAGTGTTTCGCTTGAAGACACACATGACAAGTCAAGCGAAACCCACAAATTTCCTTTCAAGCAAAACCGACAAACAAATCTATTTCAAGCGAAAGCTTTCAATCATGTAACATTCTGTTTTCATGAATGTTTTGTCTTCTAGTATAATGATGCAATGATGATGTCATCTCTATGATGTCATCATTGTATAAGATGACATCGTGTTTGATCAGATCCGCAAAGCAAACCAGACTCGATATAAGACGAAGACGACAGATGTGTGCACCAACAAAAGCCTTCTGGTTGATGCACATAAACTTCTTCCTCAATTTTACCATTCAGAAAAGCTGATTTTACATCCATTTGATAAACTTTTAAATCCTTAGATGCAGCATAAGCAAGAAAAATTCTTACAGCTTCTAACCTAGCTACTGGTGCAAAGGTTTCGTCATAATCAATACCTTCTTGTTGACAGTAACCCTTGACCACTAACCTTGCTTTGTTTCTGGTGATTATGCCGTTCTCATCAGATTTGTTTCTGAACACCCATTTTGAGCCTATGACAGATTTGTCTTTTGGCTTGCGTACCAGATCCCATACTTTGCTCCTTTCAAATTGATCAAGCTCTTCTTGCATGGCTTGAATCCAGTCTGGGTCATTTAGAGCTTCCTTGACAGATTTGGGTTCTATCTTGCTTAAGAACCCAGAGAATGCACACTCATGTGCAGTGGCAGATATTGTTCTGACACCATCTGCAGGATTGCCTATGATATCAGAATGAACATGTCCTTTGATCCATCTTAACTTGTTGTGAAATGTTGTTGGTTCTGATGGATTTGAAGTTTCCCCCTGATTAGGTACTACATTTGTCTGAAAAGTATCAGAAATCTGGATTTCTGATGTACTACATACTTGATCTGCAGAGTTAGAACATGAATAATCTTTTGATTTATTTGTGTAGGCATTATCATGTTCTAGGAAATCTTCATTTAATATTTCAAAGATATGTTCATAATTTTCTTGATTGTCAGAAAAGTTTATTTCTTTTATGTACTCATCAGAAACCTCTGTTTCTGATGAGTCATCGAATGAGACATACAAACTTTCTCTAATGGTCCTAGTGTTGAGAATAAAAACTCTGTATGCTTTTGAGGACAAAGAGTAACCAAGAAAAATGCCTTTTTCTGCTTTTCTGTCAAATTTTTCAAGGCTTTCAAAATCATTAAAAACAAAACATCTACAACCAAATGTATGCAAAAATTTTATACTAGGTATTCTTCCATTTATAATGTTGTAAGGTGTCTTGTTGTGCCTTTTGTTCATTATGGATCTGTTTTGTGTAAAACATGCATTTGCTATAGCTTCTGCCCAAAAGTGAGTAGGCAATTTAGCATAAGCAAGCATGGTTCTGGCAGCTTCTACCAAGGCCTATTCCTTCTTTCAACCACACCATTCTGTAGTGGTGTTCTTGGAGCAGAAAAATCATGAGAAATCCCTTTACTTACTAAAAAATTCTCAATTTTTGCATTTTTAAATTCTGTTCCATTGTCTGATCTGATCCTTCTCACTGTTAGTTTTAACAAATTTTCAATTTTCTTAATAAAATTAATGATCAGATCAGGAGTTTCACTTTTCTTTCTCAAAAATTCTACCCATGTGTACCTGGAGAAATCATCCACTATTACTAGTATGTATTTCTTTCCAGAAAAACTTTCTGTACTTATGGGTCCACACAAATCCACGTGTAACAGTTCCAAATTTTGTGAAATAGAAGACTCAGAAATTGATTTGTGTGAGCTTCTTTTGGATTTTCCCATTTCACATGCTTCACAAATTTTATCCTTCTTAGAGGATATCAAAGGTAATCCTTTTACCAGACCTTTGCTTGCTAATATGCTTAGGTTTTTGAAATTTAAATGAGCAAGCCTTTTGTGCCATAACCAACTACTACCATTGTTATGTTTTGAAAATAAACATAGTTTTGGATGTTCACTTTCTTCTTTGAAATCAAAGTAGTAGATTGATTTTCTTATCCTTTTCCCACTTAAATAAATTTTATTATCATCTATACCTATTAACAAGCATTTTTCTGGTAAAAAGGTTACCTGAAAACCTTTGTCACAGAATGGACCACAACTCAGCAAATTATACTTTAAGCCTTCAACATAGGCTACTTTCTCTATGGTCAAACATCCATATTTTATGCAACCATATCCCATGATCCTTCCTTTCACTCCATTTCCAAAATTTACCATTCTACCCAGCTTTGATACAAAGTTGCTGAGTAAGCTCCTGTCCCCAGTCATGTGCTTGGAGCTCCCTGAGTCGCAGTACCAGGATCTGCTGCACATGATGGTCCTGAAATGAAATGATTAGAGGGTTTTTGGTACCCAGGCATGCTTGGGTACTGTTTCTGATGAAATTTGAAAAATTTTATTTTTATTTCTTTTTGGTTTTGCATCAGAAACTCTGTTATATGCTGATCCATTAACAGATTTTACATTTTTCTTTTGAAGATGGTGTTGGACAAGCTTCAGTATGTCAACACACATACAAGAGTTATCAGAATTTTCTGATAGTTCCTCTTGTGATGAAATGATTGGATAATTTTGAAAAGATGAGTGAACTGCTTCTGGAGTTTTTATAGTTTCTTGACTGCATTCACTCTTGTTTGTTTTGAAGTTTGGTTTTTCAAAAGAATATTCAGAACAGATTGATTTGCAAGATTCAGATTTAGATTCTGATACTAAATTATCAGAAATCTGATGAGTTGCTTTTACAAAGATAGTGGGTTTATTTCTATTTGGTCTTGTAGCACTTGTATAGCCTAAACCCTCTCCTTTGTTCTTTGGTGTGGACTCAATAAAATTTATGAATTCTTTATCCTGTTGAAAACCTCTTACGTTGATTTCTTTGTCATTGATTTTCTTGTAAAGATCTTTTCTTTCATTTTCATAAAACTCAATTTTTGCTCTTTGATCTAAACTGTCCTCTATAAGATGTTGGTTTTCAAGAATGATTTTATTCAAAGTCCTTTGCAACTCATCAGATTTTCTAATATCTGATTGATGTTTTTCTTGCAGATTTAGAAAATCTGACATGAGCTTGTTTAGTTTGTGTTCAAGATCAAGATTGTCTAAATTTACCTTTTGTTCTGATGTTTCTGGTAGTCCTTCAGAGAGTGCCATGAGGCAAAAATTTGCCAATTCTTCTTCTTCATCCTCAGAAGAATCATCAGATAACCATGTATTTGTTCCAGCAATTAAGCTTACTTGTTGCTGCTTCTTTGCTTCTTCAAGCTTTTTCTCATAATAGGCAACATCCTTCAGCTTTTTGGTCTTGCATTCTGATGCATAGTGACCTCTTTGCTTGCACTTGTAACACACAACTTCGGCCTTCCCTTTATCCTTAGATCTAAACTCTTCTTTAGATCTTCCATCCATCCTTCCTTTGTCACTCCTCTGGTATCTCTGGTTACTTCCCCTCAACCTCTGCTCAAATGTTTTGGTGAGCAGTGCTATTGCTTCAGCAAAAGCTGAAAAGTCTGATGATGCATCAGAAGTTTCAAGATTTTGACTGTTTGAAGGTTGTGGATCATTTGTTGTTGTTGATTTTTGTGAGTTGGAGATTAGAGCTAAAGATCCCCCTCTTTGAATGGTTTCTTCAAATATTTCTTCCTCTCTAGGGATCAAGATGCTGTATAAGTCATGAAGACTCATGTTTCCTAGTTCTAAGGTTGATGATAAAGTCATGGTTAGACTTCTCCATTCTCTAGGAAGGGCATCAAGAAATTTCATGTTTCTTTCATCGTTTGATTTTGTTATACCAAATTTCTTTAGCTCGTTTAAAAGTTTTGTAAATCTTTGATATGTATCATTTAACCTTTCATTTGGCAAACTTTTAAACCTTTCACAAGATGAGACATTATTTGTTCTTTTGTTTCTTCTCATCCTTTCTCCTCCTTCACAAAGGTTTTCCAACTGATCCCATATTTCCTTAGCTGATGCACATGCATCAACTTGTGAAAATATGTCATTGGGGATGGCCATAATTAAAAGTGACTTAGCCATTTCATCCCCAGCCACCAGTTCCTTGTCTTCCGCACTCCAGTTTATTTCACTTTTAGGAGCGCGGGAGGCAGGGATTGCTGGTGATTGGTCAGTTGCTGGAATAGCAGGTATATCAGTCATTGGTGTATGTGGACCCCTTTCAATGGATTGAAACAGAGCTCGGTCATGACCATTAAGGAAATTGACCATCCTGATTTTCCACTGGGGGTATTCTTCTCTGACCAGAGTCGGAGGTTTAGACATAGACCCAATGTTAAAAGCATTATTCCAGGATTGAAAGCTGGCCATATTTAGAGAAAAGAAGATGAGCGATTGATCGTTTGAAAATAGTTTATTCAATCTGCTCTGATACCAATTGTTAGACCCAGTTCAGGCTCAAAACAACTTCTTCTCACGTAATATGGCAACTGATTTCAATAGATGTGAAAAAGATGTGCGGAAATGGAAATCAGACGTTTAAGAAACAAGACCTACAGAATTATCAAGTTTATATCACTTTGAAACAAAAATGGTTTACAAGGTGATTGAAAGATTATTATCTAATAGAAACGAATCTTGAATTCTGTGGAGGAGAGAGCAATGGAGTTTTGATGTATGTGTGAATGCTAAGCTTCAAACTCACTTTGCTTCTCCTGGTTGAGCCTTCTATTTATAGACGGCTTGTATGAATAAACAATAGTTTATTCGTACAATAATTCCTGCAAAAAGTAGCCAATTGACATATTCATTGATTCTAACATTCAAGTTGCCTTTTTCATCATGATATCATTTAATGTCAACTTGCTTCGGTAAGTGTGGCAGGACAGAGCCAATTTCAGACAAGTGGGTTGTTTCATCAGAAAATCCTTGATGATCAGAATCGTCAGATACTGATGATATTTCAGCAGAAATATCATCAGATCCATCAGAAATGACCTCTTCTGATAATCCAATTCAGCTCTTGATCAACTTGTGATTCTTTGAAGTAGATGCTATGTATTCCGGTTGTCCCATCTGATCTTCTTTTTCTAGTTCGTGATCTTCAGGACTGTGATCTCTTCATAGACACAATTGATTGTGTTTTTCTTCAATACTTACAAATAAAGTTTCCTAACAGGTTTATTACCCACATAATTACCAACTTATAACTACTTTCAATTCGACTAATCACTGGCCCATTAGTGATTAATCGTTAAGTCAACCGTTAATTACGACGGTTTGACTTTTAAGCTAAAACTAAGCAAAAACTTAATTAAGAAAGGTTAAGAATACTTACTGAAGTCCTAAGCTTGATTAGTGATCACTTGAGAGAAGTCTTGAGCTCCAGAAATGATCAGGAAAGCAAGAATGAAGGTGTGAAGAATGTTTGCAACTTAGGAGCTTTATATAGTGATTTAAACTCCATAGATTGTTGACAAATAAGTCTACAACTGACCACAACTCATCCACAAGTGTCCTTAGATGTCTAGGGGTTGTTTAGGGGTCAAGCAAGATGAGGAAAAACGGATAAAAGTCGATTAGAATGGCCAAGGCAGACAAGAAACCAAAGAATTCGGATAAGACAGGCCTAGGCGTGACGCGAAGACCCCCCCTTTGGGCCTCGCGTCGCGCGACACCTTCCTGCACCAAATCTAATTTTTAGATTTTTATGTTTTGGTCCTTGGCTCTTGGGAACTTTGCTACGACTTTATCTCTTGCACTTTGAACCCTCCTAATTGACATATAAGGGCTTTAAGACATATACCCACTTTGTTTAGTCCTCGGTTAACTTTATTGTTACCCGAAAAGTCCTAAACTTCAACGTTGACGCTTTTAACCCCTCGCATACGAATTTGATCACATCTTGCTCATATGATAATGAAACCTTATGAAATTTATATCGTGCATTCTAGTGAGCATAATTAACCGTTACAAAGCTTCAGGTTTGTCAAAAGGTCACTCAGAGGTATAACTTAAACATGTTGACACATTTAACCCCTGTAGTTTGTAATCTCTCACTTTCTTTCATATTTAGCTTCGTACGATCCATGATTTATTCGTTTGAAGGTATGAGCATCATGTAGGGCTAATGTACAATATATTTATTCACTGTTGACATTTAGAACTCGTATATTCACAT
Source organism: Helianthus tuberosus (assembly GCA_030545235.1). Classification (NCBI taxonomy): domain Eukaryota; kingdom Viridiplantae; phylum Streptophyta; class Magnoliopsida; order Asterales; family Asteraceae; genus Helianthus; species Helianthus tuberosus. Next base: position 167,238,658 of record CM060355.1, read on the forward strand.
ACTTTCCATGTTTGTCAACTTTAGTCCTTCTATAATATTCTTTCACACGTTTAAACATATGACACGTGTCAACACATTATAGGAAGTGAATTTTCGAGGTGTTACATCCTCACTCCCTTAAAAGAAATCTCGACCTAGAGATTTACTGAAATAAATAAGGGTACTTTTCTTTCATCGTGGACTCAACCTCCCACGTGTATTCGGGTCCTCTACGGGCATCCCATTTGACCTTTACAATAGGCACATGCTTCCTTCGAAGCTTCTTAACCTGTCGATATTCAATCGACAATGGTTTTTCCACAAATTTTAAGCTCTCATCTATATGCACATCAGTGCGTGGTATTACCAGTGATTCGTCAGCGAAACACTTCTTCAGATTGCAGATGTGGAACACATTGTGAATTCCACTGAGCTCTTCAGGTAAGTTTAACTTATAGGCAACTGACCCGACACGTTCGATGACCTCGAAAGGTCCTATGTATCTCGGGCTTAGCTTGCCTTTCTTACCAAATCGCATCACTCCCTTCCAGGGTGATACTTTAAGCAACACTTTGTCACCTACTTCGAAGTGAAAAGCTTTACGCTTTGGATCTGCGTAACTCTTCTGCCTATCCCGAGCAGCTTTGAGACGGTCATGAATCTGGACAATCTTGTCCGTTGTTTCAAAGACTATCTCTGGTCCTGATAATTGGACATCTCCAACTTCTGCCCAACAAACGGGCGTTCTACACGTTCTATCGTATAAGGCCTCAAATGGCGCAGCCTTAATGCTGGTATGGTAGCTATTGTTGTAGGAGAATTCGATTAACGGCAGGTGGTTATCCCAACTACCACCTAAATCAATTACACATGCACGTAGCATGTCTTCCAATGTTTGGATGGTACGCTCACTCTGTCCGTTACTCTGAGGGTGGTAAGCCGTACTGAAATTTAAACGCGTACCCAGAGATTGTTGGAAACTTTTCCAAAAGTGTGACGTGTATCTAGTATCTCTGTCAGAGATAATAGACACAGGTATGCCATGTAAAGCTACAAACTTATCCACGTACAACTGGGCTAACATGTCAGAGCTATAAGTCTCCTTAATGGGTAAGAAATGTGCTGACTTAGTCAGTCTATCAACTATAACCCATATCGTATCATTTCCTTTCCTTGTCTTGGGTAACTTGGTGATAAAATCCATAGTTACCATTTCCCACTTCCACGTAGGAAGTTCAGGCTATTGTAGCAAGCCTGACGGCTTTTGATGTTTTGCTTTGACTTGCGCACAGGTCAAGCACTTAGCTACATAGGCAGCTACAGACTTTTTCAAGCCTATCCACCAATAGTTTGCCCTTAGATCCTGGTACATCTTATCAGCTCCAGGATGAACAGAATATTTGGAACTATGGGCTTCCTGGAGGATAACATCCCGAAGTCCTCCATAAATTGGAACCCATATTCGTCCATTCAATCTAAGAATTCCATCCTTGCCAAGAGATAACTGCTCCTCAGTTACTCCTAGCTTTTCGTTAGGATAGTTAGCTTCCAACACAGCTTCCTTCTGTGCAGCTAACAACCTTTCAGTCAAACTATTCTTTATCTCCATGAGCTTGGCATTGATTCGGATGGGTTTCACCTTTTCCTTTCGACTCAAGGCGTCAGCGACTACATTCGCCTTGCCAGGATGATATCTGATTTCACAATCATAATCATTTAAAGTCTCCATCCAACGGCGCTGCCTCATGTTTAAATCCTTCTGATTAAACAGGTGCTGGAGGCTCTTGTGATCAGAATAGATCATACACTTGATTCCAACAAATAATGCCTCCACAGTTTTAGTGCGAATACAACGGCACCCAACTCCAAGTCGTGGGTGGTGTAATTCTTTTCATGCACTTTTAACTGTCGTGATGCATAGGCAATAACTTTGCCTTTCTGCATAAGCACACACCCCATGCCAGTGTGCGATGCATCGCAGTAAACCATAAAATCTTCTATTCCATCTGGCAATGTCAAAACTGGAGCGTTGCTCAACTTCTGCTTTAGGATATCAAAGGACTCTTGCTGCTTAGGGCCCCAAACGAACTTTACATTCTTCTTAGTCAAGGAAGTTAGGGGTGCAACAATCCTTGAAAAATTCTCAATGAAACGCCTGTAATACCCTGCCAATCCCAGGAAGCTTCGAATCTCTGTAGGCTTCTTTGGCTCTTGCCAGTTCATAATAGATTCAACCTTAGCGGGATCCACTTGGATACCACGCTAACTAACCACGTGTCCAAGGAATTGGACTTCTCGTAGCCAAAATTCACACTTAGAGAATTTGGCATAGAGTTTCTCATGATGCAGGAGTTTGAGAATACAGCGAAGGTGTTTCTCATGGTCAGCTTGGTTCTTCGAGTAGATAAGAATGTCGTCGATGAAAACGATGACGAATTTATCTAAGTAAGGCTTGCAAACGCTATTCATGAGATCCATGAACGCGGCAGGTGCATTAGTGAGCCCAAAAGGCATCCCTAGGAACTCGTAATGACCATAACGAGTCCTAAATGCAGTTTTGTGTACGTCTTCATCTCTAACCTTCAGTTGATGGTAGCCTGACCTCAAGTCAATCTTCGAGAAATAACTTGCCCCTTGCAATTGATCGAACAAATCGTCGATCCTGGGCAAACGATACCTATTCTTTATTGTGACTTTATTAAGCTCACGGTAATCGATGCACAGCCGCATCGATCCGTCCTTCTTTTTGACAAACAATACTGGTGATCCCCAAGGAGACGAACTAGGTTTAATGAAACCTTTGGCTAGCAATTCATCTAGTTGCGTTCTTAATTCCTTCATCTCCGTTGGCGCCAACCTATAAGGTGCTCTAGCAACAGGTGCTGCTCCAGGGATGATGTCAATTCTGAATTCCACTTGCCTATCTGGTGGTAAACCAGGTAGTTCTTCAGGAAAAACTTATGGGTATTCAGAAATGACAGGGATGTCTTCAATCTTCGGTTTAGGCTCATCAATAATCACTTGTGCCATGTAGATGACACAACCCTTCTTTAAACACTTTGAAGCCTTATGCATAGTCACTTGCTCACGCAGTCCATACTGGGTATCTCCTCGAATGGTAAGTGATTCACCAGACGGAGTCTTTATCACCACCTGCTTCTTGTTGCAGACAATTTGGGCCTGGTTATGAGATAACTAGTCCATACCCAAAACTATGTCAAAACCGGCTAACTTAAAGGGAGTAGGTACAGAGGAAAAGAGTGGTTCTTAATGGATATAACACATCCATCTAACACAGTTGAGACGGTTTCTATGGTGCCATCTGCTAACTCCACCTCATAATTCACACTTAAGGTTTTGACAGGTAAATTCAGCAATTTACAAAACTTATTATCTACGAAAGACTTATCAGCGCCTGAATCAAAAAGTACTCTTGCATAGACATCATTTACAAGGAAAGTACCTGTAATCACATTGTCGTCTAGAACCGCTTCCTTTGCATCCATTCTGAAGACCCTAGCATTGGTCTTCTTGGCCTCTTCAGGCTTCTTGGCGTATTTAGGGTAGTTGGTTTTAATGTGCCCTTTTTCATTTCAACTGTAGCAAGTTGCATCTTTCAGCTTCTTGCAATCCAAGGTCTTGTGCTCCTTGGACTTGCATATCCCGCAAGCAAATGATTTTGACTGAGTCTGGGAGTTCGATTCGAGTCTGCACTTTCCAAAGTGCTGTTTCTTGCAGACTTTGCATTTGGGCTTCTCTCCAGACTGATGCCCATCTTTCCTTGACTCAGATCCCTTCTTGTTGTCACCGTTTCCACGGTGCTTCTTGTTCGACCTCCGTCAATTATCATCTTCACGTTTTCTCTTCTCAGCATCTTTGTTCCTCAGCGATCTTTGTCTGACCGCATCCAGAGTGAGGGACAGAGATATGTCAGCTACAGATCTGAAAGTAGCTGGCCGAGAAGCCTTCACGCTTGCCTTAATTTCTGGGGCTAAACCACCGATAAAACGAGCTATTCTTTTTGGTTCCGGGGTCACCAGATATGGAACCAACCGGGACATTGTGTTGAAGCTCGTGAGGTAAGCTTGACAGTCAAGGTTTGTCATCACCAACGATAGAAAATCAGACTCTATCTTCTCCACCTCATGCTGAGGGCAGTAATTTTCCCTGAAGTCCTAAGCTTGATTAGTGATCACTTGAGAGAAGTCTTGAGCTCCAGAAATGATCAGGAAAGCAAGAATGAAGGTGTGAAGAATGTTTGCAACTTAGGAGCTTTATATAGTGATTTAAACTGCATAGATTGTTGACAAATAAGTCTACAACTGACCACAACTCATCCACAAGTGTCCCTAGATGTCTAGGGGTTGTTTAGGGGTCAAGCAAGATGAGGAAAACCGGATAAAAGTCGATTAGAATGGCCAAGGCAGACAAGAAACCAAAGAATTCGGATCAGACAGGCCTAGGCGTGACGCGAAGACCCCCCCTTTGGGCCTCGCGTCGCGCGACACCCTCCTGCACCAAATCTAATTTTTAGATTTTTATGTTTTGGTCCTTGGCTCTTGGGAACTTTGCTACGACTTTATCTCTTGCACTTTGAACCCTCCTAATTGACATATAAGGGCTTTAAGACATATACCCACTTTTTTTAGTCCTCGGTTAACTTTATTGTTACCCGAAAAGTCCTAAACTTCAACGTTGACGCTTTTAACCCCTCGCATACGAATTTGATCACATCTTGCTCATATGATAACGAAACTTTATGAAATTTATATCGTGCATTCTGGTGAGCATAATTAACCGTTACAAAGCTTTGGGTTTGTCAAAAGGTCACTCAGAGGTATAACTTAAACATGTTGACACATTTATCCCCTGTAGTTTGTAATCTCTCACTTTCTTTCATATTTAGCTTCGTTCGATCCATGATTTATTCGTTTGAAGGTATGAGCATCATGTAGGGCTAATGTACAATATATTTATTCACTGTTAACATTTAGAACTCGTATATTCACATACTTTCCATGTTTGTCAACTTTAGTCCTTCTATAATATTCTTTCACACGTTTAAACATATGACACGTGTCAACACATTATAGGACGTGAATTTTCGAGGTGTTACATGAAGGTCTCACCTTGGAAGGGCGTAGTAAGATTCGAAAAACGTGGAAAGCTGAATCCACGATACATCAGACCATTCAAGATCTTAGAAAGAATTGGTACCGTGGCATACAGGTTGGAATTACCAGAAGAACTTAACGGAGTACATGATACGTTTCATGTATCCAACCTCAAAAAGAGTCCATCCCAAGAAACAGTGATCATCCCTGTAGATGAAGTGCATATTGATGACACCCTCCGATTTACAGAACAACCCGTTGAGGTTACAGACTGGAAAGTCAACAAGACCAGGAGGAGCAGTGTAAAGCTTGTCAAAGTACGTTGGAACTCTAAGCACGGACCCGAGTACACGTGGGAACGTGAAGACCAGTTTAAAGAAAAGTACCCCCACCTGTTCAAGAAAACTCCTGCGAAAGTTAGTTTAGCCTGAATTTCGGGACGAAATTCTTTTAATGGGGGGATACTGTGACAACTGGCACAAAACCGGTAACTTCCGTACAATTTAATTAACACTTAATAACTGCAATTATGTGCTTAAATGTCAACATTTTCTGATTACATGCTATATTTGTGAATTCATGCACGTTTTATAATACAAATATTGCTTTATGAATTAAAGATAGCATTGCGTCAGAAATACTAGTAAACTCACGGATAAGACATACTGTGTTAACAATTCTGCAGAAAGCAGTCAGACAATAGAATTAGGGCCTAGGAGTAGGTCCTACATCAAAAATACATTAAAACCCAAGAGTATATACAAGGGTTAACATATAGACTTTCTGGAAGCTAAAATATGCACTAAAGAGCACCCGAAACGCACTTTAAATGCAGAATTCTGCACAAATAAGCTATAATCAGCTTTTTAACACATAAATATCATGCAGAATTCATGTTTTATTATCCAGAATACCCTCCTAAGTGTTGGGAATTAAAAGGGTCACAAAAGGGTACATAAAGGACACTAAACGGTGCAATTTAGCACTTTAACGAACTGGTGTCTAACCGAACAACCGGACATTACCCGAAACATCAAAATATTACTAGAATCATTGTTTTAATATTTCTAAGCTAGTTATGGTCCCCGAACACCATAACACCCCTTATAACATAATAACACATCAAGTCCCTAAACTTTATACTTGAAAACTAACTTATTTATGAAATTAGAGATTGGAAGTTACACTTTACTCCCCCGCCCCCTTAAGAGTGGACGGTCACAATGGGGGTGACCCCACCAAAATCTCGCCAAGATCCTACTTGATCTCCTTGGATCCACTTTGATACATTTAGATATGATTTAGATATATTGTGATCTTGTAAAGATATCATGGAAGATCTTGCATATAAGAAGACATAAGCATTCATCTTCTTCACACCACAACCTTCTCCTCTCCTCCCATTCTTGGCCGTAGCCACCCCCACACACCACCACCAACTTCAAACTTTGTTCATCCATTCCAAGGTTTACATAAGGTGCTAGAAGGTGTTTAAAGAGGTTTAGAGCTTGTGGATCTTGAAGAACCTTCTCCATTTGGTTTTATCCAACCCATTTGTTATCTTCAACCTCTTGTGTTCTTCCCTAGCCTTGTGCTAGTAGTAAGACTCTTATCATCCCTTGTTATTTCATTTTTAGTTGGTTAAAAGATGGTGAATGTTGTTAATCACAAGAACACTAAAGAACATGATCATGATACTTTAACATAAGCTTAAATACATAAGAATACATGTAAATGATGATGATTTGCTTCTTGATGAATGATGATTTGTGTTAGTGATGATAGACATCATAAGAAACCTACTAGATTGTGATTAAACACATGATCTAGTAAGTTAAAGTGGTGATCTTGTGAAAGACCAAGATCTTCATGCTTTATGTCTTCATGAACTTGAATAATGAAAATGGTTTTCATATGTAAAGATGATTCAAACAAAATACAAATCTTGCGAATAGATGATTACAAAAATAATTTTCCCAAGAAACCAAGTTTATTTGCAAGATTTACAAAGTCATGGTTTCTAAGTAAAATAATAATATTTTTAGTGTTTAAACAAGACTAGGAACATGATTGTAACAAGAAAAATACAAAAGAAATATTTTTAGAAAAATCATCTTACAAGTTGTAAATGACTAAATCCTTTAATAAAGTGATTTACAAACAAATAACCATGTTTTTACGGGTTACTAAACCTACTAAATAACATGGTAAGTTACTACAAGTTTTACAAAAACTTCAAGTTCATGATTTACTTGATTTTGACACTCGGTAAGTGTTAAATGAGTTGATGATTGTTATGATGGTTTTAAAAGAAAATAAACACATGTTTTGAAAACATGGGAAACCTCCATTTTTAGGGGAAACTATGCCAAAATTTCTATTCAATTTTGTCACTTAGAAAAATATAAGTTTTGGTTAAACTTATTCCCTAAAAATATTTACCAAGGTTTCCCTAATTTTTATGTAAACTTCAAGTTAAGAAATGATGATTTCTTCAAGATAAAAACTGATATTAAGTATGTATATTTTTGAGGAAAATATATATATTTATTGATCACCAAATTTTGTGCTAAGTGTATGTAGTATGTAGTATGTATTATACGTGAATAGTGTATTAGGACTTGAAAATACACTAAATACCCCTAAGGGGTAAAAATACAAAATACACATACAATATGCTTAGACAAATACAAGAGAATATATATATGAAAATATATTTCTCAATAGATTATGTAACTCGGACAAGTTACGAACCTAAAATGAGGATTTGGACAAAATACATAACTCGGGTGAAAAATACAAGATACTTATATTTATTTTTGAGAAAATAATATAAGTAAGATACATAGTTAAAAATATAATTTTTTTTTAACACAAGAACAAATATATAAAAGATGGTGACTTGTACTTGTGCGATACAAGTCTAGTGACTAACGTTAATAAAACATGTATAGGTCACGATGTTATATAAGCAAACCCGGTGAAGTTTACGGCGCAAGAAACGCAAAGTTGTGAGTTCATGCTCCCCCTTTTCTTTTAACTGTTTTCAGTTTTATAACTTCGGGGGTGAAGTACATGTTACTAAATATTTACAGAAAAGTGAGATTATGTCCCCACTTTTAATCTTTTACATACTTTTTAAACTTGGGGAAAATACATGAGTTATGGTATGATGGATACAAGAACTAAGGAATGATACGTGAAATCGTGCCGCGAATAGGGTACCAGAAGCACCATTAATCGTGTACATACTAAGACCGCAGAACAAAATGTTAGATCTAATGGGTTTTCGGGCAGCCACACTCTTGGTGATAACTAGTACCAAGTAGTGCTTTTGTGTCTCAATCGTGAATCGACAACTAGAAAAATACCTATGGTTTGGATGCTTCGTATGTCGTGTCACATGTTAATAGCCTTGTAACCCATTAACAATCTCGATACATACAGAAATACTTGATTTATACAAATTACATACCATGTTTTCATACAAAGTATACAAACGTTCAATACAAAAACTGCAAGAATTCACACCAACATTATGTTGACGATTTTACAAAAACTCACATGTATTTCAGGTAACTAAAGTGGTTGTGCGCGCGGTCATACTCTTCCTCATGGATGTTGTTTATGTTTATCCTTGAATAAAGTTGTAAACTTTTCAGACAATATGCTGTCTTGTGATGTAAACACTTAAACTATTTTTTCAGTTATGTAATGTTTGGCATTTGGAGTTATTTTTTATGAGCATGTAGTATGTTTACCAATCGTATGCAATGAAAACCTTTCATGATCACACCTCGTGCTTCTTCCTTAGAAAGGGGTGTGACACGAACACCCCACCCCCATCACCATCTTCCGCCACCTTCCCACCACCTTCCCACCAACGACTTCCCCACCAACACCTCCCCATCCACGATGTGACTCTGGTCGGCGACGTCTTCAAGCAGAAGAAGCAGAAACGACATAACACCACAACTCATCACAGCGTTGATGATGGCGGCGGTGGTGATGTCGCTGGACGGGAAACGATTGAGAAGATGAAGGGGGCGGCGAATGGGGGCGGCGACAGTGAAAGGAGAAATATGAAAGATCTGAAAGCTCTGGTTTTTGAGAAGATGAAAGATCTGAAAGCTGTTGTTTTTGAAAGCTTTGGTTTTTGAAGATGAAAGGAGAGAATGAGGAGAGATGCAAATTAAAGGAGAAGAGAAATATGAGGAGAGAGACAATGTCAGATAGATTTTAATAAAGAGAGAGGGTGAGATTTGACATTTAGGGTAAATGACCAAACCACCCATTTTTCTGATTGGTTGTGAGTGGTTCTCGCGGTTCTTACAACTGGGGATGGTTTCTATTTTAGCGGCTCAATATATATATATATATATATATATATATACACACATACATAAGGGAAAGTTCAAATGAAAACCAATAGTTATTATGAAAACTCGAAAACTAATTAAAAATGCAAAAAAAACATACCAATTTTTTTTTGCATAATAATTTTCGCTACTTTTAGTATATAAAAAAAAATTCAAAAATTTTTTTTTTTTTTTTTTGTAGTGCACATGTGTAATACAATTTTTTTTTGAAAATTTTTTTATATACAAAAACCTGCGATTTTTTATAAAAAAATTGAAAAATTTTTTTGTGTGTTTTTTAGGCTTTTTTTAGTTAGTTTTCGAGTTTTCACAATAAAAGTGGTTTTCATTTGAACCATCCCCTATATATATATATATATATATATAGAGAGAGAGAGAGAGAGAGAGAGTAAGGTTAACATACAAAAAACCTTATCATACATCACCTATGAGACAATGGTAACCGTTGGATCAGGGGTATAATCACGCATGGGACCACATAATCACGCATGGGACCACATTATCACGCATGGGAACACATAATCACGCATGGGACTATAATCACGCACGTTCTATGATAATAACGCACGTTATATTTTTTGTCATGTATGTTAATGTAGGTTAAGCCCTGAAGTACATTATGCTTTCTCTCTCTATATATATATACATTAAGGCTTAACGTACATCACGTACGACAGGTAATTACGCATGCTCATTTTAAAATCACGCACATTATAACTCAAAAATCCCAAATCACGCATGTTGAAACACAATAATCACGCATATTGAAAACATTAATCACGCATGTTATAGAACAAATCACGCACGTTGTTGTACGTGAAGTACGTTAAGCCGTAATGTACCATATACTTTATATATATATATATATATATAGGATAAGGATCATGTGAGAAGTAGTAGGTTAATTGAGAAACTTGAGAACAAATCTCAGCCACACATCTGAGAAAAGAGATAAAAAACGCGGAGGGGCATTTTCGGTATTTCTGAAAAGTTATAAAACACATCATATATAAAGCTTTTATTTATATTCAGATCCTATTTACATTCAGATCTGAGAACAACGAGAAATCTCTACCGATTCGAGAAATCAAAGATCTTCAATACGTTCGTTCTGGTTTGTGATTTGATTCTTTAATACGATCCAGATCTGGTACCGATTCGATAATTTTCTGAAAATCTTCGATCAACATATCTTTTGCTCTTTATTTAAGATCAACATAGCTTTTTGTCTTCATGGATTCTGCAAGTAACGACGAAGTTGGATCATTATCGCATTCTATGGATGAAGTAAACAGTGTTCAGATCTCTATGCCTTCCGTTAACTTTGATCACGATCAGCCTTTTTGTGTTAACGGTTTCGAACAACAAGGTAATTTCAAATTTCATTATGATTTGTGATATTTGACTTATTGTTTTGAGATTCAGTATCTTCTGTTTGCAATACATTAGATGTTTTGCTATTTGTTTCATTAAGATGTATGCATAGATGTATACTAACTAAATATGTTCTGTTTGTAATACGCTATACATATGTGTATATTTTGTTTCTATATACTAACTGAGTGCCTACTGTATGTAATATATTTCACATACTATACACATGTGTATGTTATTTGTTCTACCTTTTACAACTAATGAACTAGAACATATTTTCTATTTAATTGTTTGATATACATATGTGTATATATATATATATAGATGTGTAACTTAATATACACATCTATGTTTGACAAATTAGTTTGTATATTATCTATACATATGTGTATAGTAATTAGATGTTTACTGAATGAATAGTTTCTTAATGTCTTTTTTTTATATACTTTTGTGTATACATGTACACTAACTGTACAGGTTCTGTTTTTAACTTACTATACACATGTGTATATATGTGTACATAAGTATCTAAATGTTTTCTTTTTATCATATAAATAGCTATTGTTTTTGTAATTATTATTTTTTTCATGCAGATTCTATCTCAAGCCATGTCTATGAATTACCAAGTGGTTCAAGGTATTGGATCCCAGTTGTTCCTGCTGAAGTTATGCCTTATACAGGAGCTAGGTTTCGTTCTTTACAAGAAGCTATGATTATGTATGAAAACTATGCTGAGCATGCTGGTTTCAGTACTCGTTTAGGTACTACATCAACAAACAAACAAGGTGTAATTACAATCAAATATATTTTGTGTTCTAAAGCAAACAAACCGAAGGATCAAGAGGATTCAGGTTCTTCAAACTCTTTATCAAGGCGCACAAATTTCAAAGTTACGGATTGTAAAGCTTTAATAAAAGTTAAGCTTGTCAAAAATTCAACAGATTATGAAGTTTATGAGTTTGTTGATGTACACAATCACGGGCCTATTTCTGAACACAATTTAGATTTGAGCAAAAAAAGAAGAAAATTGGATGTTGCAACAAAAGAATTTATCTCCAACTGTCATTTGGCTAGTATCGGGTCAACTAAAGCATACAAACTTCACGTAGCGTTAAAGGGTGGGCATCATAATCTTCAAGGTACACTTACGGATTACAAGAATTTTGCTAGAGACATCAGAGATTTCATTGGTGATAGAGATGCTCAAATGGTTGTTGAGAAATTCAATGAGCGGTCGAAGAATTTAATGGATTACACCTTTAAATATGAAACTATTGAAACAGAGCTTATATCTTTATTCTGGGTTGATAATGTTTCTAAAAAGAATTATGAGGCTTTTGGAGATGTTGTGGCTTTTGATGCAACATATAAAACAAATATGTAAGTTATTCATTTTTTTACAGACGTTTATACATATATGTATAATGTAATCAATGATTATATTTTTTTAATTTTGAGATATTCGTTTTTCCCAGGTACAACATGATTTTTGTTCCATTCACGGGTGTTGACCATCACAAGAAATGCACGGTCTTTGGGGCTGCTTTGTTGCATAACGAAACGATTGAATCATATACATGGCTTCTTCGGATGTTTGTTGCTGTTCATGGCAAGCAACCTATTTTAATTTTAACAGACCAAGACCCGGCTATGAAGCAGGCAATTCATATTGTCCTTGACAAATCGATACACCGATTATGCATGTGGCATATTATAGAGAAGCTACCTTTGAAGGTATTTGTCAATATCTTATACACCGATTATGCATGTGTATATAGAAGTGTGTATTCAACATATACTGAGATACATTGAGAATAATTCAGAACTACACATTTCCTTAAACTTTTCAATAAATCTTATGAAAATCTTAGGGAAACTGTGTGTTAGTTATACACATGTGTATAAAGTAAACTTCAAATTATACATATGTGTATATTAATAATATCTTAATGTGTATACATGTCTCTCTCTTGTATACATATGTGTATATATGTATAGTTTTGCTAAGTATGTGTAGTTACTGAATATCTTAATGTTTATAAATTTATTTTTCAGATTGATGGAGATGTGGGGAAAAATAAGAAGTTTCGCAAAGCATTTCACAAACTGGTTTGGAATGTCTATATTGAACCTTCTACATTTGAAAGGAGGTGGAATCGGTTAATGGATGAGTATGGATTACAAGATCATCCTTGGCTATCTGATATGTATGCTATGCGGGTTGAGTGGATTCCCGCTTATTTTAGAGATATCCCTATGTGTTGTTTAATGAAAACAACATCTAGATGTGAAAGTGCAAATCATCGCTTTAAATCCAATAGTAGTGCGCGCAATACTTTGGTGCAATTTATGTTATGTTTCGAGACAACTTTGGAAGGCCAACGTCATGATCAGCGTGTTCTTGATTACTCAACGGAAGAAACTACACCGAGATTTAAAACCCCGCTAGCTATTGAGCGACATGCAAATGAGATCTATACTAGAACTATATTCTTTGAAGTCCAAAAGGAGATAGATAAAGGTTTTAGGTTATCCTACATTGTTGAACGGGGGAAAACAGATGGTTTACATACATATGTTGTTGCTCATCAAAGTCACACATCTGAGATTATAAATGAATTCAAGGTTTGTTTTTAAGTTTATATACATATGTGTATATCATTTTATAGTGGATACTAAGAATCATTTTAATGGTTTTTGTAGGTTACAATTGATTTGTCTGATCATAGTGTAACATGCGTGTGTATGGGATTTACACGTGTCGGGTATCTTTGTCGACATGTTTTTTGTGTGTTTAGAACTCATAACATCGAGAAGATTCCTTTGAAGTATGTGCATCCTCGTTGGCGTAAAGATGCTCTTCCAAGTAGCATTCACAGCTTGGCTAACAGGTATTCTACATCAGTGTATTAAATAACAATATACATATAGAATCATGTTGTACATACATATATGTATATAAGAATAAAAGTAAAACTCAACTGCTATATGTTCAAACTGCTATTATATGCACATATGTATAATCCTTTTCTATGTATTATTCTTTGATTTTTTTTGTGTGTTCATTTTTCATAACAGATATTTTGTTAACGAAAGTAAAAGGATGATGTTAAGGCGTCGCATTATTGATAACATTCAGATGTGCACTGATCGGGTGAGATGTAATGATGAAAAACTTGAAGAACTTGATCGACAAGTTCAATTAATAAAGGATAAGATTTTTGAAGAATTTCCATCTGAGCCTTCATATAATAAAAATGGTGTTATAATTGAGGAGTTAATATCTCATTCAGAACCCTCAGAAGTAACTGTTATAGCCCCGAAAGGAATTCGGAACAAAGGTTGTGGAAAACATAAACGTCTAGTTGGTTCACGTGAGAAGGGCAAACAGAAGAATAAAGGTAAATCAAAATTACCTTTCAAAAAAAAAGGTAAATCAAAATTTGTCAAGAAGATCAAGAAGAGAAAATGTAATTTTTGTAATGAATTAGTAGATGATCATGATTCTAGGAATTGTCCAATAAAGACAGGCAAACCTGTCAAAAAGAAAAAGAAAACATCAGATGAGGATGAAATTGACGAAATTGAAGATGAGGAAGAAATGGATTTTGAATCAAGCGATGAAGAAACGGATGTTGAAACAAGTGAGCAAGATTAGGATGAGGATTTTTGAAGAATACGTTGATTTCTTTCATTTTAAACATATGTGATAAAAGATTACATTTGTTGAGGTTTTTTGTTAATAGTTTATGTTCTTTGTTTGAATGAAAGTATTATTTTTATGAACAAAACCGTTATACATATACGTATAATGTAGACATATTTTTACCAGCTAACATGAACAAAATCATTATACACATATGTATACTATAGACCTGTTAACAATCTAAGATGAACAAAACAGGTATTCATATATGTATAGAGTAGTAGACATGTTTACAAGCTAAGATGAAAAAAATCATTATACACATATGTATACTGTAGACATGTTTACAAGCTAAGATGAACAAAACAAATATATACGTATACGTATATACATTTTTAAACATTTTATAAATCTCAAAATCCATCTTTATTTTATATTTTATAAATCTCAAAAATTCATAATAAATCAAATTGAAGTCCAAAAGTTCTACAAACTATCCTAACATGAAAATGAACAATTCCCTAGGTTCGACTTCATCACAATACTATCCAAAATCAAAAAGGGCCAAAT
This sequence comes from Helianthus tuberosus, assembly GCA_030545235.1. Classification (NCBI taxonomy): domain Eukaryota; kingdom Viridiplantae; phylum Streptophyta; class Magnoliopsida; order Asterales; family Asteraceae; genus Helianthus; species Helianthus tuberosus. The sequence goes on from CM060355.1 coordinate 167,253,720, forward strand.
TTACAACCTTGAAGTCTATGTATATTAATTAATTTATACATATACGTATGCGTATAATCAGTTTGTACATACATATATGAATAGAAGAAACAGTTATTATACTCAGCATAACTATGAAGAAACAACCTGTTTGAAACGACACAACTGTTTGTACATATATGTATATAATAACAGTTTGTAACATGTCGACTCAACATCAAAATAAAAACAGTAACATTCAACAAACTGTTTGAAAGAACCAACGTCAACACATAACTGTTTGAAAGAACAAATGTCAACCTAGCATCAAAATAAAAACAGTAACATTCATCAAACTTCAAAATACTAATATTTAACCAACAAAGTATCAATATCAACCATTTCTACTGTTTCTTCTTAGTTTTTTGCAACGCCTTCTTAACTGTCGACATGTGTATCCTTTTTCTTGGCGACATCCTTCTCTTAATTTCTTGTTTTTTCTTTCTTGGTGTCTCTCTTATCTTACTTGTTCTTTGCTGCATTTCTTCCTTCTTTTTTCTCTCCATCTTGTCTTCTTCATTAAGCTTCTTCTTTTTTTTCTTCAACTCATTTGCTGCCTCCAATATTTTGTCACGATTGATGTTTGTTTTTGACAGGAGAAGTGCAGCTGCGTACTTCTTTCTTAACAAATTTAGTTTACCTTTGATTTTTCTTGGCTCGTTTGGGAACCCACAGTGCCATTTATCAGATGTGACTCCCATGTAGGTTTCCATATGTCTTATTGCGTAAACCCCACAATCGACTTTGTTTCCTCTAACTGCCCAACTAAGATTCAACCGTCTTGGGAAAACTTGTTGAATTTGTATACGCTTTGGATGATTCACTTCTTCCAAGTATTTGTCAAAAATAATTTTCTGCATAGTATAACACAGAATCAGTAATTAAATAAATAAATAATATATTGTAAAGAATAATATACATACGGTTAGGATCGTGTGAGAAGCGCTAGGCTAATTTAGAAGCTTTTAGCAATATACACATGTGTATAATTCAAGATCTGACAATACACATATATGTATATAGGCAATCATAAACTATACATATGTGTATATTTAGATATACATATATTCAGAAAAGTTCTAATGTATTGAATAAAACTTACGACTTTCAATTGTGTCGCCTCCTCAGCAACGGTTTGGTCAACCCACATGTTGTCGATTACTGAACAATCCAAATTCTTTAGGTCATAGCAAATAAGGTAAAAGTGTTTATTCTCGAAAATTGGGAAGATGACAATTGTATATTCTGCCAGATTCATTTTCTCTTTTTTCTTTCCCACTACATCATATAGTTTTTCTTTGAAATGTTCCAAAGTTTTTGGATCATTATACTTCTGGCCGCGCAACATATGATCAGGCTGTAACACATAAACAAAAACAAAAAAAAATCATGTTTAATAATATGCAATAACTAAGTAAATAAAATTAAGAAATTTGTGCAATTGCTTACAAATAAATCGGTATGGCCAAACAGTCTACAAATTGTTGGGTCATTTCTTTTTGATTCTTCATAGTTCAGCATTGATGCCCAGCAATTAACAATTGATGTACTTATGTATGAGTTTGGTAACAGATCAAGGAGTTCAAAATACATGCACGCCATGCCATTACTGTTTTTATATGCATGTTTCCTGTAAGATATAGACAATTTTTGAGTCAACAAATACGTATATAACAAATTAAAACCCAAGCATGATACATATATTTCAAGGTTTTCTTTCTGATTATACACATATGTAATATATCTGTATAATCATATTCACTACTGACAATATGGTACCAATGTCGAATAAAAACCATAAAAACAAAGACCTGTTCCGGTTCTGATAATAACTATCCCGGTACCGATGTAAGCATAGGTTTGATTCGTCATTATACTATTTTGAATAAAACTCTTTTCTCAACAATACTGCTACGAGTTTTAACCTATGTATACGCATATGTAAAAATATATATGTCATACATATGTGTATAACCGTATACATAAATTGTTATACATATATGTATAACCGTATACATAAATTGTTATACATATGTGTATAACCGGTTCAGATGTAAGCATAGGTTCAATTCGTCACTATAGTGTTTTTGAATAAAACTCTTTTTTCAACTGTGTTCATACATGAACGCCAAGAAAAAAATATTAAACGATACCAGTGTCGTATACACATATGTATAACCGTATACATATGTGTATAACCGTACCGTACACATATACATGTAAAAATACTAGATTAGTTGTGAGTGCACATACCCAAAAGTTTTTGCAACTTCCAGTTTTTCACGCTCCAACTTAAGAGCTTTTTCTAGTTCCTCCCTTTCTTCCTTGGTCAAATCCCTATTCAATTCAAATGATTAATATACAATCAAAGTTTCATATATATATATTTTTGAAATAAATTTTCAGCATTTATAACATACTTTTCATCTTTATCAAACAGATTTTTACTTGTGATATTTGGGTTAATTTCATTCCTGCATGTATAAAATTGTTGTGTTAGTTTAAAAGGACAAGATGTATGTCAAGAGACATATTAGAGTGTACTAAAACTTACTCATCCACATATGCATATTCCAATATAAATTCCCAAATCTTCTTTTCTTCACTTGTAAGAGCATTGTCCATATTCACAGCTCTTTCTAAAAATGGGGATTTGCCAAATTTAGAAAGTTTGGGCTCCCTCTTTGGCATCTCTACTTCATCATTTTCTTTTTTTCCCATGTTTTGTTCAACTTCTTGATTTGTGTTCAAATCACTTTCTTCTTCATTAGTTTTTTGCTCAACTTCATGTTTTGGAGTTGTTGGTGATTCTTGGGAAATTAATTTAAAAGTTGGTATGTCTACCAAATAGGTTGTTTTCTTCTCATTTGGATTGGCACACACCTCTTCTTTAGCAACACGATCACATAATTCAATAGCATCAGATGTCCATTCAGGGTCAGACGATTCAGACAACGGATCAGCTTTTGTATTTCGGTTGTACTCATCAACGATCTTATCAATTGCTTCAACTTGTTACAAACAAAAATAAGAAATTATTCTTTTATATACAGATATGTATGATAAGGAATTCAACTACATATAATTAACATATACATATATGTATTTTACCTGCACTAGCATTGATATCAGAATCTGAATTTTTATCTTCATCATTCTCTTTCATGTCACCTGCTAAAAAAATATTACTTTTTCTCACTTTACACATATGTAAATAATAAAAAATATATACACATATGTATACTTGAATTACCTTTGTCTTCTGAATCTTTAACTTTACCATCATCATCTTTTTTTGTATGATCTGAAGATCCTTGATCATCCGATTCTTCATCATTAGAATCTCCATCATCATTCCCCTCGTCTTTATTTGTGTCACGCTTGTCTTCTTCATCTTTACCTTCTTTGTTTTGAGATCCTTCATCATCAGATTCTTCATCATTAGATTCTCCATCTTCATCTTCATCTTTAAACTCAAGAAATTCGCTGTAAATTTCTTGGTATTCTTCAATCACGTGAACCACCTCATTGCTATTGGGAAATTTTCGTTTGAAATCCTTGATTTTTTCTTCAAGCTTTAACTTTTGTTCAGCATTCTCCTTACACAGCTCACTTAAGCTTGCTAAATATTTCTGAAAAGTGAAATAATAACAACTTTAAATATTATATATGAGAAGATTGTTAATATTTTTTTGAATTTAAACTTTGTATATTACCTCCAAACTTTTTTCATCACTTTCTTTAACCTCATTCTCTTCTTCACTTTCAATATCATAAGTGTTGTTATCTTCAAATCTATCTCTGATTTGACCTAATCCGAACCCACCATTCTTAATTTCTTGATTTTGTCTTCTTTCCATTCTGTCTTTGTCCCAATAAGCAATTGGTGGTATAACTCTTTCGTTATCCATCCCTTCACAAGTAAGGGAATCGAGATACAAAAGCTATAATGAACAAAACAAATAGATATCAAAAACATCTCATAATACAAGCTATAATGAAGAAATTGTACACAAACATATATACATGTATACATGTATATTTTCAACCGACTACTCATATATGTATAGACATGTTTTACAAGTTACTATATAATTATACAGATATGTATAATGTAGACATGTCTACAAGCTAAGATGAACGAAACAGTTATACATATATGTATAATGTAGACATGTCTACAAGCTAAGATGAACGAAACAGTTATACATATATGTATAATGTACAAGCTAAGATGAACAACATAGTTATACATATACGTATAATGTAGACAAAGCCTCGATGAACAAAACTGTTATACACATATGTATACTGTGGAGCTGTTTACAATCTAAGATGAATATTATACATATATGTATACTGTAGAAATGTTTTACAAGCTAAGATGAACAAAACAATTATACACATAAATAAAAAGCTAAGATCACGTACCACAAGAAACGTAAGAGGGCCTGCGAACTGTGAGTTTACATTATAAGGCTTCCAATTCTTTTTACATCCACGTAAAGCATCCATTGTATACGCGCACCAATCATAATCACCAAAGTTATTTTCCATTCTTAACAAATCTAATAGTTGGTACTTGCATGTACCATTTTGATTAGACTCAATCAAGGTGGTAATAACAAGCATCAAGAAATCAATTTTGAATAGTATTTCTTCGTTATAATCATTTTCAATGATTTTCGCACCAATCTGAAACGTGCTTACTAAAAATGTTGGATATCTACTCTTCCACACATTCACTATATGTTCACGTTCCTGCAACCGTTCATTTTCACTTATTATTAGACTTCCACAAGGAAAGCCAAGCAATTGACTTATTGCTTCTTTGTCTACCATAATTTTTTTATCTCCCAGCTCTATCTCCATTGTTTCTGGATTGAAATTAAGAACAATGTAATGTGCCAGTTTTGCTGTTATCTTTTCAATTCCCATTGTTAACAGCTTTCCAAATCCCATTTTTCTGACTATGTTTTTCTGTCTTTTTGTGAGCTTTTTAATTACTTCAAATAATCTGTGCGGCGACGTCCTTGTTCGAATTCCAAACCAAAAAGGTGCTTTTCTTTCTTTCTTTTTTGAATTTTTATTCTTTTTCCTAGCAACTTTGCTGTCTTTGGAAACTTTGGCACGTTCATTTTTTGTGGTTGATCCTACAAAATTAACAATATCAGAAAATACACATATGTATATATACAACAATATCAGAATATACACATATGTATATAATATATACACATATGTATATTTAAATTATATATAAAAAAAACTGAGAGCGGCTTCCTTAAAGTGAATTATTTCATTCATGTAGATTTTTGACCTATCTTAATCGGCCCGTTTTTGCCCCAGCGACTAAAAATCATTAAACCGTCAATGAATTCAATAACAAACTTCTCATAACACTTCTTTTGACCTACTTTGACTTGTTTTGACCTACTCACTAACAGTGGTTATCCTGAACCAGTAACTAATAAACAATGAAAGATGATAAAAACTGATTGAATTTAAAGATTTTACCTCTCTTAGTGTTGTCTTCTTTCTCCTTCTCCTCTTCAATATCTTTTGCCTTTCTTTTCTTCCCACTTACGTTTTGATTTCGTAACAGATACCCAGATCCTATATAATTACAATTCTAACATTATTGTTTATATTTTTTGACAACATAGGTATGTATATATGCATATACGTATGTGTATATATGCACATATACGTATGTGTATATATGCACATATACGTATGTGTATGTACTATTTTGAAATGGGTTTGTATAAGTTGGTAAAGAACTAAACCGAAACAGTTTTGACAAAATTTGATTTAAATTTGAAGATATATTTTATACATTTATATAACTTTACCTCCTTTGGGGTTGTCCTTGTTGTCTTCAGTATCTTTAGCTTTTCTTTTCCTTCCAATGTTCTTTTCTTCCACATTCTTTATCTCCTTTTGATTTTTAGCTCCTACATAATTCCAATTCTAACATTATACTAGAGTTGTACAAATTTGTATAAGTGACATGTACATATGATAAATCCCAATAAAAACAGCAAACGAATATATGCAAGTTAGAAAGCTAAATGTACTATTAAATGATACCTTTTTTCAATTTTGCATCAGAAACACCTTTTTGAGGACTTCCATCTTTCAATTCAGCTGCAATGTTCTTTTCTTTAATATTCTTTATCTCTTTTTCATTTTTAGCTCCTACATAATTCCAATTCTAACATTATACTAGAGTGGTACTAATATGTATAAATGACATGTACATATGATAAATCCCAATAAAAATAGCAACTGAAAATATGTAAGTTAGAAACCTAAATGTTAGTAACGATACCTTTTTTCGATTTTGCATCAGAAACACGCTTTCGAGGACTTCCATCTTTCAATTCAGCTGCAATGTACACCACAAAATAATATTAAAACACGTATACGTATGTGTATATCATTTCAAAACACAACATTTATACGTATGTGTATATCACTACAAAACCATAATAACAGGTATACGTATGTGTATATCACTACAAAAGACGTATAATAACAGGTATACGTATGTGTATATCATTTCAAAACACAACATTTATACGGATATGTATACATACTACAAAACAAACTATACTTTATGATCCACTACAAAACCATAATAACAGGTATACGTATGTGTATATCACTACAAAAGACGTATAATAACAGGTATACGTATGTGTATATCACTACAAAACCATAATAACAGGTATACGTTATGATCCACGTGCATTCAAAGACAATGGAAAACCATAATAACAGGTATACGTATGTGTATATCACTACAAAAGACGTATAATAACAGGTATACGTATGTGTATATCATTTCAAAACACAACATTTATACGGATATGTATACATACTACAAAACAAACTATATTTATAAGCTTAACTACAAACTTTATAACAATTTCAAACAGCATAGGTATACATATGTGTATACCATTACAAACTATGAATAAAACATGTATACATATGTATTCACCATTAAAAGCACAACAGTTATAGGGATATGAATACAATTAAAACAATTAAAAACAGCAAACAAATATATCTAGTACCTTCAGATTTTTTTGTTGATGCTTTTGTTTCCTTAACCTTGCTTTCTTTAACCTTTTTATTGTTTTTTTTATTCGCTGCAATTTGTTTTTTTTGTTCCTTTTTTTTCTCCACATCGATATTTAATTGTTTTTGCGCCAAATCCTTTATAAATTCTTTTCTTTGTTTCTCTTTGTCTGCTGTAATAAAAACAAACATTTTAGCAACTGCACGTATGTGTATTATATACATTTATCTATATTACAATGATAAATGTACTATTAAATGGTACCTTCTTCCAATTTTGCATCTCTAACACCTTTTTGAGGACTTTTATCTTCCAATTCAACTGCATTGTAGAACAAAATATGTTAATCAGAACAATATGTACATACATAATGTAATTAGCAATAAATTTTACCTCCATATTTATTGCTCGTCTCCTTCAAAGCATTTAATATTTCTTCCATCTCAGCTGCAATGTACACCAGAGTATATTAATAACAATAATATTAAAAACACATATAATAACAGATATACGTATGTGTACACCCTTTCAAAACACAACAGTTATACGTATATATATACATACTACAAAACAGAGTATATTTATATGCGTATACCATTACAAACCACGTATAATAACAGGTTTACATATGTGTACACCATTACAAAACACAGCAATTATACAGATACATCAGAACAGAGTACATTTCTATGTTTAACTAGAACATATTTTCTAACAATTACAAACAGCATAGGTATACGTATGTGTATACCATTACAAAACACATATATTAACAGGTATACGTATGTGTACACCATTTCAAATCTCAACACTTAAACGGATATGTATACATACTTAGAACAGAGTATATTTCTATGTTTAACCACAATTATAACGCATTTGTTAACAAAATCAATAGAACAAGTATAGTATGCATATGTGAACAACATTCCAAAACACAACAGTTATACAGTTATGTGCATACATAGACATAACAGAGTGCCCTGTACACCATTACATTACAAAATCAAACATAAATCACTATTAGACCGAAATAGCACATATATTGACTCGAAAATAAGTAAACATTAGATAAAATATGTGCCGATCGTATTATTTTATCTGTCTATCTATCTAAAACCTTAAATAACACCTCGCCTTCTCTAGTTGAAAATGAAATCGAAAAATCGATTTATCAAACCCTAACTCAACACTTTTGATTTCGGACAATACATTCAGATAACTTCATCAAATTTAAGTTTACAACTAAGAAGAACGTTTCATATCGCACAATAGCTAGAATTTTCGGATTTTTTCAGCTTTTTTTTATAAAATAAGAAACAAAAACACATAATCAAACCTTCGAATGTTACGTATGCTTATCGCCTTCGAAATGGAGGAGCGGAACCGAGTGATTGAATGTAAGTATGCTTATCGCCGAAGAAACCCTAGATTTCGCTGTTATCGCAGAGAGAGAACGAGGGGAGAGTGAAAGGTTTTTGGGGGAATTTTGAAAATAAAGTGTTGTACGTTAGATGAAATTAGAATTGTTTATTGACCATATTGCCCCTCCACCTTTTTTTTAATTTAAACAAGGTTGATTAAAATGTGTGGCTGAGATTTGTTCTCAAGTTTCTCAAATAGGGTAGACTTCTCTTAGGATCCCTACCCTATATATATATATATATATATATATATATATATATATATATATATATATATATATATATTTATATATATATATAGGAATACTTAAATGCAAACGTTAAATATTGTGAGAACCCTGATAACGAATGGAAAAACCGCGAGAACTTGATAAAAAACAATTCAATTTCAATTTTTTTTACACTTATCATTATTATTCCAATATAATGTTAGGAATTAAATTTAAATGTATTCATAAATATTGAAAATTCACACATGTGTAAGTTTCTCTCATTTACACATGTGTAAAAATTTTAATAAGAGTGATTTTTTAGAGGAGAAATGAATTATTTGATATTGTAAATTTTTTTTTGATGTTGTATTTTAATTACATTAAGGTTTGTATTAAAAAAATGGATTTGATTGGTTTCTCATTTGTTCTCACGGTTCTCGCAATATTTAGCGTTATCAAGATAACCCTCCCCTATATATATATATATATATATATATATATATATATATATACATAATATATATACATGATAGAATGTTAATCCCTTGACTTTCTCATTATCACCAATCCAATATATAAGGTACAAAACCGAATCGCCTAAACTAGAGGAAATATTTACAATTAACTATTTACGACCGTTTCCTAATATACACATATTCTATTACACCCCACAGTCGAAGCGTTGGGAGGCCTAATCCTTAGACTGGATCTGAAGTCATCGAAGAGGACACGAGGGAGGCCTTTGGTGAATATGTCAGCGATCTGATGACGAGAAGGCACATGAAGGACTCTAATGTGTCCGCGTTGAACCTGTTCACGAACAAAGTGTATATCCAGCTCAATGTGCTTAGTCCGCTGATGCTGAACTGGATTACCTGAGAGATGGATAACACTCACATTGTCGCAGTAAAAGAGAGTCGCGCGAGTCAATGGGTGATGTAATTCGAGAAGAAGATTCTGAAACCAGCAAATATCTGCAACAACATTAGCGACGCCCCGATACTCGGCTTCAGCACTTGAGCTGGAGATCGTGGACTGAGAGGACCAGGAGATGAGATTGTCACCCAAATGCACACAATAGTCCGATGTGGACCGACGAGTGTCCGGGCATCCAAGCCCAATCCGCATCCGTGTAAGCAACCAGAGAAAAAGTCTGAGCCGGGCCGAGATGAAGACCATAATCGGAAGTCCATTGGATGTATCGTATGATGCGTTTTAAAGCATTCCAATGTGCAACACGAGGAGAATGCATGTGCATGCATACCTGCCGAACCGCGTATGATATGTCTGGTATAGTGAATGTCAGATACTGTAGGGCCCCGGCTAAACTCCGATAGGTAGTAGGATCATCGTGTAACGGGCCGGAGTCAGCGGATACTTTCATCTGTGTGTCAACGGGAGTGGCAACTGACTTACAAGAATCCATAGAATCCATAGGGCGGGATGGAGTTTTGAATCCATGAGGGAAGATTGGTGAAGAAGTCGAAAGAAGGGTGACCTGTGGCTGTGAAGATGGCGGCAGGGAAGAGAAGAAGAAAATTAGGTCAGGATCTAGGAGAGGAAGAATGATACCATGATAGAATGTTAATCCCTTGACTTTCTCCTTATCACCAATCCAATATATAAGGGTGAACGGGGCACCAGCGGGGAGTGGCCGCGGTGACCCAATTCCCCCAGCGGGAACACCGCCGCCATCCCTGCGGTGACCCAATTCGGGGAGGGTGGTCGGGGGGAGTTCACCGAAAAAGGGGAGGGTTGTTGGTGGGGCCAGCCTCATTTTCAACCAATCAGTGATTTTTTTTTTAATAAAAAAATAAGTCACCTAAGAGGGGAGTGCCGCTTGGGGTGTGAGGGGAGTTTAAGAGGAAAGTTGACGTGACATAACCTGATTGGGTGTGCGTAAGAGAGGGGACTCCCCTGTTAGGGGAGTGCCCCGCTCACCCTAAGGTACAAAACAAAATCGCATAAACTAGAGGCAATATTTACAATTAACTATTTACAATCGTTTCCTAATATACACATATTCTATTAATACACACAAATGAAAAAAAAGAAAAACCCTTCTAATTTTTTATCAAAATCTAAGTTACATCCATAAGTTCATTATTCCTATCGTCACTAGGCCCAATAGTAAATAGCCTATAAGTCCATTCTAATTTTAACCTAACGTACAATAGATCGCCCGACTGTTAACCTAAATAATCACACCAACGCAGCATCGCAAGATTGCATGAAAATAGAAGTTTCATATTAGATTTTCTAGTTCCATATACGACTTTTAGATTTTTGGTTCACATATTTTACAGTTCTATAATATTAGATTTTATTCACAGTTTAAACAATATCTGAATCCATTCGAATTCAAAATATGACTCGGACTGAATTTAGGTAAAAGAAATAGTAGTCAACTAATTCGACTAATTCGAAAATTCGTTATTGCATTCGTTGAGAACCCTACACAGTTAGTTTCATGAAATCTTAAACCGAAATGAGTTTTACGACTCTTTTTTTATGATTACTGCGACCAAACTTTCCTCTCAATATTAGTGATCGAACTCATGACCGACAACTCATGTGACATGATTAAAGACCAATTTGGGAACTAACTGTTAGCGAACAAAAGTGTGACTAATACTATCTGTGACCAAAACTGTGATCGGATTGTCGTGTGACCAAAATCACTAGCGTATGATTTTGCATTGGACACCATCTAGAAGGTGCACGAACAAGATTTTATATCATTGGTTTAAATTTGCTTCAGTAAACTCATGACTTGAAGGAACTAGAGAATGAGTTGCATGCTAAAGTTCTACTCATTTGCACCAAAACTGAACGCATACAATTTAATGGGCACCCTAATTAATATTTTACTTGAGCTCTTGGTTATGGTTTCCATTTTATTTGATGGAAACTCTACTCAGTTGACTGAACACCCATAATTTTGAGTATGTTATCGTAATAAACACGGAACATATAACACATAATATCACACGTTTTATTTATTAATGCATGCATGATGCATACATCATACATTTCTTACACCCAAAATAAAGCAACATATCTATAGCAACTCTAGAGTAGAGTAAATTATAAGAGGTTTATATAACATCTTTATTTATTTATGACATTTCAATATGGTGAGTTGCTGAGCTCAGCCAATGGAAGGAGTTTCAACAACCACCCCATTAGAGTTCACCCGCACCCACACACGGTCGCATCGGAAATCACCTATGACATCAGTTCCGACCCGTATCACAATAGCATCAACCCGTGAATTCTCTCTCTCGATCGTAGCTTCCGCCACATCTCCCCTTGCCCCTACAAGCTCGGGCCATGAGCTCTTTCCTGTATTAATTATCAAAACAAAAATATGTAGTATAAATTATAAGAACTAACTTAACCAATACAGAAGAGAGAAACTGGATTTACCTTCACAATTGTCTGACATTCTTACTTTTGCATTGATCAAGAACCGGAGTATGTGGGATATAAATAGAGTATCGGTTGCACATTTGCGTTTCGTAATGTATTGCAACTTTGAAACTTTCAAATGTTCCCATTTGGGTTGCTAATAGTAGAAATTTCTGTAGAGAAAAAATAATCAAAATTTGCTGCTTTAGTTGATTTTCCTTATTTAAAAAGTAAGACTAATTGGCAAAAATCTTGACTTTTATGATTTTTTTAGGATATGACTAATCATACTATGATAATGTAACTCTTTTATTCATAAAGTTTTTAGTATACTGCAAATCATGCAGTGATCAAGATAGAAAAAAGTACGTACAACATATTTGTAATTTCAAGACTTCATATTATCAATAACAAAAATTGTATGGACTAATGGATAACAGATGCAAAAATATACACCATCTTTCAAAGAATATAAAGGCTATAACAATGATCTTTTGTAGTACAAAAAGCTGGAATTATGGATCAATGGTAAAGGTTTTTCCAAAATCTTCGTGATGAAAAAGAAATGTATCGTTTTAGGATCAACTTCTCTAATTTGCATCCAGATTTTATTAGGAAAATATCAACTTTCATCTTGAAATTTTAATTCGAGGGGTGTTTTTCTAATAATAATAAAGCTTCCTAAGACTATCTCCAATGCTAAAGGCGTGTCCTTAGGCGCCCTTAGCTGCCACGTCATCTGCCACATAATATCCTACAAATCATTAAAAACCACTATTTCATCTCCAACCCTACAAATATCATTATCCTCTTTAATTTACACCTCATCAACTACCCATTACACACAATATTTCAATAAAACTTTTCTTTTTTTACTTTGGGCCCACCTTATCACATAAATCAAGACAAACACATGCGCTTGTGCAAGGGCATCTCACCAAAGGGCCTCTAAGGATGGATGAGCTCCAATGGTAAGAGCATCCAAGGACCTCTAAAGGCATGGTCTCCAAGGACCCATTGGAGATAGTCTAAGCCTTTTATTATTTAAGAATTAAACTATTCCTAAAATCATTGTGCTAAAAAAATGTGTGACATGCTAATTACTAATCACATATTAACCAGTTGTTTTAAACCGTTAATTCTTTTACACCATGACCATTGACGACGAGGCTCATTTGGCGATCAGTTGTCTCGTCTTGGGCTCCACTTTTACTTGGTCTCATGAACCAGCCCAAAAGCAACTTTTGTCTCTTTTAAGAAGAGATGTGAGAATAGGCGGGAAAAGGGAGGTGTCTTATCTTTTTCAGACCACATTAATTGCCTGAAGGCAATATACAGAAATCGCCAGAAATAGTACAACAAGGCAGCTAGGCCTCATTAATGATCTGAATATCAGACCGTTGGGGATCAGACACGTGTCTGAGTCACCTAAAGGTCCCAGAAAACCGTTAGATGAGTCTGAGGACTCTTTTCAAGGAGATAAGCTAACTTCTTTATATAAGGAAGGTTCAACATTGTTTAAGGTAATCATTGAATCACTACTAGAAAAGTGGTCATTTTGCTACGGAAATTTCCTACGCAAAAAAATGCGTCGCAAATTCTGACACATTCACTACGCATTTCCTACGGAAAAAAGACCTTGATTTTTTTAGGCAATTTGTGACACAATAGTGACAAATATACTAATTCTAAGTATTGTGTCGGAAATGCGTAGCAACTTGCTACGCATTTCCGACGGAACCATTATTTATTTGTTGGAATTAGATTTATATGTTAAATTCATTTAAATATTAATTGTTGCGTCAGAAATGCGTAGCAACTTGCTACGCATTTATGACGAATTTTTTATTATTATACTTAGATTATATTTTAATGTTTAATCAGCTTTATTATTAATTATTGCGTAGGAAATGTGTAGCAACTTGTTACGCATTTGTGATGGAAAATTTAATGTGTAGGAAATGTGTAGCAACTTGCTACGCATTTGTGATGGAAAATTTATTACCATATTGCGTAGGAAATGTGTAGCAACTTGCTACGCATTTGTGATGGAAAATTTATTGCGTAGGAAATGTGTAGCAACTTGCTACGCATTTGTGATAGAAAATTTATTACCATACATCTCTTAATGCCCTTTCAATCATTACTATCCACCATATTAATAATAATTTATGTGCCACCATATTAATAATAAGTTTAAAAGTTTTCAAATTTCATCCTTATAAAAATCCTTAATCTTTTTATGAATGGTTTTATTTTGAAAGAAAAAAGATTCAAATTATTTTCTGTATGGTCGAGTCCGGAACATCATAAAGTACAAAATCAAATCAAAAATAAATATATATAAACATTAGTAAACACTCAAAAGTTAATGGCTTTCTTTTCTATAATAGTTTCATTAACCTTAAACTTCAAGTTTTAACAATACTAAATCCCTAAATTTATATTCAAGCACAAAATTCAAACGCCTCATCTAACTCACTGCTAAAAGGGAAAACCATAAATTTGTATAATTTTGTATAAAATGCATAACCATGATTTGGTAATTGTAAGCTACCCGAGTACCTGTTGTGCATTGCATAAAATAAATGGCAAACACCACGACAAGGCTGGGTTTTACAAGAAATGAAAATAAGTTATCGAAATTGAAAATCATAAAAATGAATACATGTACCTCGAGTACGATATTGTTTGGCCGGTATCGGTTAGGTTTGGTACAGTATCGATTCATTGAAATCGAAACTGAAACCATATAATTTAATATTGTTACTGGTACCGATATTGTTCGGGTGGTATCGGTCAGTTCCTTAGGATAGCAATACTTATGTTGGAATTTCTACCAAAAAGAACACTTTCCTAAAAAAAAATAAAACAACTTTTAGAAAAAAAAAAAAAAAAACTTTTTATAGTAAAGTGAATACAAAACATTTTAGAAAAACTAACAATAAAAGATTACAAAATGAAAAAAAAAAAAAACAAAACAAAACAAAAGGGTTTACACATAATTGAGCCAATCAAAAGCTTTACTTCAACTTCATATGGATCACCATCCTATGGTCCATTGTTCACTTAATAATCAATCTAACGGTTAAAAATACTTTAGAATCAAAAGCTTTAGTTTAAATCCTAAATTCCTTTTACTTTGAACAGCAGCACACCACAAATCCCCCTGCCCCCTTCTCTCTCGATCAGCCTAGCCTATCTCCGGCGACATGCCAGCCGGTGCCGGCCGCTCTCCGACAACCACGCCCCACACCGCGTCTCCTTCTGCCGACGACACTCACCCACACAAACAAACCATCACCTCTTGAGTCCTTCATCATCTTCAGGTTGAGTTCAGTCAAGATGAAGTTGAATAGATCTGGAAATTGATGTTTATACAAATCTGCATACGTTTGGTACGAATCTGGATGTGTTGTTGTTGATTCGTACGAATCAAGGCTGGGGTGTGTAATTATGGATCTGCATCATTTTCATACAAATCAACAAACAGTTAATAACAGATCTGGAAGTTATATACGAATCTGGAACAAGTTCATACGGATCCACGTTTTATCTGCATTGGAATTCTTTTCTCACCACTTGAGTTGTTGATTTGTTAAAGGAATATGTAATTTTATTTTCTTTATGTTAGTAGATTTATTTGCAAACTGGTGTGTACATATATAATGATATTGCGGGCGATTACCACTACTTTAGTTGACCAAAAACTTTATTTGATTATTTCAGCATATCGACCTACTCATAAAAACGTTGCTGTCACTAATTTAATTGTATATTCTAACTTTTGGGAGTTGTTTGTTTTTTTCTGTACTTTGCTCCATGCCTAAAGCAATAAAGTTTATTGAAAAAAAAAAAAACTAATTTTAATATAGTATATGAAGTATAATAAGTATTATACCCGCGCTTCGCGACAGTGTCGTAATTCTCGTTTAATGTTAACAAACGAAAGTTATAACATAAATTTAGAAAATAAAATAAAAGAAAGCGAAAATCTTTGGAAAAATGCGTAGAAAAATGTGTAGCAATTTCTGACAGCCCTTTTCTGTCAGAAATGGGTAGGAAAATGCGTAGAAAATGCGTAAAGAAACCAGTTTCCTACGAGTGGTTTAACTACATATGCATTTCGTCACAAATTCGTAGAAAATTAAATTTCGTGACAATTGTGTAGCAAAAATTAAAAATTAACTTCCGTTAAATGGGTAGGAAAATGTGTAGAAAATGTGTAGCAATTTGTGACAGCCCTTTTCTGTCAGAAATGGGTAGGAAAATGCGTAGAAAATGCGTAAGAAACCAGTTTCCTACGAGTGGTTTTCCTACATACGCATTTCGTCACAAATTCGTAGAAAATCGCGAGTTGTGATGCATTTCCTACGGAAAATGGTGTCAGAAATTTTAATTTTTCTAGTAGTGAATACTCCTTCACATTGAATACACACACAGGTCATTTACTCCAAACATTCCTTTGGACCACATTTAAGACTCCGGGCCTAGAATTCACACCAACAAGGTTATTCCGGCGATCTTGTACTCATTGGAATATGCTCTTCATTCTCCGGCACGATTACTTATTCTCACGCCGGAGCTTGGTCACCGATTCCCCCTCCGGGGTCCTCTGTGGCGAGGCTAATGATTTCTTTTTTGTAGGAAGACGACATCAATCCGTTGCAACGTTGACGAGCCTCATTGACTTTCCACCGAGATTCAGGGACTTGACATTGGCGCCATCTGTGGGACCCTATCCGTATAGTGGTCCTATCAAGAACCTAAGACTTTGTAACATGGCTGCACCACCTTCACCTCCCAACTCCCAAATAACGAAAGCTGTTCGAGACACCAATGAAGTGGTGACCGTTGAAGACATCACCAACGAGGTGGAAACAAGCGACAGGACTGGACTCTCGATAAAGAAGGATGCCATCACACCGGATTTTGTATCCATACACAAGGATGAGCTACGAAAACATCTCGAGGATCTGGATAGACGGGAGAAGCTTGAAATCCTACGGGCCAGACTCTCCTTTGACACACCGTCAGATAAGAACAACACCAGTTCTCACAAAGGTAACCTTGATTCAGACTCGTTAACAGTGTTCATGACTACCTTGAGGCAGATGACACCCAAGGAAAGAGAGATGTTAGTGAAGGGGAAGTGTGACACAGAAAAAGAAGGTAAAGGTAAGGACAACCAGGATGATGGCATGCTAAACAAACCCTACTTACCCAAGGTCCTGGTTGAAGTCTCAAAGTTCACTAGGAGGATCACTAAGGTCCCCATGCCTTCCAAGCTCAAACCTCCATTCAACATGGACAGGTACGACGGGACCAAGGTCCGGAGGATCAACTGCACGCTTTCAAAGGGGCTGGGCAGGTAGGACGGTGGTCAATGCCACATGGTGCCACATGTTTGTTCAAACACTTACTGAAGGAGCTAGACTTTGGTTCGATAGCCTTCTTGTTGGGAGCATCGACACCTACAAAGAGTTAAGCGAGATGTTCCTTAGAAACTTCAGCCAACAGAGAAAGGAGATAAAAAATCCCAATGAAATCATGCACATCCGCTAAAAGGATAACGAATGGGTGGATTAGTATATGGAGAGGTTTATCAAGGAAAGTATGAACATCAAGGGTGTCCCGGAGGTAATGAAGATTAGCAGTTTCATAAATGGATTAAAACACACCCAGCTATGTGAGAAGTTGGGGGAAGAGTTCCCTGAGACCTTCGACAGCCTAATGGACAGGGTCAGAGCTTTCATCAGGGGAAAAGACACTAGTAGCATGGCCAAGGAACTGGATCTCGCTCCCAGAAGAACCACTCCGGCCCCCAAACCTGAAGAAAAAGTACTCTCTATCAACGGAAACCTCTATATGATAAACTGCAGCATGACAGGTCAAGGCTAACATACTATCCCTACAACCCCCGAGGGAGGGGGGCAGATCCTTACTGTGATAGTTTTACCCCCTTGAATAAGACCCCAAGTGGTATATTGGCAACATAAAGAGTAAAAACTCCTTTCCTAAACCCCCCTATTAAGCTAAGGCCGAAGGCTTACCCAAATGAATATTGTGAGTTTCACAAGGGCTTCGGCCACAAAACGGATGAGTGCATGTATCTAAAGAGAAAAATTGAGTCGGCGGTGAAAACAGGAAAATTGTCTCACTTGATAAAGGTAATAAAGGAAGAAGGGGACAGGAAAGGAAGAGATGCCAGGGGAGGAGAACCAGACAGGGGATATGTAGACATGATTAGAAGACGGGAAGAATACGATCCAACCAGGAGCGTTAAGGCAAGGGTACAAGATGCATGATGGCTCCAATACTAATGCCACATCTTGAAGAACACGTGGTACAAAGACTCCCCCTTAACATTTCTACTATAATAGCCGGGCGCAGGGTCGCCCGGATACACATGGACGAGGGAGTGGGGTATAAGTGATCTACGAGCACTGTTTCTGGAGGTTCAACAGAGATGTACGGGAAATGTTGGAAGAGGATTCCATACCCTTGGTGAGTTTCAATAATAGCGTCTCACACCCTTGGGGAAGATCAGGCTCCCCTTCACGGTGGAGGTAGGGGACCGGGTACGAACTATAGAGCTAACATTCACAGTGGTCTGAGCCCCATCCAAATATAATGCAATCCTGGGAAGACCAGGGATTGGTGATCTTCCAGCCCAAGCCTCCACTCCTCATGGAGCCTTAGTATTCCAAACTCCCAGAGGTCTAACTTGGGTGAAATCCTCAAACGAAGTAGTGTTATAGTTCTCGAAAGAGGAAGCCGGGAAGGAACTCCGGGATGAAGGAATAGAAGAGTGGGCTCTCGATGAAAGGTTCCCATAACAGACGATAAAGGTAGATATGCATTTGAGTGACAAGTGTAAAAGTGCACTCAATGAGCCACTGTTCTTCAACATAGATGTCTTTGCATTTCAGCATGGGGATATGAGTGGAATCCCCCGGAGCTTAACGGAACACAGGCTCAATACCCACAGCTGGGTAAGGCCTGTTAAACAAAAGAAGCGGAGCATGTGCCCAAACAAAAGGAGGGATGCTTGCGAAGAGACAAGGAAACTCCTCAGAGCTGGGATAGTCAGGGAGGTCAGGTATCCTTCATGGATTGCTAATCCAGTCATGGTCAGCAAGAAGGACGGCTGATGGAGAATGTGTATAGACTACAAGAACTTGAACAAAACTTGTCCCAAGGATTGCTATCCCCTCCCAGAGATAGATGTCCAGGTTGACTCTCTGGCCCAATACCCTCTAAAGTGTTTTTAGAAGCATACAATGGCTATCATCAGATCCAGATGTCCTTGGAAGATGAGGAAAAGAAAACCTTCGTAACGTACGAAGGGACCTTCTACTAAACCAAGATGCCCTTCGGGCTAATGAATGCGAGGGCTACATATCATATTTTCATGAACACGTAGCAGGACAACAGTCTTAGAAAAAGAGAAGTACAACAAAGAATCAAAACGATACAACTCACTAATGCACAAAAAACCTTTAATGCCGGAAGTACTACGACCTATTGCACATACATGTTGCAAAATTATAAAATATAATTATCCAAAGTCTCTCAATGGTCATATTTATCCTTATGGTTAGGGGTGTTCAGTATTAAATTGGATTTAAAAATTTTAAAATCGATTTCCACTTTCGATTTGTTTGGATTCGAATTCAAATCCAATAATCAAATACAATTTTTTATTTTCAGTTCGATTCAATGCAAAATTCGAATTCAAAATATACATACATACATACATATATATGCATATACATACATATATATGCATATACATATATATACCATACATATATATGCATATACATATATATATATATATATATATATATATATATATATATATATATATATATATATATATATATAGAGGATCATGAGAAAACTACATCTAAATAAAAAAACTAGAAAACTAACTAAAAAAGTCTAAAAAAAGCCTAAAAAAAGCTAAAAACATACCAATATTTTTTTTACAATTTTTTATAAAAAAATATATAGTTTTTATGCATAGAAAAAATTTTCAAAATTTTTTTGTTGTACTGCACATGTGCAATATATGTGTACTAAACATGTGCACTATATCTGTAATAGTGCACATGTTGTAGGTCCACCCGGAGGATCGAGTAACCTCTATTCCCAGTTTTCCGACAAACCCGAAAGTGCGGAATCCAAACGGGTAAGTTAAACCAAGTTACGAACACGTAAGACACAATATTCAACGATTAACACTCAATGTATTAATGCTAGAAAACGGTTACAGTACGGTGTTTACAAATGGTCTCTTTAAACTCTCAGGGTGTGTGTTACAATGTGTTCGCTCGCAAATCTATTCAGACTTGTCTAACTTGTTTCTGTTCTGTGTCTGTGTTTATATAGTACACATGTCGACGAAATCAGGTGGCACACGAAAACACATGGACGAAATCACTTGATTTCGTCCCATTTGGTTTTCGTCCCATTTGGTTTTCACCAAAAGGGTGTTTTCACCACAAAGGTGTTTTCGTCATATGTATGGGCCAATGACTTGGGCTTGGACTTTGTCAACTGGGCTTCTACATGTATGGGCCAAATAAACAAACAGACATATAACTAAACAATACTAACATGTATGCTGCACACATGCAGTTACATGCACATGAACATTACGAAATAATTAGCATACCGAGTCAAGACAGGAGGTTGTCTTGACTACGGCCTTCACTTCGTAGACGAGTCGAACCGAGCAGAGCCGTATCCACAAAATATGTATCAACAAACTCCCCCTTGGATGCTGCTCGCGAGGTTCGTAATCTCGTTCTCCATCTCCTGACGGTGCATTTTCTCGGAAAGGATCTTCAAAGTCTTCACGTGACACAATCAGGAAGTGTATCAACAAACTCCCCCTTGGACGATGCTCGTGAATCTTTTGAACTTCAAAACTTTAGATCCTTGTGGTGTTGACGAGTGATCAACTGCAACCGATCATCTTGATCTTCTGATTGCATCATCGTCGTGTCTTCACTTCACGGCTTGTCATCTGACACGTTCTCTTCGTCTTTAGCTGATTCTGATGTCGCATCTGCACATACAAGAAAGCTAAACACGTAATGAGAACAACCGCTTGGAATTTAGACAAATTAAACAAAAGACACATATGAGATCAAATCTCATTTAAACACCGACCGACAACAGTTTGAAAGTTTAGAAAATTGATCAATTTTAACCTTTTAACTTTCAAAACTTGTCAACTTCGACTGTTTATGAAGAGGCAATTGTTTTCCGGCTTACAATCAGGATTTTGGGTAGGATAGACTCGAGTTCCAACATCGGTCAATCAAAAAATAAACTAGAAGCAAAATCTTTTTGGCTTTTATAAAGTTTATATTAAAACACACCTAAAATCTTTTTGGTATTTTTCAGTTTTCAAATGTAAAGACGGAAAGCAATAAATAAATATATACAAAGATGCAAATACTGAAGACAGTAAATAAATATTTACAGACATTCTTTTTGCGAGTTTCGAGGGTAAGAGAATCATATCAGTGTACGGTCACGCCAAAACGCTCTTTTTGTTCAATTAGTTCACATTAAGATAAGCATCCTATAACAATTATCGGTATTGTTGTCCACTTAAGCTCAACTTATCAGATGTAATCATGGCGAGGGGATACGATTAGTGTATGATTTATACTTACCGATCGGTGTTCATCCACACACGACACATTCCCGTATCAAGGTATGCACGAGAGTTCATCTTACCGGTGAGTATACCGCTTATCATCCGTTTGACCGTATAAAAGATGTGAGAAACTCACTTATTTGATTTGAAAACAAGCCCTATGTGATAGAATCACTTATTGATGAGGAACTTGATTTTCATATGCATGAGGGCACAGGAGCAAGTCCGTGAATAGGTCAGTACTTTCGTACAGCAAAGAGACGAACTTGACTCCCGCAAAGAATCTGTGATATTTTATCACTTATTTGTTTGGACATGTGATTGTTGATCACTTATTGAGGTCGAATGCAATATGTACACGTATGTATAGTATCTTGGAAGATCTTAGACTTCGTCTCCGTTATTTTTACGGTTTGATACAACCATGATACCCAGATGATAAGACAGCATAAAGACCGAATATCTCAGAACCTCGACAATCTCTCAAACGAAATTTCGGTACTAAGACCATATGCCAATGTGCGGTTCCCACCTGGTCTTCAGTCGATTTAGGATTTATATCACCCTGCACACTTTAATCTGATTGTGAGCCAACCGATACATCTTATATAGAGCTGCTTAACATTTTTCATTTTGCATTTCAGTTTAAAGAGGTTTCAACAGACTACTGATGTACTATCATTTTCTCTTTTGCTCGCCAGGAAACTCATTTTTGTTTTTCCATGTTTTTGCGTTTTGAAATTTTTCACTGTTTTTGAATTTTTCAAATTTGGAATTACTCCCCCTAAAATCAACAAAATAAGATAAATTTAAAAGACACAAAGATATTTACAAAAACGATTTTCCGATGCTGGTTAACTCATGTTTTACCTCAATGCCGGTTACCAAAATTAATTTAATCAGAAATGATTTATCGAATTTTGGAAAAATGAGTTGGCACGTCGGTAAGCGGTGCGGACCATGACAACATTGACGAGTTTCATATTAAAAACAATCACGTGTGAGGTGATATTCGAGATCAACGTGTCAGGCCAAAGAGTGCTATACGAGATGATAATAATTCATAAAGCAGCTTAAATATCGACGAGTATAGGAGAGATTAGAAATTTAAAACCGTATCCTGCAACTGCTTCGTGCATTGCAAGGAATCTGAGTGCTCTCCCAAACTGGATATCCACCCGGTGTGGACTTCAAAGTCGATTTTGTAGCTACTGAGAAATCTCTTCACAGCAACAAGATCATAAACCTCTGGGTCCGGCTGGTCTTCCACATTGCACCAGCGAAGGTCTTTGTCTTTCTCTTTCAGAAGTAGTGTGTGGTTGTTCAATCCACGCCAAGGCATCCGCACACCCGGTTGGTTTGTTCAACAAACACATTTTCTTCAATCACACCGCGAAGAAATGTACACTGCACGTTCATCTTGTTGAGTTTGAACTTCAGACGTGCTGCAGGTGCGTACATTTTGATTGAATCTATCCTGGGGACCCGATCAAACCCATTAACAATCAAACTCTTGGAATGATTTTCAATTTGTCGATGCTTTCAATTTCTTTTCGACAGACAATTCTGTCATCTTTTCTTTTTCTCTCCACCAAAGGCAACAATTTCTTTTGCCGCCGATCTTGTGCGTGAACATTCCACTATCAATAATCCTATGACTATCGAAAGTTCCTCCTGGAACATCCTGCACACTCACTCAGAGATTAGATGGAGAGGGGGACCCAATCCTTCATAGACTTGGGTTGCCCCTGAGAATCAAGAAATGTAATTTCAATTTCCTGATGATTTTCAAACACAGCACCTCCCCCTGAACTTTCACCCGATTTCGGTTTCCAAGTTTGTTTTTGTTTACCGGATTGTGTATTATTTACAGATTTAGAAATCTTCGGTTTTAACGGTTGTGACAAAATTGGTTTCCTTTTAACGGTTTCTGGTTTTAAAGCCTTTTCGATCACCTTCACATTTTTACGTCGTTGTTTTGTTTCCTGTTCTTTAACTGTGCGTTTGTCAGTTTTTTGGTGACACAGGACGACGTTGTGAGTGACCTTGTTCAGAGGGGGCTCTTTTAACAAAATTTGGTTTGGGCGAGTTTGTGCAGTCTTTAATGATGTGACCAAACTTCCCACATTTGAAACAAGTTCTCCTTTCAACAAACTTAGGAGAATCTGATCGACGACCTGACGTTGAAGTTGTAGACCCAGAGGTACTAGCTTCACACCCGTTTGTGTGTTGGGCGTAATTGTTATCACTATTACGCTTCAAAATGTTGACTTTTTGAACAAAATCGGTATTTGACTTATTTCAAAAGTCTCCACTTTATCAGTACCTTTGGAGGCCACAAATTTAATGTCTTTGTTTTTCTTCTTGAAACGAGCTCCTTTTGTTTCAACCTTTGGTTGTGTAACCTTAGGCTTTTGAGCTCGTTGTTGTTGTTTACCCTTAAAAGCGATAGGTTGTTGCTTCGTTGGTGATTTTTGATTTCCAAAATTTCTTCTAACTTCAGCTTTTGGAATCGGATCACACTGAGTTACTGAAACTCTCGGGATCCCCTTTTTCAAAAACTTACTGTTAGTATCTTCAAACACTTTATCAATCAAAGATTGATTGACATTTTTAATTGGAAAAGCTGTGTTTGAATAAATTTTGTCATCACCGACTAAAGTGTACAACACGTTATCACTTTTAATGGTAGATGCTGTCTCAGTGATGTAACACCCCAAAACCCGAATATTCATATTCGTTAAAATGCTATGACATGGTACCTCAAGAAATAAACAACTAGGCTAATTAACCTACTTAGATGTATGGTTAAAACTATTAAAAGATGGGATGTAATAAAATGTTTAGCAAAGCAAACAAGGGAACAAACTTGAGGGACCAAAGATGAATAAGGGGGAAAGTTATGTTTTAATTAACAAACACACACACAAACACACATAGTGTGTTCGTGAAAGAGCAGGAAGCTCCCATGGAGCCAAGAACCCTAACTTCATCTATTCCCTCAAATTGGAAGGCTAAACGAAGCTCAAATTCATAACCAAACACGGATTAATGATCACCTTCATAAGGGGATCGTAAGGTATGTCTTAGATTCTAGATTGGTGATGATGCACGAAATAGATTATGTTGTAGATCACGAATTTGTATGAAATTGAGCATGAGTATGTGTTAGATTCATCATTTGGAACATGGATTATGCATGAAATAGGTTAATTTGATGTTTAAGGGTGAAACCCATTTGTTATGGTAAAGATGATGACATGGGTAAATCATCTATGTCTAAGTTCTTGCTTAATATTGATGTATTTTGAGTTGTATGATGTATTCTTGTTAGAAGAATTGAAAGAAATGTGATACTAGTATGTTTGATGTTATGCATGTATGAATCATGTTGATTAGGAGGAAGAAATTGATGAATTGTGTATGAGATTAGAATGATATGCATGAACTAGTTGTACACTATGCTTACAAGGTAGTACATATATCAAAAGTATGATGAGTTATGAAGAACTTAAGATTAGATCACTTGTAAGTGATTAACAAGTAGTTATGAAGTGGGTTTTTGATGATGTAATGTAATTTGATGATTCACTTATGTTAATAATGTTTGGAATCATACATGTGTGTGAATGTTTAAAGAAATGGGATAAGAAATGATGAATTGTTGTAGATGAAGTGAATGAAATGTGATGATAACATGTTTGATGTTTAATTTAAATACCCCATGTCGGATTGTAGAAGCATTTGATGAACTATGTATGAATTTAGAATATTGTGTATGAATTAGTTGTACGTTATGCTTAAAAGGTAGTACGTATATCAAGTGAATGATAAAATGTATATAGTGTCGTCCGTATAGTCGATTATGATGTTACGGGAATATATTGATAAGTCGATAGATATGTATGGTGAATAGTTGACTTTTGAAAGTCAACTAAGTATAAGAAACATGAGTTGACTCGTTGTCGTAAATGTAGGTTGATGAGAAGTCGTATGGTACATGTAATAGTAATCCGTGTTAAATGTAATGACGTGATGAGTTACATGAGTTAAACGTATACGGACATGATTATATGAGTTATGTTTGTTAGAAATGATTAATGAAAGTAAGTGTGAAATATGGGATGAATACGATTGTTATCATGTACAAATGAGTATGCTAATGATAGCGCGATTTCGATGACATGAAAGTATAGGAATCATGTGGAGATGGACTCAAGCGCGAAAGGCTAACGGGTCAAGAAGAGGCGTGGAAACGGATGTGAACACGGATGCATGAGGTAAGTGATTCCGTAATCACTTTTAGTTGTTTATGTAAAGTTATATGCAACTTAATTAAATATGATATTTGAGGTAAATTAAGAATGAATTGTATGATGTCGATGAGTATTAAACGGATCTTAGCTCTTATCCGAGTAATGTATGTGTGATTAAGAATTGTAGCTAAGTAGAAGGATTCGTTACTTATGTAAAGAATTCCTTTGTTGTTAAGGATAGAGCGAAATTGACAAAAACGCCCTTGATAGGTATATCGGGCAAACGACCTTGAATGTGTAGGTCCCTCGGAGGTTGAGGTTTAACCTATTCCTTGTTATGTCTAACACACTAGCGAGTGCGGAATCCAAGCTAGCATGCAAACCGGGATAGAACAAGCACAATGATAAACACAACACACAATATTCAACGATTAACACCACTTGTATTAATGCGTATGAAAGGTTCGGTTACAAGCACAAGGTTTACAGATGTATTCTATAAACTCTCTCTATCTTTCGTGTGTGTGTGTTCTCTGAACAGAATGCTCTCACTTTGTCTGAAATGTCTAACTATAAAGTGAACACAACACATGGGTATATATATACCCAACACAGTAGGTCTGGTCGAAGGATCAGATAAGATGATCGAAGGATCATCTATCGACCATAAACCCATCGAAAGATCACATATACCACGAAGGATGGTATCCTTCGTGGTCTATCTTTCGTAGGTCATCTTTCGAGCTCATCGAAGGATCTAAACTATCCTTCGATGACACATCTTTCGACCCAAACAGCTTTCAACCATTTTCTAACTATTTTGCCAAGTCAAACCGGAGGATGGTTGACTTGGTCAAACTTACAGGACTAACAAAGACATCGTTTCGTATTAAGACTAAATACAGACAAAGTACAGACACAAGTGCACCAACAAACTCCCCCTTGGCTGTAGCTTTGTCTGGCTGTAGCTTTGTCTCGATCTTTGTGACTTCAAATCTTTGATGTCCTTTCAAGTCTTCAAAGTCGGAGGATCTTTAAAGTCTTCACGTCTTGAAAGCAGAAAGTGTACCAACAAACTCCCCTGGTTCAGGTAGGAAGTGTGTTGACAAACTCCCCCTTAACATAAGCTCCCCCTTGAGTTATGCTCGTGAAAGTCTTGTTCTTTATGAAGTGAGATCCTTGTGGTGTTGATGATGGTCAGCGGCAACTCAATCATCTTCATCATTTGAGTGCCTTCACGTCGTGTCTTCGTTCCGAAGCTTGTCATCGACCATGTTCTCCTTGCCTTTAGAATCTGCACATGCAAGAAATCTAAACGCGTAATGAGAACAACCGCCTGGAATATAAAATAAACAAACGACACACGTGTGACCATTGTTTAAACAAACACCGTCCGACAGTTTGAAAGTTTAAAGTATTTTATCAATTTCAATTTTAACTTTCAACACTTGCAAATTTCGACCGTTTATGAAGATTTAGTCGTTTCGGTTTTCAATCAGGTTTCAGGTAACGAAGACTAGAGCTCCAACATCGTACGATCGAAAATAAGATAGAAATAAAATCTTTTTGGCTTTTATAAATTTTATATTAAAACAATTTTAGGTGTGTTTTAATATTTTAAATGTAAAGACTGAAAGCAGTAAATAAATATATACAAATATGCAGAAACTGAAAGCATTAAATAAATATTTACAGACATTCTTTTTGCGAGTTTCGAGGGTAAGAGAATCATATCAGTGTACGGTCATGCCAAAACGCTCTTGTTGTTCAATTAGTTAACATTAAGATAAGCATCCTATAACAATTATCGGTATTGTAGTCCACATAAGCTCAACTTATCATTTGTAATCATGGCGAGGGGATACGTTAAGGTATGATTTATACTTACCGACCGGTGTTCATCCACATCACGACACATTCCCGTATCAAGGTATGCACGAGGGTTCATCTTACCGGTGAGTATACCGATTATCATCTGTTTGACCGTATATGATGTGAGATTCTCACTTATTTTGATTGAAAACAAGCCCTATGTGATAGAATCACTTATTGAGGAGGAACTTGATTTTCGATGCATGAGGGCACAAGAGCAAGTCCGTGAACAGGTCAGTACTTTCGTACAGCAAAGAGACGAACTTGACTCCCGGAAAGAATTTGTGATATATTATCACTTATTTTGAGGGACATGTGATTGTTTATCACTTATTGAGGTCGAATGCAGTATGTACACGTATGTATAGTATCATGGAAGATCTAGACTTGCGTCCCCGTTATTTTTCGGTAAAAGATACAACCATGATACTCAGATGATAAGCAGCATAAAGACTGAATATCTCAGAACCTCGGCAATCTCTCAAACGAAATTTCGGTACTAAGACCATATGCCAATGAATGGTTCCCACCTGGTCTTCAGTCGATTTAAGTTTATATCACCCTGCACACTTTAAAATGATTGTGAGCCTACCGATACATCTTATATAGAGCTGCTTATCGTTTTTCATTTTGCATTTCAGTTTAAAGAGGTTTGGACAGACTACTGATGTACTATCATTTTCTCTTTTTCTCGCCAGGAAACTCATTTTTGATTTTCTATTGTTTTTGTGTTTTTTTTAAAAAATTTTCGATGTTTTTGGATTTTCAAATTTTGGATTTACTCCCCCTAAAATCAATAAACTAAGACAAATTTAAAAACACAAAGGTATTTACAAAAATGATTTTCCGATGTTGGTTTTACTCTTGCTTGACCTTAATGCCGTTTACCAGTAATAAATAGTCAAATCTTGATTTGTCAAATGCTTTGGTAAAAAGGTCGGCACGTTGGTCATCGGTGTGGACGTAAGCAACATCGATTAGCCTTTTCTCAAAGCAATCACGTATGAAATGATACTTAATTTCGATGTGCTTAGTCTTTGAATGCTGCACAGGATTTCTAGTGATCTGTAAGGCAGCAGAATTATCAACGTAAATAGGAGTAGTTAGGAATTCAAAACCGTAGTCGCGCATTTGTTGTTGGATCCATAGGACTTAGGAGCAACAACTTGAGGCAGCAATGTATTCAGCTTCGCATGTTGATGTAGCGACGCATGTCTGCTTCTTGCACTGCCATGTGACTAGGCGATTTCCCAAAAACTGACATCCAGCCGTTGTGGATTTGCCGTCGATTTTGCATCCGCCAAAATCAGAATCACTAAATGCGATCAAGTCAAAGTTATTATCCCTAGGGTACCACAGACCGGTGTCAGGGAAACCCTTCAAATAACGAAAAATCCTTTTTACAGCTGCAAGATGTGAGGCCTTCGGGTTGACTTGATATCTGGCAAGCAGGCACGTTGGGTACATTATATCTGGTCTTGATGCTGTGAGGTACATGAGAGATCCGATCATCGCGCGGTAGTATGAGGGGCTAACAGCTTCACCCTTCAAGTCTGGAGTAATTCCGTGATTTTGCGGCAATGGGGTACCGATGGGCGTTGCATCAGACATCTGGAACCGGCTCAAGATGTCACCAACATATTTAGTCTGATGGATGAATATCCCAGACTCGGTTTGTTGTACTTGTAGGCCCAAAAAGAAAGTCATTTCCCCCATAGCACTCATCTCGAATTTATCCTGCATTACACGCTCGAAATCCCTACACAAAACATCATTAGTAGAACCAAAAATAATATCATCAACGTATACCTGTACCAGTAGAAGATCTCCATCTTGTTCTTTGATGAAAAGAGTACAGTCGATAAGACCTCTGCGAAATCCATTCTCCAGCAGATAATTAGATAAGGTTGCGTACCAAGCTCGCGGTGCTTGATGAAGACCATAGAGAGCTTTGTTGAGCAACCAAACCCGATCGGGATGGATAGGATCTTCAAAACCTGGAGGCTGTTCGACGTACACCTCTTCTTCTACCACACCATGTAAGAATGCACTTTTCACGTCCATCTGGTATACCTTGAAACCTTTGAATGAAGCATAAGCCAGAAAAATCCGAATTGCTTCTAGACGTGCAACAGGTGCATACACTTCGTTGTAGTCGATTCCTTCTATCTGACGAAAACCTTGAACGACTAGCCTTGCTTTGTTTCGAATAACGATTCCTCGGTCATCCTTTTTGCATTTAAACACCCAATGGGTACCAATCTTCTTATAACCAGCAGGTTTCTCTACGAGTTTCCAGACACCAAGCTTCTGGAATTGTTGCAGTTCTTCCTGCATTGCTTCAACCCAAGAGCTATCTTTCAAAGCATCTTTCCAAGTTCTTGGCTCTTCCTGTGAGACATAACACGCGAAAGACCAATCATTCTATTGACCAGATTCTCGGATAGTTGCATACAAGCCTGCATTGTTGTTGTTTCGCAACATGTTTCTTGTTTGAACGCCACTCTGTATATTTCCGATGATGTTTTGTTGAGGATGGGTATTGTGAATCCTTGTTTCTGGATTATCTTGAACTGGAATATTTGTACCCAGATTGTTGAGATTGAGATCAACAATCAATTCAAGGCCCGGAATTGACGAAGAGGATGATGCAGTAGCTTCAGCTGTTCTAGGAACATCCACTGGAGGTGTACCTTCTGAAGTACCATGTACTGCTATTGCTGGAGCTTCTTGATCTGCATCAAGAAATTCGTCATCCTCTGAAGATTCGTTCAATTCGGTAGCATCGTGAAAATCCTCATTGTCGAGAGCATTATTATTCACTGAAGATGGTTCTTGATTGACAATAATGGGACGAACCAAAGGTGAATCTGTTGCGTTGTCACTCTCGAAAAACATCCTTGCTGCAGCATTTTCTTCAACGGCTTCAACATTGATCGAATTGAAAAAGTCATCGTAATCAAACATCCAAGGCTAACCAGGATTTCTAACTGGCAAAGTGTGCCTTTGTACTCTGACTTCAGACCATTCCTCGACCCTTTTAGTCTCTAGATTCCAGACTCTTAAGTTCAGGGTGGAATACCCAAGAAAGTATCCCTCAATTGCTCTTGCCCCAAACTTTCCATTAGGATCGATTATTGTGCACGGAGCTCCAAACGGTTCAAGATATGACAAGTCTGGTTTCCGTTTGTTAATAAGCTCAAAGCAGGTCTTGTTGTGCCTTTTGACTGTAAGGACTCGATTCAACGTGTAACATGCAGAGGACACAGCTTCAGTCCAGAATGGAATGGGCAGCTGCGACTCTACCAACATAGTCCTAGCAGTCTCGATCAATGTGCGGTTTTTACGTTCAGCGACGCCATTCTGTTGAGGAGTGTAGGCTGCACTAAATTCGTGAAGAATACCTTTTGAATTGCAAAACTCCGCCATGGCATGATTTTTGAATTCAGTACCATTGTCGCTGCGTATCCGCCTAACCTTCAAGTTGTAAAGATTCTCAATCTGAATGATCAAGTTTTTGATAATACCGAAGGTTTCACTCTTATGTGCCATGAACGCCACCCAAGAAAATCTTGAATAATCATCAGTTATCACGAGGCAATATTGATCATTCCTAATGCTTTTGTGCTTGACAGGACCGAACAAATCCATGTGCAAACGTTCAAGAGGAACAGCCACCGTATTGATCTTCTTTGTAGGGTGTCGCTTCTTCGTTTGTTTTCCTTTCTGGCACGAGACACAGACGTCTTGAAGATGGAAGTTTTTAAGAGGAACACCATTCACCAATTCATTTGACACCAAATGATTCATTTTGCGTAAGTGAATGTGACCCATTCGCCTGTGCCAAGAGATTGTGTCTTTTTCTGTGGCTTTGGAAACGAAACATGTTGCTTGTGCAGACGTTGTGATAGCTTGGCTCATATCAAGGACATACAAATCATTTATCCTTGGAGCCGACAAGAGAATCCATTCTTTTGGAATTTTGAAGCCGGGTTTCAGCACATAACATCCATTAGCATCAAAGTGTACTGAGAACTGCTTATCACAAATTTGAGAAACACTAAGAAGATTGTGATCAAGTTGTTGTACAAAGTTGATCTTATCAAAGCTAACAACCCCGTTGGAAATCATTCCTTCACCCGTAATATATCCGCCTTTATCTCCAGCAAAAGCAACATAACCTCCTCTAATAGATTTGACGTCGTAGAGAAGCTTCATGTCGCCTGTCATGTGCCTGGATGCCCCACTATCAACAATCCAATGACTACTGATAGTTCCTCCTGAAACACCCTGCACATGAACTCACATAATTAGTTGGAGATGGGGACCCAAGCCATAGTGGTCTTGGGTCTTCCATTTTCATCAACAACAATAACCTCTATTCTTTGATGATTTGAAAATTGTGATGGTCCCCCTGATTCAATAACAGATTTTGGTTTCCAGGTCTGTTGAGTTTTACCAGCTTGATTGTTAGAAAATTTAACTTCATGATTGTTCGAAGTTTTTGAAAATTTGGAGTTTTCTGGTTTAACTGAAACAGATTGCTTTTGAACCACATCAGTCTTAATCGCCTTTTCAATTTTCTTGACCTGTTGGCGTTTCTGTTTCTTTTCCCTTTCTCTTATGAGTCGGGGATCTTGTTTTACAGAAACAGATCGCTTTTGGTGATTGTGTTCACGGGGATCATCATCTATTGCTTTCAACTTATGAAGATACGGGTAATTTCGAATGATATGCCCAATTGTACCACATTCAAAACATGATCTTCGTTCAACAAACCCCGAAGTATCATGTGATCGTCTTGCCGATGATGAACTTTGTGATCCCGAGGTACTAGGTTTTGAACTACTTGGTTCATTCCTTTTCATCACAGTTGCTTTCTTGACAAAATCTAAGTTAGATTGATTTTCAAATGTTGCAATTTTGTCCGTTCCCTTAGATTTCACAAAGTTCACATTCTTCTTCTTCTTCTGATTCGGCTTCTTTTGACCTTGAGCCGGTGTTTTACCTTTTGGTTTGGCATGATTTTGCTGTTTTTGCACTGTTGGTAATTTCTGATTTCCAAACTGTTTTCTAACTTCAGCCTTAGGGATAGGAGGGCACTGTGTTACTGTAACACGTGATCCTGTCTTTCCCAAAAACTTAGTTGTTGAATTTTCAAAGACTTTACTGATTAATGATTGATTAACATTCTTAATAGGAAAATCTTTGTCAGAATAGATTTTATCATCACCAACTAGAGTGTACAGCAAATCCACACTCTCCGACTCTTGTGCAGACGAGGACTCGATTGCAACAGTCTTAGCGGGTTTTGCAGGAGGATCACACAGAATATGATTCTCAAGAGGTATGTCCTCTTCGTTTATCACCGCATCAGACTTTGCTGAATCGGTATCATCAGACTCATCATCAGAAGAATCATCATCCTCAATCACAACTGGAGGATCCTGATTCTGTTCAGCAGTTACAAATGTATCCGCTGACACATCTGAATCGGATGATACTTCTTTCTTGTATCCGAGCCCTGTTGCAAATTCCTCAACGTCCAAAGGAACAGATGGTTCAAAATGAGTTCTATACTCCTCATCAGGCAGTGCATCAAAATTGTTTCTTACGGGTGGTGGACATTTTTTGTACCCTATGCATGTGACATCCCGTTTCTCTTTCTGAACATCAATGATGTGATCCAACACATAGCTAGAACTCAAATAACAGTCTAACTTGAGTCGGATCGCCTCACTTTCTGTTTTAACACAAGCCATTTCCTTTTGCATTACCTCAAGACGAGTTATATACAAATTAATATCAGTTTGTTTTCTGGAAACCATTTTTGTCAACTCTGTTTTATCTTTCTTTAACGTTTCAATCATTGACTTAAATTCCTTTTCATGGTTTTCATAAAACATGTTGGCTTCTGTGCACTTTGAGAGATCAACGGTCAACTTTTGATTGTGAATGAATGTCACATCATACTTCTCTTGCAAAGCCTCGTGCTTGCTTTGCAATTCACACCATTTATCATTCAAAGAAACATGTTTGTCTTGCAAGTCAAACAAACTAGCTTGTAAAGCATCATGTTTGCCTTGCAACTCAGACATGTTTGCCTCTAAATCAGCACATTTAACACGCAAACTATCACAGTTATCACAGCTAGCAGAAGTTGGTTCATCGACACATACCTGACTTGATGAACTGTCGACATTCGCCATAAAGGCTGAATGGAGAGAAGACAAAGAATAAGCAGCTTGATCCACCAAAATAGATCTTCTTTGAATTCCTGCTGCAGTTTCTTCCAAGAGTTCATCAATATCTGCATCGATTAACGCATTTGACGTCTCATCCACATGATCATCACCTGAGCTCGAGGATTCTTCATCCGAACTTCTGCTGTAACCAGAAGAGTCTTCATCCTCAGAAGAGTCACCACCATTGGCGGAAGATTCTCCACCACTGGTGTGATTAAGATCCTTGACAATCTCAGCAAAACACGCCGTTCCATCCGGAGCATCATTTCCCAACTGTAGTGACCAGTCACAACCTTCATCTACTTGAACCACAAGTGCCTGGTTGGCATTTGATGGTCCTGCTTGGCTTTGGTTGTTGACAGGTACCAGCGTACGAACATTGTTCATGTTCTGGTTCTGCTGGTTGCCTTGGTTTCTGAAAGGATTCTGGTTTCCATGCTGAGCTGGTCTTGTGCATTCCCTTTTGAAATGACCCCGTTCACCACAGTTAAAGCACTTTACAGCTTGCTTGTCGAACCCATACTTGGTGTCTTTCTTGCTTTCCAAGCTGGTTCTTCCAGTTCTTTCCATGAAATCTTTTGCTCTCCTTACAGCACTGGCGAAAGCCCATTTGATGTCCATCAAATCCATCTCATCCTTATCAATCTGCTGATAGTCTTCTTGCGTCAGATTAATGTTCCCAATCTGACCTTCCACTAATCCACAGTATGCGCTCACCACAGTGTTTAGCAGCTCCATGTGTTCCTTTGCTACTTCCACACTGACTTTAGAAAAGCTTGAGGTGTCGAGCCGTACTGTATTTGGCTTTGATTGTTGACCAGCAGATGATGTGCTTCCGTAACACGCTTGCTGTTGAGGAGGAAGTGGATTCCCGAACATATCAGTTGCTCTGATTTGCTGTTGCTGTTGTGGTGCTGGTTGAGGAGCTGGATTAAGCGGATTTCCAAACATATCTGTTGTTGGAGGAGGAGTACCATACAAGCTCGTGCTAGACACAAATGCTGTTTGAATTGGAGCGTGTGAAGAAGGTTTTGTAGAGGTGCTAGAAGTTCCATAATAAATTTCAGGATTTTGTGGCACTGCAACTCTTTTTGCCTTGAGAGTTTCTTCCTGATTCTTGTTTTCCAGGAGTTGAGCAAAATCACTGAAGCTTGTTGTATCCAAAGTGCCATTGTACTTCATGATTTCTAAGAAATTACTCCATTGAGGTGGCAGTGCATCTGCAAACTTCTTCACTATCTCTGCTGAAGTTGTTACAACCCCAGTATTTGCCAATTTAGTCAGCAAATGAGTAAATCGACTTGTCAAATCTCCTAGAGATTCATTCTGCATACAAACAAAACCATCAAACTCTTTCTTTAGCAGATCTTTTCTTAATTGACGTGTTGCTTCATTTCCTATGCCCCTTATCTTCAATGCGTCCCACAACTTCTTCGTTGTCTTGAAACTGACAAATTGATGATAAATGTCTTTGCTTAACGCCTGAGTAAGAATGGCATATGCTTTCTTTTCTAAGTCATAGACCTTCTTCTGATCTTCCGTAAGATCAGCAAACGTAGCAGCAGATGAAGCGGCAACCTCTATCGTTTGATCAAAATCTGTGATGAAGCGCAACCACAGTTCTGTATTTTGACCAAGGACATATGTATGAAATCTGTCAAACCATCCCGGATATTCACTTAAATGCATCAACTTTGGAGGCCTATTCAAACTTCCCGTTTCACTTTCGCTTAGTAAAATGCTTTGAACACTTGGAGCTTGATTTGATACGAATGCCCATTGACCGGTAGATGTAGCATTGGCTTGCGAACCCGAATCCGGAGCCGGAGTACCAAAATACATCTCTGCATTTACCGGAACACCCCACATCGAATTCATTTTTGATCAAGAATAATAATACCTGAAAATCACAGACTTGTTAAACAATAACAGACTAAGTTCGAAAGATCAACACTTGTTCGAAGGATCAACAGTGTTCGAAAGATTACTGTTGAGTTTCGAACAATTGTTTTTCGAAAGACTCCCCTATCGAAGGATCCTGGTCTTTCGAAAAAGAACTGTAGACCGAAAGATGATCCTTCGAAATGATTCCTTGGTTCGAATGATGATGATCTATCGAACCTCCACTGATCGAAAGATGATCTTTCGAAATGATTCCTTGGTTCGAATGATGATGATCTATCGAACCTCCACTGATCGAAAGATGATCTTTCGAGTTCGAAGGATATCCTTCGAACGGATCTGACACAGTTGACAAAGAGTGACAGGTTGGTGAAAAAGGTGATGGGTTGGTAGA
Organism: Helianthus tuberosus; assembly: GCA_030545235.1. Lineage (NCBI taxonomy): Eukaryota > Viridiplantae > Streptophyta > Magnoliopsida > Asterales > Asteraceae > Helianthus > Helianthus tuberosus. The sequence goes on from CM060355.1 coordinate 167,290,223, forward strand.
AACTTTCTGCAGAAGATATGGTCAGACCATGCTTTCTGCCAAAACCATGATTTGAAACATAAAATAAAATCAACTTATCCAGAAAACCGGTCACCGGAGAAGCCGGAATTTTGGCCGGAAAATACCAAACAACTCAAAAACAAGTTTTCAAGTTACCCAACCCGTCTTTTAACACACCCGGTAAGTTTAGACACGTTTTTACGACAAGAAATACGAGAAAATCAGTAAAAACGGATGCTAAAAACAGTGAGTTTTATCCAAACACTCCAAAGTCTTGTAAAAACCCGGTTTTTAACAAGGAAAAGAGCCACGGCTCTGATACCACTTGTAGGTCCCTCGGAGGTTGAGGTTTAACCTATTCCTTGTTATGTCTAACACACTAGCGAGTGGGGAATCCAAGCTAGCATGCAAACCGGGATAGAACAAGCACAATGATAAACACAACACACAATATTCAACGATTAACACCACTTGTATTAATGCGTATGAAAGGTTCGGTTACAAGCACAAGGTTTACAGATGTATTCTATAAACTCTCTCTATCTTTCGTGTGTGTGTGTTCTCTGAACAGAATGCTCTCACTTTGTCTGAAATGTCTAACTATAAAGTGAACACAACACATGGGTATCTATATACCCAACACAGCAGGTCTGGTCGAAGGATCAGATAAGATGATCGAAGGATCATCTATCGACCATAAACCCATCGAAAGATCACATATACCACGAAGGATGGTATCCTTCGTGGTCTATCTTTCGTAGGTCATCTTTCGAGCTCATCGAAGGATCTAAACTATCCTTCGATGACACATCATTCGACCCAAACAGCTTTCAACCATTTTCTAACTGTTTTGCCAAGTCAAACCGGAGGATGGTTGACTTGGTCAAACTTACAGGACTAACAAAGACATCGTTTCGTATTAAGACTAAATACAGACAAAGTACAGACACAAGTGCACCAACAGAATGTCTATTGGAAACAAGTGAACCGAGTAGAGTAATGTGTTGGTCATGTGTAAAAGCGAAGAGTATGGTTTTGTTATGTCATAGACCATTTAATGCACAAATACCCATAACGGGTCAAAAAAATGAGCTTTTAAGCGAAAAAGGGTTAAGAGGATGCTAGACATCCGAGAATTTAATCTTTTATGATAGGCATCAATGAAATTATCAAGTTCATATGAGTTTGAGGTCAAACAAACAGATTATGTTGATAAATGCACGTACGGGTCAAATAACTAGAATATGATAATAAGCCGAATGCTTGTAAGTTAAGAATTTCCTTGATCCGGAGGTGGGATTATAAGTATTTATGATAGAATGTGAATTTACAAGCATGTAGGAAGAAACGGGAGGTTAAACGGGTAAACGGGTTGAAAGTTATGCGAGTTTTAGTTTATGCGAACGACGAAACAACACAGCAGGAAAACGAATAAACGAGGAGCCGTCGCCGACGCCCAGAAGGGCCGTCGCCGACGGCATGTGGGATTTGGATTTTGGCCGACGGCCTAGTTTACTGTCTACGGGGCTTAGGACGACGGAGGTGCGTCGCCGACGGCCAATATGAGCGTCGGCGACGGTGCCCAGAAATTATGTTTTCTGTTTTCTTCCATATGTGAACCCGATTGATCCAGTTCGTGTCCCGGCGCTCCGTTAAGCTCCCGAATGGACCGAAATCAAGTTTCTGATGCATTTTTGATAAAGGAAAGGTATGTATGAGTGTATGCTTGTATGTAAAGATGTAGGAGAGGTATGCACGTATGTATAAAAATATGTATGATCTTATGCATGTATGTAAAGATGTAGGAGAGGTATGTACGTATGTAGTTGTGAATGTATGTATGTATATAGGTATGTACGAGTATATGCATGTATGAAAAGATGTAGGAAAGGTATGTACGTATGTAGATGTGTGGATACGCATGTAGATGTGTATGTACGTATGTATAAAGATATGTATGAGGGTATGCACATATGTAAAGATGTAAGGAAGGTATGTACGTATGTAGTTGTGTAGGTATGTATGTGTAAAGACATGTGTGAGTGTATGCATGAATATAAAGTTGTAGGAAAGATATGTATGTATGTAGATGTGAATGTATGTATGTATGTAAGTGCGTATGTAAGCAAGATTTATACACGTTGAGTGTTAACGTTTTTAATGGTGTACCTTGAGAATGAAAAGTAATGCAGGTACATTACTAAAGCCTCATCAGGATATGGATACGCAGATGAAATGCTTAAAGTTTGTTAAAGAACGAAATGGGAAGTGTACATGAATGAGCTTGTTTATATAACGTGTGCTAATGTTTCGAATGTATGTGGTGAATGCAGGTTGTGTGGATAACGGGCGATTATAACAAGGATTAGAGATCGAAGATCGAGTCACAAGATAGATTGTACGGGGACGTTGAACGTAAAATGTAGCAATCATAAGCTATGTTTTAAATTAGTAAATAAGAGGATGACGGATTTATGAATAAGAGCTATGTTAAAGTTAAAGTTTAAATAAGTTGAGGTATTTATAAAGTAAGAAATTTTATGGTTCGTGTTTTCCGCTGCGACTTTTGTCATGTACGAATATGGGTGTAACAAGTGATAGGATCTATCTCTTGTTTAGCACCAGTTGATTGCACAGCAGGAGTAGGAGGATCACACAGAATGTGATTCTCAAAAGGCACTTCTACTCATTTTCTATCGTCAAGAGATTTATCCTCATCACTCACATCTGATTCATCATCCGAAGAATCATAGTCCTCAATGGTTGGAGGACTTTGATTTGAAGCTGACTTTTCCTTGCTATCAGATGAGCCCTCCGATGAATTGTCCGTTTTGAACCCTAAGCCAGTTGTAACTTCCTCATAATCAAGAGGTACAGTTGGCTCAAAATGAGGTATTTCCTCCTCATCGGGCGACTTGGTATAGTCGTGTCTCAAAGGGGGTGGACACTTCCTATAACCAACGCCTTTAACGTTTCCCTTTTGTTTCTGAACGTCAATGATGTGATCAAGCACATATTGGGAGTTAGAATAACTCTCCAATTTGAGCTTGATCGCTTCATATTCACACTTGGCCACGGCTAGCTCTTTCTTGGTTTCCTCAACGATATTAATGTAGTTATTAATACCAATTTGTTTGTTGAAAACAGTTTTTGTTAATTCGGAAACACTTTTCTTTTGGGTTTCAATAACTGTTTTAAACTCCTTTTCACTGCGAGCTAAGGCCATGTTTGCCTCTTTGCACTTTGACAGTTCAATAACCAAACTCTGATTGTGACTGTGAATCTTTTCAGATTCTTGTTTCAATTCAGCACATTCATGTTTCATATCAGTACAATCACTACATATGCTAGTAGTTTCAGATTGTACCTGACTTGTAGAAGATGTGACATTAGCCATAAAGGCAGTCTGAGAAGAGAAAGATCCATCTTCAGTGAGAATCTTCTCCATTTCTTTTGAAGCAGCAGCAGCTTTCTTGATCAAGTCAGATTTCTCCTTAGCATCATTCGACAAACTATCAGCTTCAGAATCCATTCCCTCCTTCACGTCCGATTCTGAACTGTAGTCACTCACACCTGAGTTATCTTCATCAGTGCCACTATATCCTGAACTGTCATCTTTTCCTGAAGATTCACCATCATTGACATTCTTGACAATTTCAGCATAAAACGCAGTTCTTGTTTGATCACCGTTTCCCAACTGTATGGCCGGACCACAATTGACACTTGGATCGAACTGAGGTTGTGTTGTGGAAACTTGAGGTTGAGGTTGGGGTTTAGGAATGGAATTCATTAAATACGCGGCCATCGAAGTCTGATGTGGAGGGGGTTGAGGTATGGTACTCGCTAAATATTCGGCCATCGAAGTCTGATGTGGAGGGGGTTGAGGTATGGTACTCGCTAAATATTCGGCCATCGACATCTGTTTTTGAGCTGGTTGTGGATCCGTACTCCAATCCCAAGGACTCGTACAACTCATATTTGATATCAGAATCATAACACCTGGTCAAACACTTAAAAACAAACGTTAAATTAGTTTTGCAAAGCTTCTGTATAAAAATCACAAGTATGCGACGAAAACAATAAGGTGTTCGTCCAAAACAATAAGTGACGAAATTGGATGTGTGATGATGAAATCAGGAGTGATTTCGTTGCTAAAATGTAGGTGATTTCGTCGCTGAAGTGTGATGAAATCAGAATTGTTTTCATCGCTGATGTGTGATGAAAACAAAGTGATTTCGTCGCTGAAAGGTGTAGAGGGATTTCGTCGCTGATGTGATTTCGTTGAAGCTTGATTTTGTTGACTGGATGAGATTTCGTTGACTGGAGACACACCTGATGGATTTCGTCCAGAATGAGTCCAGCTAGATGACAAAAATGATGTGTTTTCGTTGACTGGTATGTTTGAGTAAACAAGGTGATTTCGTCCGGGTGATGAACTGGGATTTCGTCCAGAATAAGCTGGGATTTCGTCCAGAATCAGCTGGGATTTCGTTCATTTGTTTGAGCTGGGATTTGATTTTGTCCAGCCTGATTTCGTCCAGATCACTAGATGTTAGTGATTTCGTCCAGATGTGTTTTCTACCAGCTTGATTATGTTGACCAAAGAGATTTCGTCCAAGACAAGTGATTTCACCAGGAATAGTGTTTTTGTCAAGACAAGTGATTTCACCAGGAATAGTGTTTTCATCCAATGTGTTTTCGTTGACAATTGTTACCAGACAAAAAAAAATTATCAAATCTTATCCTTATCTTCTTCTGACAACAAAACCTTGAAAAGCAACCTTACCTTATCTATCAGACCACTTTTTCAACTATCATGATGGTTTGTGTACACAAATGTCAACTTATATTATTTTAATCACAAACACTTAAACAATTCAACAATATAGAATCAAAATCAGATATTATCAAGAACATAAACAAGAACAACTTGAATATATTATGAACTTGATGAGTTTTCAGGTGACCGATAAATTGTCGAACACCAATTTTGCGAGAAACTTCAATAAAAAACCTTAATACAACATGTATAACAAAGATTTAACAAGGTTTTGTATGAACTAACGGCAAAATACAAGATTTTCAAGACTTTAACACTAGATTTTCCAGAAAAGTGGATATTCAAAGCTCAAATCTTAAAGAACAATTTCTGAAAATGCATGAAAATCTTTCAAAAACACAAGATAAACAAACTTGGTTTTAAGAAGGAATCGAACCAATGCTCTGATACCAATTGTAAGTCCACCCGGAGGATCGAGTAACCTCTATTCCCTGTTTTCCGACAAACCCGAAAGTGCGGAATCCAAACGGGTAAGTTAAACTAAGTTACGAACACGTAAGACACAATATTCAACGATTAACACTCAATGTATTAATGCTAGAAAACGGTTACAATACGGTGTTTACAAATGGTCTCTGTACACTCTCAGTGTGTGTGTTACAATGTGTTCGCTCGCAAATCTATTCAGACTTGTCTAACTTGTTTCTGTTCTGTGTCTGTGTTTATATAATACACATGTCGACGAAATCAGGTGGCCCACGAAAACACATGGACGAAATCAAGGATCTGGACGAAATCACTTGATTTCGTCCCATTTGGTTTTCGTCAAAAGGGTGTTTTCACCAAAAGGGTGATTTCACCACAAAGGTGTTTTCGTCATATGTATGGGCCAATGACTTGGGCTTGGACTTTGTCAACTGGGCTTCTACATGTATGGGCCAAACAAACAAACAGACATATAACTAAACAATACTAACATGTATACTGCACACACGCAGTTACATGTACATGAACATTACGAAATAACTAGCATACCGAGTCAAGACAGGAGGTTGTCTTGACTACGGCCTTCACTTCGTAGCCGAGTCGAACCGAGCCGTATCCACAAAATATGTATCAACACATGTGTAATAAAACAAAAAAAGATTTCTTTTTATTTTTTTTTTAATTTTTTTCCATCCATAAAAACTAACGATTTTTTTATAAAAATTAAATTTTTTTTTGGTATGTTTTTTAGGCCTTTTTGGTTTTCTCATTTAAACTAGTTTTCTCATGATCCATCCCCTATATATATACATGTATCCATCCCCCCTATATATATACACACATATATATATGTATACGTATATATATATACGTATATATGTATACGTATATATATATACGTATATATATATATATGTATAGGGGAAGGCTTAAATGCGAACGTCAAATATTGTGAGAACCATGAGAACGAATGGAAAAAACCGCGAGAACTTGATCAAAAACAGTTCAAATTCGAAATTTTTTTACAATTATCATTATTATTTCAATACAATGTTACAAATTAAATTTACATGTTTACATTTACATATTTACATTTACATGTTTAAATTTACATGTATTCGTAAATATTGAAAATTTACACATATGTAAGTTTTCTCATTTACACATGTGTAAATTTTTTGTATTTAACAAATTTACACATGTGTAAAAATATTAGTAACAGTGATTTTGAGAGTAGAAATGAATTATTTGATGTTGTAAATTATTTTTTTGATGTTGCATTTTAATTAAATTATGGTTTGTATTAAAAAAGTTGATTTTTATTGATTTTCTAATTTGTTCTTACGTTTCTCAAGATAACCCTCACATATGTATACACATAAATATATACACAAACAAATTAAAAAAACTTCTAATTTTCGATCAAAATCTAAGTTACATCCATAAGTTTATTATTCGTATCTAGAGGTGCACAAACCGGTTAATTTTAATAACCGGTTCGGTTAACCAGTTATACCGGTTAATTTGACTTTTTGACTTTAACCGGTTAATGCTTTAACCGGTTATTACTTTAACCGGTTATTTTTTTAACTGGTCCGGTTAATTACTTTAACCGGTTCGGTTAATTAACCGGTTATTTTCGGTTATTAACCGGTTTTTTTGTCTTTTTTTTTTGAATTTTTCGGTTATTTTTTCGGTTAACCAATCTATCGGTTAAAAAACCGGTTAATAACCGGTTATTATACTAAACACTTATAACCGGTTACTAACCTACGGTTAAATAAGCTATTGAACTGGTTATTCCTAAATCGGTTATTAACCGGTTACGGTTTCGGTTAATAACCGGTTACGGATAATTAACCGGTTATTTTGTGCACCCCTATTCGTATCGTCACTAGGCCCAATAGTAAATAGCCTATAAGTCCATTCTAATTTTAACCTAATGTACAATAGATCGCCCGACTATTAACCTAAATAATCACACCAACGCAGCATCACAAGATTGCATGAAAATAGAAGTTTCATATTAGCTTTTATAGTTCCATATCCGACTTTTAGATTTTTGGTTCACATATTTTACAGTTCTATAATATTAGATTTTATTCATAGATTAAAAAATATCTGAATTCATTCGAATATGAGTTTTAAAGATGACTCGGACTGAATTTAGGTAAAAAAAAATATAGTATCAAGTAATTTGATTCAACTAATTCGAAAATTCGTTATTGCATTTGTTGAGCACCCTACACATGACAAAGAGATAGTTTCATAAAATCTTAAACCGAAATGAGTTTTACGACTCTTTTTTATGATTACCGCGACCAAACTTTCCTCACAAAATTAGTGATCAAGCTAATGACCGACAACTCAAGTGACAGGATTAAAGACCAATTTGGGAACTAACTGTTAGCGAACAAAAGTGTGACTGAAACTATCTGTGACCGATACTGTGATCGGATTGTCGTGTGACCAAAATCACTAGCGTATGATTTTGCGATTTGGTTTTTTGTGACTGACTTGTGGGGAATTTCAGAAAACCAGATCATCAGAGAGGCGTGTAATCACTCTCAGATCAAATTAATTCGGTGGTTCACCCGAATAATTCAATCGGATACAACTCTGATTTCGAGAAATTGAAATAGGGTATGTTTTCTCTGTGAATGGTATGAACTAGAAGGAGAGTGATCAAAAACCGTACTCGAATTTGGGATGTTTTTTTGCAGATAACTGCCTCTGTCAGTTATAATTCGAATTTTTAATAAATTGCCTTAAAATTGACTTAAATTTTTGTATGAAAAATTAGGACGAATTTTAATTAAAATTTATTTTCTAAGGCATTTTCCATAAAGCAATTTAATTAGAATATAGCTCGACCCTAGTCAGGGGCTCTGCCGCCAGGGACTGTCGCCCCTTGGACCCAGCTCCAAGGGGCGCTGCCCCCGGACCCCCGGCAAGATGGCGTTGCCCCCTTGGAACCCCGTAGAGTACGGGTCCGCTTGTACACTTCGAATTATAATAACCCAAACAAGCATGCACTCCCCGCACCTCCTAACTTGCTTGATGTGTATTATATATTATTCGTTTTGATCACCAAGTCAATCCCAATTACACTAAAATATCTAACATGACTTAGCGCCATGAGTTTGGTTCTGTTTTCAATTTTCCTCAGCAATATCAACGGACACCATCTAGTAGGTGCACGAACAAGATCCTTACTCAAATGCCGTTTTATTATATCATTGGTTTCAATTTGCTTCAAGAAACTCATGACTTGAACGGCCTTGAGAATGAGTTGCATGCTAAAGTTCTACTCATCACCAAAACTGAACGCATACAATTTAACGAGCACCCTAATTAATATTTTACATGAGCTCTTGGTTTTGGTTTCCATTTTCTTTGCAGAAACTCTACTCAATTGACTGAACACCCCAAATTTTGAGTATGTTATCTTAATAAACACGGAACATATAACACATAATATCACACGTTTTATTTATTAATGCATGCATGATGCATACATCATACATTTCTTACACCCAAAATAAAGCAACATATCTATAGCAACTCTAGAGTAGAGTAAATTATAAGAGGTTTATATAACATCTTTATTTATTTATGACATAATTTAACCACTTAAAAAAAAAAAATTAATATGGTGAGTTGCTGCTAGTAAGTTGCTGAGCTCAGCCAATGACAGGAGTTTGAACAACCACCCCATTAGAGTTCACCCGCACCCGCACACGGTCGCATCGAAAATCAGGTGTGACCACATTTTCAATCGGTATAACAATAGCATCAACCCGAGGATTCTCTCTCTCGATCGTAGCTTCCGCCACGTCTCCCCTTGCCCCAACAAGCTCCGGCCATGAACTCTTTCCTGTAACAATTATACAAACATAGATTTGTGTAAATTATATGAAGCAACTTAACCAAGATAGAAGAGAGAAATTGGATTAACCTTCACAGGTGTCTGACATTCTTACTTTTGCATTGATCAAGAACGGGAGTATGTGGGATATAAATAGAGTATCGGTTGCACATTTGCGTTACGTAATGTACTTGCAACTTTGAAACTTTCAAATGTTCCCATTTGGGTTGCTAATAAAAGAAATTTCTGTATCGAAAAAAAAAATCAAAATTTGCTGCTTTTGTTGAACTTCCTTATTTAAAAAGTAAGACAAATTGGTAAAAATCTTGACTTTTATGAATTAATTAGGATATGACTATAATCATACAATGATTATGTAACTCTTTTATTGATAAAGTTTTTAGTATAGTGCAAATCATGCAGTGATCAAGGTTAAATAAAAGTACGTACAACATATTTTGTAATTTCAAGACTTCGTATTATCAATAACAAAAATTGTATGGACACACATAGCATACAAGTTAATGTGAAAATCCCCAGTGCAGTAAGATATGGATAACACTCAGAGATGCAAAAATATACACCATCTTTCGAAGAATATAAAGGCTATATGAAGGGTTATGGTCCCAAAAAGCCGCACAGACCAATCAGGTTGCGCGCAGGACCATACTCCTTAAGCGTTAATCTGACTAATCTACAGACCCCGTGCGGACTACTTGGGTAAAGCCTAAACCACGCGCGAGGTCCAAGCAAGATTTAAGATCAGATTCCACACTTAGCATCCTGAATAATAGCCCTCAACCCCTAGACCTCGCGCCGGCTGAGTGGACACATGCCAAGGGCCGCGCGAGGGTAGCGGCGCAGGTTCATATCCAGGAAGCATGAAAGGTACGAGTGGCCGAAGAATAAGCCAATCGGCGTCCAACAGGCTGTATTCTATCATGCTCCACGATTAGCAATCGTGCAGGAGCAAAAAGTACACAAGAACACCTACGTGGCACCAATCAGGGGGCGGCGACAACTGCCCCATGATCTCCACTCGCCTGCTGATGTAAGAGAGACAACAAGGACGACAACCCGGACACGTGGCTCCAATCAAGGTGCGCCAGAACCAAAGATTTTCTAGAAAACACTAACGGTTGTCACCAAAGAGACAAGTCGGATATTCCTTGTTGTCGTCTTCAGTCCCAAGGCCCATCAGCCCATCTCCTTCTACACTACTCCGGCTATAAATAGGGTCCTTCATACACAGGTTAAACCATTCTGTTCTCTATCCTCTAACTCTTAACACACACTTATTTCCTCAAAACAAATACTTATTCTCACGCCGGAGAGTGGTTAAGAGGGAAACCCCCATATTCCCCTCTTAACGAGCTTAACGGAGGTGTTGATTGTTTTGAAGGAAGGATCACAGCTCTAGCTCAGGAAGGATTAAGAAGATTAACCCTCATGATTAAAACATAAACCAAACTAATAAACCAAAAATTAGTTCCGTGATTCTTCACTATAACAATGATCTTTTGTAGTACAAAAAGCTGCAATGGATCAAGAACATGGTAAAGGTTTTTCCAACTTCGTGATGAAAAAGAAATGTATTAGTTTCAGGATCAAGTACTTTAATTTGCATCCAGATTTTATTAGCAAATAGCAACTTTCATATTGAAAATTTTAATTCGAGGGGTGTCTTTCTAATAATATTAAAGCCTCCTAAGCCTTTTATTATTTAACAATTAAACTATTCCTAAAATAATATGATTTGTGCTAAAAAAATATCTGACATGCTAATTACTAATAACATATTAACCACCGGTTTTAAACCTTTAACTTTTTTACACCATGACCATATTTCCGTATTTCAGCATCATACCACTAGAACCACAAAATTAAATTGTTAAGTGAACTACACATGTCCCTAAGACGTAGTATAGTAATAAGGTGTTTCCCCTGTACCCAAGAGATAGATGATTCAATTCTTGCAAGGTACATGTATAAGAGTATCTAGGACAAAATGACCTACACGGGCGTCATCCTAAATATTATTCACAAAAAATGACCACTACAAGAATAAGGCAACAATAGCCGCGTCGTCCTAAATCATACTGTATTTTCATTAATACATCGAATCAAATTGAACCAATATGTATTTGGGGTCGAACCAAGTTCCATTGTTCGAATTCTATTCAGTTTTCAGAATTTAATTTGACGAATCAAGCTTAAAAATGTAAACATTTGAATAGCCTAATATATTTACTTGAATTACCTGAATTTCAATATGATATATAGCCCTCCTTAGACAAATGAATAGTTTAGAATAATTAGTATAAAGTAGAGTAAGAGTACCGTAAATAAAAACCGTGTTGAAGTGACCACCTTTATTAGGTTTGTATGGTTTTAATGGTTTCTAATCACACTATTAACGAAAACTGCTTTGTGGTATGGTTTGAAGTTGCTATTAATACTATTTGCATATAAAGGTGTTTTTTATTTTTATTTTTTGAATGGCTAACAAAACTCTTTATTTCTTAGCGAGTCGCTACCCCAACCATACAAGGAAACCAATAAACAAGGCACACCAACAAAAGCAAAAACTACAAACTGGAAACCAAAACCCAGCAAAAGAAGCAAACAAAAAGGAACGAAGCTGAAAGAAAAAATACTCAACTAATGCCCTCGAGTTTTCTCCAATTCTCCCGTATTAAAGCCGAATCCTTAGAGTGATTTTTAACCCATAGGAAACTCATGGCCTTAACTTCTGCCATAATCGCCTATAACTATGGATCGGTGCCGTTAAAAATTAACTTATTTCTAGCAGCCCAAACACTTCAGAATGTAACTCTGGCAATGGCTTGGAACATCCTTTTCTTTTTTACAGAAATTCGTAAGTACTGTTGGAAATTTGGTGGAAATAACAATTTTCCACAAATATATGAAATGTATATGTCCTATTTTTGGAATAGAGATAAATATAAGAAACTGAGGGGTTTTTATATATTTATTTGTGGATTTGTCTTTTATGTTGGAAGAACTTCGCAACGAACAAAATCGCGTCCAAAACGGACCTAAGATGAATGAGATTTCGATGCTTAAAGTTTGGTGTTTGAAACATTGAATGTTGAAATAATGGGAAAGTGGCAACTTGTCCCACATAGGAGGAGAGATGAAACTTAAAGTGGTATTTAAGTGTGAGCTATGGGCGCAATGTGACGCTTTGATGGCGCACTTTGCACTTTCTCTCTGCAGAATCATCTTGTTTTTCTTTCTTGTTTCAAGGTTTACCTTCGGGTTTCGTCAACTCCGGCAGTACAACTGCTTGGGCATTGTATCCTGCAAACAAACGAGTTCTCTTGGGAGACTCGAAATTTGTTTTAAGAGACTCGTATCTAACACGATTCTCAGCCAAGGACTTCTTTCAGTTTTGTAATATGTTCTTGTTTTTCCTTTTATTTTAGTTGTAACAGTATTATAATTTACTGCTTTCATTATTTTAGTATTGTAATTCAAATTAATAAAAGATTTTTATTTATTTTATACGAACGGGTCCAACAAATACTTATGGAGGTCAAGAATGTCTCTTATGTTAAAGGCACAAAACATGGGGATCTTACACCACGGTACAATAAGGGACCAGATTGTTTGGGTAAATTGACATCAAACAAAAATATGCTCACTTGTTTCCGCATAATCACCACAAAAAGCGCACCTGTTCGAGTTTACACCAATATTCCTTGTTGTTAGAGCCCTACATGTTATACTACTTTTATCGTTTTAGATCCTTTGTGTAACACCCCAAAAATGAGTTTGGTAATTTAAACCCGGTTAATATAAGGGAACGGGTAAAATACCGTTGGGAGATAAAAGTGAACCCGTAAATGAATAATAACTAGGAATAATTAACCTAGTTGATTTTTAATATCGTTGGTATTAAACGAAGGGTTGTAGCCTTATTTAATTAAAACGAAACATGAGGGACCAAAGTGGGACAACTTGAAAGATGTTTAATTAAAAGAAAACACATACAAACACGCACACACTTGCGTGTGTTCTGGATCGATGCCCAGGAGAAAGAACCAAGGGTTCAAACCCTAGTTCTTGAAGAATCTTCAAGTTGAAGGGCCAAATGAAGTCTAAATTCACAACTGAACGTGAATTAATGATCACCCAAGCTAGGGGATCATACGGTATGTCGAATTTTGATGTTTAATGAAGTTGAGAAATCTTGATAATCATCACTAGTGGTGAATTATGTATGAATCATGAAGGTTATGGCCAAATTAGTGATGTATGCACGTTTAGGAACAAACCCTAAGCGAAGACTCTGAGTAAATTGCTAGAATTTAGGTGTTTGGGTGAATTACCACACTTAGTTAAGTGGGTTTATGTTTAATCCATGAAATGGTATGAACTTGATTAGGAATATGTGTAGTATGTGATGTGTATTTGTATATAGATTGATTATGGTATAGAATTTGTATGATGTTTACTTGTGTTGATAAATGAAAGTGATAATTAGGAAGAAACACATGAAATACTTGTACATTATGCTTAGAAAGTAGTACGCACACCAAGTGTTTGATGAAATGTCTAAATGACAATAATATGTGAAATTGTATGCAATTAATGGGTAAACATGTATAGAATGCGGTAATGATGAAATTGATAGTAAACTAACATGAGGAATACATTTTTGATATAGTTCATGTGAAGATTATGTTAGGTTGATGTTGAGTATGCTTTATGCTTGTTTGAATTGACTAATGAAAGTCATACGTGAGATATGAATTTGATATGATCGTTCATACGTACAATCATATATGCTAACAAGAATGTGAATGTAATGACATGTACGGATAGGAGTCATGTCAACGTGGACACAAGCATGGAAGGGCAACGGGCCAAGGATAAACACGGAAGCTATGCTTGAACTCGGACCCACGAGGTAAGTGAACTCCGAACTTACCCTATTGTTTGGTAATGTATTTATGATGTATGGTAATTATTGAATGTAATATAAGAAGATATGAATCGATGTTATTACTAAGATAAGTTTTAGTGGAAATGGGTCGGAAGTGGTTAAGAAAGAGATTCGATTAAGTTTGGGTAAGAAAGGGAACTTACATAATGAATTATGCATAAAGATGAATTGAGGAGTTATACATGTAGGATGTAAATTGTAAGTACGTGTATGAATAGAAAGTGAATACATGCTTGAGTGGGTATTTAATTATATGCTTGAATGAATAAGTTGAGTTATGTGTATTCGATGACATGTTCATATGAAGGGAAGCTAATGATACTAACCGTTTTTCTATTGAGAATTAATGTGAAGTATAGGCATGTTAACAATGGAAGTGAAGGTTGACTCCGCAGTCCGATGCGAGTGAACGAATGGATGGATGAAGGGGCTAGTATAAGAGAAAGCGTGATACGTTGACGCCTTATTAGGCATGTGTTAAGATTTTGTATTATGTCACCGGTTGCTAACAATGTGATTGAATGTGGTGACTGCAGGCTGTACAGGTTTATGGATGTTTCATCAAGAAGTGTACGCAGTTGAAGATCGAGTCAAGACATGGATTGTACGTGGATGTGTGTGGTTACGCAATATGACATAACTATGTCAGGTTTTACTTAAATTATGGAAGGGATTAAAGTATTTAAGGTGAATGAATGAAATTAATAAAAGAAATTTTAAATATGTAATTTCCGCTGCGATAAATTAGGTTAAAACGTGTTAGGGCTTTACACTTTGGCTCCGGACGCTTCTCAACGAAAAAGTAATGAAACTAGTAATGTGAAGCTTACATGCATCCAATTGCTCCGGACAACAGTGGTGGTGGGTTTTGAAGACTTCGTAATGTGGTTGAACACCACTACGTTCTGTGACCGTTGCTGTACACTCGCTGCTTGGTGTCTACGGTCCTAACCAGAGACGAAGGAATGGTGTGATTGTTGGCTTAACTACACTAGACTGACTAAATGCGTATATTTAATTTAAGTTAACGGTTGTTACTTTCGACTAAACACGTTAATAATGTATTTAGTTTAATTCATTTCAATATTATTATACCTATGAATTCACATTGCACATTGTTTTTTCAGGCCCGGTGATAAGTAAGGGCAGGTAGGGCTGCTGATCCAAGCCCAAAGCTCTTGAGGGCCCAAAGTTTAAAAAAAATATCCATATACTATACGTTTGTTTTTGGGCCCTTATTGTTTTAACCTAATTATAATTTTCCCTTCAATTGTGATTTGTGAACACTGAACGATATGATGAGCGGGAAAAGAGAATGAAGCGTCATTGTGTAACAAGCAGCGTCACACACAAGACAAAGACCCAGCGATCAAAATCCAATGATTCAAATCTGGTACCAGCGTGCAGCGCCCACGAATCACGTCTGAGTGTCCGACCTGAGCAATAAACGAAGAGCAGGTTACAGGTCGGTTCGGTTTTGTATGAATTCTTGGTCAGTTCTTTATGATTCTTGTTTGAAGTTTATGGTTGTAAATTGTTCAAGTGTGATTTTAAGTAATCTCTTTGTGTTCATGTGTGATTCGGGTCGTAATTTACTAATAGGGTTAGGGTCGTTCGGTATTGTTAAATGTTGATTGTTGAAAATTGAAGCTTTGAAGTTTGAACTTTCATATTTTTTCTCTTTTCAGAAATATGCCTCCTAAATACAAACACTTGTCCGGTTGTCAAAAACGTAAAAGAAGGAAAATAGAGGAAGAAAAAAGAAGGTCTCAAGAAGAGGCAATACGCAAGTTCTTTCAAAAAGAACCACATAGTTCTAATGTTGAGAAAGACGAAATTAATAATAATGATAATGTGAATGCTAATGTGGATAAGAATGATGTTAATGCTATTATGGATGAAGATGATGTTGATGTTAATGTGGATAAAGATGATGTTGATGCTAATGTGGATAAAGATGATGTTGATGCTAATGTTTATGAAGACGAGGTTGATGCTAATGTAGATGAAGACGATGTTGATGCTAATGTAGATGAAGACGATGTTGATGCTAATGTGGATGCTAATGTTAATCCTAATATTGATATTTTTGATCCTAGAAATTGGGATGGACTTAATCATAACATGATCAATGATTTGGTTAAGAAAGGTCCAAAACGAGATGTAAATATGAATAAGGGTCCCGTTGATAAACATGGAAGACGATTTTCTACAAGCATGTATACTAGAATTCTACCGATTAGAGAGACTTGTGATAGAGAATGGCTAGTGTATTCGAAAGAGCTTGATAAGCTATTTTGTTTTTGTTGTAAAAATTTTAGACAAGGGCATCCGAAAGACACGTTGGATGGTGAAGGTTTTTCAGATTGGAAACATGCTACTAGACTTAAAGATCATGAAGTTAGCGTTGAACATTTGAAGAATATGAAACAATGGTTTGAAATGCATCAAATGTTGGATTGCAACACAACAATTGACAAAGTAGTGTATTAGCAATTTAAGAAAGAAAGAGATTATTGGAAAAAGGTCATGGTTTAGCATTTCGCGGATCAAATGAGAAGTTATATCAAAAGGGTAATGGAAATTTTTTGGGATTGGTTGAGATGTTGGAAGAGTTTGACCTGATTATGAAAGAACTTGTGCGGCGTATCATGAATGATGAAACCCAGATACATTATCTTGAACACAATATCCAAAACGAGTTAATACTATTGTTAGCTGATAAAATTAAAGTAGAAATCATCAAGAAAATAAAGCAGGCAAAGTACTATTCCATCATACTTGATTGCACACCCGACACAAGTCATCAAGAGCAAACGTCCATAATTGTGAGGTATGTTAATGGTACCACCATTGAGGAATCTTTTTTAGGTTTTTTAATTGTTGATAATACCACTGGTAAAGTACTTTTTGATGTTACTGTTAAGGATTTAAAGTCTCTTGGTCTTGATATCAATGATATGCGAGGTCAAGGCTATGATAATGGAGCAAACATGAAAGGGAAACATAATGGAGTTCAAAATAGATTCTTAATTGAAAATCCTAGAGCTTTATATGTTGCTTGTGGTTGTCATAAACTTAATCTTGCATTATGTGACATGGCTAACACGTGCACTAAATCTAGAGATTTTTTTGGAATCATACAACGGTTTTATACCATCTTTGCCAATTCTACAAAAATGTAGCAAATTTTGAAAGAAAATGTTAAAGGATTGACTCTTAAGTCTTTGTCTGCCACTCGTTGGGAAAGTCGTGTAGATAGTGTTAAAGCCTATTCGAACACAACTTGTAGATGTAAGAAAAGCTTTGCTTAGAGTTATGTTTACTGATAATGATGTTAAAATTCAAAGCGAAGCCAAATCACTAGCAGAAAAAGAACTTGGTAAATTTGATTTTTTGGTAGCAACCGTCATTTGGTATGAAATATTAACAGCGGTGAACATGGTGAGCAAAAAGTTACAATTGAAGGATATGGTTCTTGATGTTGCCATTGATGAAGTGGGCAAGTTGATTAAACATTTCAAGAATTATAGAGAAGTAGGGTTGGATAAGGCGATTAATGAAGCTAAAGAAATTGCAAATGAAATGGGTGTTGATATGGTATTCCCTCAAAAACGTCTAATATCTAGGAAACAACAATTTGATGAGACTTCAACTGTACCAGAAGTTTTATTTTCACCCGAGTAGGATTTTAGAGTCAGTACCAAGCGATTGCTTCTCTTAAAACAAGATTCGAACAATACCAACAATATGAAAATAATATTTGGCTTTTTGTTTTCTAAAGAGTTGAGGGAACTTACTGAAAAAGATCTCAAGTCTCGTTGTTATGGTCTTCAAAATGCATCGAAGTTAAAAAACGAATCTGATGTTGATGCTGATGAACTTTATGAGGAGTTGAAATTGTTTGAGACATTTTTACATAGTCATATTGTTTGCCCTTTTGATGCTTTCAATAGTTTAAAGAAGATTGGTGTTTTTCCTAATGCATTATTTGCATATAGAGTGTTGTTGACTATTCCGGTAACAGTATCATCAGTAGAAAGAAGCTTCTCAAAGAAGAAGTTGTTGAAGACTTACTTATGATCAAGTATGTCCCAAGAAAGACTCAATGGCTTAGCAATGATATCTATTGAAAACCACATATTAGATACTATGGATTACGAAGACTTGATCGAAAGTTTTGCTTCCAGAAACGCTAGGAGAGCCGCACGATTCGCTTAAGTAGGTAAATTTAGATCATTTTGGTACAATACTTTTATTTTGATGATTGTTTTAACTATTAGTATCATATTATAGTTTTTTTATATATGATTATTGTGTTTAAATTATATTGGCGCGATTTATTTTTAGTGGCTCCAGGCCCAAAATGTTTCGAGATTTCTCGGAGACGACACTGGTTTTTTTACTCGCTATAATTATTCGTGTACATAATAAAATCCTTAAGGAATACATGTTTGTAATCTTTCATATGCATACTGGTTATGATATTTATTTATTTGTTTTTTTAACATCTGCATCGATTATAAATGTACTTAATCAGTATATCATTATCCCATGGTTATTTGGATGATTATTATTATCACAAATATTATTATACAAAAGAATCGGTTGTTTGTCACTAATCTTTTAATCAATTTTACAATGTATTAATTTGCCTAAATCCGACATAACAATTATTAGTTTAGGATTTTCAATTTTTTCGTATAGCTTATGAGAACAAATATTGAAACTTCATATGAAAAATAGGTTGATTGCTTCATTGTTGAAGTGCGTTAAACTTTTTTGTTATATATATAGAGATTTAAAATAGAGCCAAGTTGCCTAAAAAACAAGGCACTTGTTTCTAGTCGTAAAACACGTCGTTTCTCAAAAGAGTTGGCCTTTTGAGTTGTATTCATGAGTATAACTGGGTTATATAAACCCTTAATATTAACCCTTTGTGGCGTGACAAGATAACGTAATAAGGATAACTCTATATATAAATATATACGCACACGTTACATTTGTCTGAATATAATAGGTGACAGTTGTTTTTCATATTTTTGACTGTACATCAATTTTCTTTGGAGAGTTATGGTTACCACTTACCAGAGAAATGGATGAATAATAAACAAGGTCATAAAGATACTATGACTTTATATGGCGTATATACTTTACACATAGACAATAGAGTCTCATGTTTGAATTTTAGTATTGCTTTGGTGATTATATAAATGATAAGTAATCGAACTTTATTATTTAGCTTTGTTATTTATATATATATATATATATATATTTTTTTTTTTTTTTTTTGTATTTCAGCTATCTATCAGTTCATATGAAAAAAATTGATACTCAAACTTGAACTACAGTAAATGAACAATGAACGAAGACAAATCCTTTATCTAATAAATAAAAATAAATAACCACGTGGCTATTGTTCACCCACCCTCATTAACTATTCTGATAGTCTATTTTTCACGTGGCTGCATCTAAAGCTGTTGAATTTTACAAAGATGACCATCTTTTGACTTTACTCACTTAAATGGTTTTTTTTTTTTTTTATTCAAATTTCCAAATAAAACTTATTCTACTATTTCTGTACCAATTGTTCCTATATTCAAAACTTTTGAAATTTGTATATATTTTTTTTATAATCTTTAAACTTTTTAATATGGATTTGTTGTTACCTTAGTTGAATGGTCGAAAAAATTGAAGTTAATCATTTGATTTTAGAAAACCCTGTTTTCCCTTCATATAACTTACCATAATATTATTTAAATTAACCAATATCTATATTTTTATCTTTATTTAATATATTTAATATATTTCCCATGTCTCTACTTCTATAGTATAACTAAAAAGGAATCCAATTCATTTCTATATAATTAAAATTTTCAATCAATTATAATCAACAAATCAATTCATTTTGAATTCATAATACACAAATTTCTTCTTTATCAATATCGAAAATCTTCTTTCTCTATATTAAGGTATATATTATGAAATCAGCTATCGTTTACACAAAGATTGACAATATCAAAAATTTTCTGTCTCCTTATTAAGGTACTAGATTATTGTTGGTACACTTTATGTGGACGCGACTCGGTTCGGTTCGACACAGTTAGGTTCGGCTCAAGCCCGACGTCGCGACATTCCTCCGTTGTGCGCCCCAGAGTTCGACACGCGAAGCACGAAGATCCGCGAACCATCCCGCAGACACATCATCCATGACATCACCATGATGACATCATGATGATGTCATGACGATCTCATGAGAAGACTTTACATTTACATGAAACTGATATGACGAACTTTGATGAAGATTCAAAGTGAAGAAGGTTCAACCTTCTTCAACCTTCACCATGAACATATATGACGAAGGTTGAATGCCATATATGACGAAGGTTAGACCTTCGTCACACATAACCTTCGTCTGAGAAGGTTCGTCAAGTGGACAGTATATATAGCACAGATGTTAATAGTTTTACTCATGAGATTATTGTGAGACTCCATGAGAGCATAGTGAAACCAGAGAGTTTATCGACAAACATTGTGTGTATATGTTTGATATTGTTCTTGTCCTTTTAATCCAAGTGAATCTTTGATTATCTGTTGTGTTACTCGCGTTACGTTGTTTGGTTTGCACCGTCTCGGGGATTCCGCACCCGCGATTGTGTTTGTGATAAACAAGGATAGGTTACCTATCGGATCCTCCGGGAAAAACGGACCTATAAGTGAAGGCTTGGGTCCCCCTCTCCAACTAATCTCTGAGTGAGTGTGCAGGATGTTCCAGGAGGAACTATCGATAGTCATCGGATTGTTGATAGCAGAGTGTCCATGCACAAGATCGGCGACAAAGAAATTGTTGCCTTTAATGGAGAGAAAAAGAAAAGAAGACAGAATTGTCTGTCGAAAGAGATTGAAACCTTCGACAAAATGAAAATCATACCAAAGTTTGATTGTTCAAAGCTTTGATCGGGTCCCCAGGATAGATTCAATCAAAACGTACGCACCTGCAGCACGTCTGATGTTCAAAATCAACAAGATGAACGTGCAGTGTACATTTCTTCGCTGTGTGATTGAAGAAAATGTGTTTGTTGAACAAACCAATCGGGTGTGCGGATGCCTTGGCATGGATTGAACAACCGCACACTACTTCTCAAGAGAAAGACAAAGACCTTCGCTGGTGCAATATGGAAGACCAGCCGGACCCAAAGGTTTATGATCTTGTTGTTGTGAAGAGATTTCTCAGTAGCTGCAAAATCGACCTTGAAATCCACACCGGGTGGATATCCAATGTGGGAGAGCGCTCAGATTCCTAGCAATGCACGAAGCAGTTGCAGGATACGGTTTTGAATTTCTAATCTCTCCTATACTTGTCGATATTTAAGTTGCTTTATGAATTATATCATCTCGTACAACACTCTTTGACCTAACACGTTGCACTCAAATATCACCTCACACGTGATTGTTTCAATATGAAACTCGTCAATGTTGTCATGGTCCACACCACTTACCGACGTGCCAACTCATTTTCCCAAAATTCGATAAATTCATTTCTGATTAAATTAATTTTGGTAAACGGCATTGAGGTAAAACATGAGTTAACCGACATCGGGAAATCCTTTTTATATATACTTTTGTGTTTTTAAAATTTATCTTAGTTTGTTGATTTTAAGGGGAGTAAATCCAAATTTGAAAATTCAAAAACATCGAAAAATTTCAAAACGCAAAAACAATAGAAAAACAAAAATGAGTTTCCTGGCGAGAAAAAGAGAATATGATAGTACATCAGTGGTCTGTCTAAACCTCTTTGAAATGAACTTAAAATGAAAAATGTTAAGCAGCTCTATATAAGATGTATCGGTAGGCTCACAATCATTTTAAAGTGTGCAGGGTGATATAAATCTTAAATCGACTGAAGACCAGGTGGGAACCACACATTGGTATATGGTCTTAGTACCGAAATTTCGTTTGAGAGATTGTCGAGGTTCTGAGATATTCGGTCTTTATGCTGTTTATCATATGGGTATCATGGTTGTATCTTTTATCGAAAAATAACGGAGACGAAGTCTAGATCTTCCATGATACTATACATACGTGTACATATTGCATTCGACCTCAATAAGTGATCAACAATCACATGTCCAACAAAACAAGTGATAATATATCACATTTATCCGGGAGTCAAGTTCGTCTCTTTGCCGTACTAAAGTACTGACCTGTTCACGGACTTGCTCCTGTGCCCTTCATGCATCTGAAAATCAACTTCCTCATCAATAAGTGATTCTATCACGTAGGGCTTGTTTTCAAATCAAAATAAGTGAGTTTCTCACATCTTTTATACGGTCAAACAGATGATAAACGGTATACTCACCGGTAAGATGAACTCTCGCGCATACCTTGATACGGGAATGTATCGTGTGTGGATGAACATCGGTCGGTAAGTATAAATCATACACTTAAATCATACATCTGATAAGTTGAGCTTATGTGGACAACAATACCGATAATTGTTATAGGATGCTTATCTTAATGTTAACTAATTGAACAAAAAGAACGTTTTGGCGTGACCGTACACTGATATGATTCTCTTACCCTCGAAACTCGCAAAAAGAATGTCTGTAAATATTTATTTACTGCTTTTCGTTTCTGCATCTTTGTATATAGTTATTTATTGTTTTCCGTCTTTACATTTGAAAAATGAAAAATTCCAAAAAGATTTTAGGTGTGTTTTAATCTAAACTTTATAAAGGCCAAAAAGATTTTGCTTCTAGTTTATTTTTGATTGACCGATGTTGGAACTCGAGTCTATCCTACCCAAAATCCTGATTGTAAGCCGGAAAACATTTGCACCTTCATAAACTGTCGAAGTTAACAAGTTTTGAAAGTTAAAAGGTTAAAATTGATCAATTCTTAAACTTTTAAACTGTTGTCAGTCGGTGTTTGATTGAGATTTGATCTCATATGTGTCGTTTGTTTAATTTGTCTATATTCTAAGCGGTTGTTCTCATTACGTGTTTAGCTTTCTTGTATGTGTAGGTGCGACATCAGAATTATCTAAAGGTGAAGAGAACGTGTCAGATGACAAGTCGTAAAGTGAAGACACGATGTTGATGCAATCAGAAGATCAAGATGATCGGGTTGCGGTTGATCACTCATCAACACCACAAGGATCTAAAGTTTTGAAGTTCAAAAGATTCAAGAGCATCATTCAAGGGGGAGTTTGTTGATACACCTCCTGACTGTGGCACGTGAAGACATTTGAAGATCCTCCGACATGAAAGACATGGAAGATGAACCATCACGAGTAACGTCCAAGGGGGAGTTTGTTGATACACTTTATGTGGACGCGACTCGGTTCGGTTTGACTCGGTTCGGTTCGACACATTTGGGTTCGGCTCAAGCCCGACGTCGCGACATTCCTCCGTTGTGCGCCTCAGAGTTCGACACGCGAAGCACGAAGATCCGCGAACCATCCCGCAGACACATCATCCATGATGACATCATGATGATCCCATGAAAAGACTTTACATTTACATGAAACTGATATGACGAACTTTGATGAAGATTCAAAGTGAAGAAGGTTCAACGTTCTTCAACCTTCACCATGAACATATATGACGAAGGTTGAATGCCATATATGACGAAGGTTAGACCTTCGTCACACATAACCTTCGTCTGAGAAGGTTCGTCAAGTGGACAATATATATAGCACAGATGTTAACAGTTTTAGTCATGAGATTATTGTGAGACTCCATGAGAGCATAGTGAAACCAGAGAGTTTATCGACAAACATTGTGTGTATATGTTTGATATTGTTCTCGTCCTTTTAATCCAAGTGAATCTCTGATTATCTGTCGTGTTACTCGCGTTACATTGTTTGGTTTGCACCGTCTCGGGGATTCCGCACCCGCGATTGTGTTTGTGATAAACAAGGATAGGTTACGTATCGGATCCTCCGGGAAAAACGGACCTACAATTATCACCCGTGAATACTCACTGGTTCGGATATTTAAATTTTATTAAATACAACTGTGTATATATTGAAAAATTGAATAAAGAATGATGAATAATGTATAAAATTAAACATTAACGTCTTCAAAATTAAAAATACTTATCAAATGTAAGACAAAGAAAACAAACTTGATCATATTCGTAATTTTTTATTATCTAATGTTTTATATAGTTTCATTTAAAACCTATATTAACAAGATATTAGTTATATATATATTATTATGTCAAATTTGTGTGATACACGGGTAACTAACCTAGTAAACAATCAACTCCAACTAGAACAAACAGATATTTGTTTCAATTTGTCAGCACCGATTTTGATTGAACACAATTGTTAATTTTAAAGTGGAATTATCAAACCAATATGAAAGAAACCAATTATATTATAAGAATACTCAAACTACGAATCTTTATTGATGAAATTGAAACTACAATATGAACATGAGTTACAAAGGATTTCAAAGTGTTGGTGCATACGTCTGTCGACTTCGTCTTGTATTGAATCTTGTATTGTATTAGATAGATCAGGGCACGTAAAAAGAGGAATTGTATGTTTATACGTATTTCGCATGAAATGACACATAGGTCATTTCATACGAAATTAAGGGTATTTCGCACGAAATTGTAATTTCGTGTGAGTGTTGATTTCGTTTGAGTAATTTCGTGCAAAATAAGATTTCGCTTGGTCAGTTCATGCGAAATTAGCTCACCTATAAATACATGTCATGCCAATTCATTTGTAACGATTCTGATTCCGGTAGCGAAGCTCTGCCGAAGTGTCTACAGCATTGTAATCGATCTGATATCAATCTAAAGACAGTTTAAAGTGATTTCTCGTGCAAATTAGTTGAAATAACACCGATACATCTGTTTCCGCCTTTTGTATTGGTGAAGATCTTTTCTGAATGACTCGTTTGGGTCACAAAACGCTCCTACAAGTGGTATCAGAGCTCAGGAGGAAGAGTTCTTACCATTTCAGCTTCAAAATCTGATTTCTACACCTTCTTTTAAAAATTAAACAACTTTTCACGGTCAAAATGATTTGAATTTCTCACATTTTATTCGAAACTGTGTTTTAACAAACCCTAGAAAGAATCAGACTCTAATTCGAAGTAAAACATGATCAATTTTTGAAAAAAATGTCCGAAAGTTTAATTTCGCACGAAATTTGATATCATTTCACTTGAACATTGCCATATTTCGCACGAAATTAGATCGTATTTCGCTTCAGAGGTTATTTCGCTTGAAAGTGAGCATCAGAGTGTTATTCCGTACGAAATAGTAGGTGATTTCACACTAAATTAGCTATTTCGTTTGAAGCTGATTTCGCACCAAAGGGTATTTCATATGAAATTTTATTTCGCGTGAAAAATATACTGATTTCGCTTGGAAAGTAGATTTTGCTTGAAATAGGATTGATTTCGTTTGAAACTTGATTCCGTGTGAAAATTGATTTCGTGTGAGGAGGGTATTTCGTTTAAAACTGACAGTTTGTGAACTTTTGAAAATTAATCATGGAGAACGAGTTTTATAATGCCTTTGCTAGTCCGATGACTATTGCTTCGAGTTCATTACTTGAAAATGAGACTGGAACAACACAAAAACCACCTAAGCTTATGGACATTGATGAGTTTAGTGGATGGGTCGAACGTTTTGCTAACTGGGTTGAAGCATATCACTTAGATGCATGGGAACATACTGAAGTTCAATATGCTAGACCAGTCGGGAACAATAATGTGAAAATACCAATTAGAGATTTGAGTGCTGAAGAGAAAAAGAAATACAAAGATGAGAAATTGATGGTTAGTTTGTTGCAGCAAGAGATTAAAGAAGACGTATTAATCTTACTTCAACATAATGGAAGTGCATTTTCTATATGGAAATAGTTAGAATCAAAGTTCATGGGAAGTACCGATATGCTCATGAACAAAAAGTCACTTTTGAAAAAAGAGTTTGATCTATTTCGTGGTTTGAGAACGGAGAACACCAAGCAGATTATCGAAAGATATTGCAATTTGGTGAAAAACATGAACAGATTGGGCATCAACAAAGATAAAGATGAGTTGATTGAGAAGTTGGCTGATGCGTTGCCACATGATGTTTGGGGAACGTATTTGATGTATTTGAAAAATAAACCAGATTTTAACAATATCACGCTAAGTGAGTTTATTAAACATCTTGAAGCTCAAGAGATGGAACAAAGGAAAATTGATAGAATGAAGAACTATGATGGAGAACAAGACATTGGGTTGTATTACAAAGGCGGAGTTAGTGAGAAGAATAACATTTCACCAAAAATTGAAACGACCTTCAATACAAAAAGTCCTTCTGAGAGTTCATCTCAGGGATCAAGCAGCAAAACAGGATTTACTTCATTTCCATCATTTGATCCACATTTTACAGCAACAAAGAGTGGCAAAGTACTTCAATGCAATATTGCATTAAATCTTGAAAATGATCAAAACTATTCAGAGGAAGTAGCTAAAAGTCATATGTCTTTGTTGGTAACTGTACTTGAATCTTATGGTAGTTTAGTTGCAGGAAGAATCGGGAATCCAATGCTTACAAAAGAGGATTACGATCAAGTCGATGCTGAGGAGATGGAGTTGATGGATATAAAGTGGTGCTTGGCGAGCGTGTTGAGAAGAGCCGAAAAATTTAAACAAATTACGGGAAGAGATGATTTCCGTGATGCGAATGTTTCTACTTTAGGCTTTGATAAATCTAAAGTTACTTGTTTTCGTTGTAGGGAAAAAGGGCATTTCAAGATAGAGTGCCCAAATCGCGAAGCAAGCGGAGCTCAAAATCCTTTTGGAAACAACGACTACTATCGAAAGGCGATTTATCATCAAGTTGCTCAACAACCATATCAACAACAACAGCCATAAACTGCTCATGCTAGGAAAGAAATTGAAAGTTCAAAGAAAGCTTGTTTTGGTAATCAAGATGATGAAAGTTCATCAAAAGGTTTCAGTTGGGATAAATATATTTCAAATAGTAGTAAAGCATGTATGGTAGATCAAGAGGATGAAAAATTGCCCGAAGGTTTCAGCTGGGACAATTATTGTCCAGACAAAGAATTCTTAGCTAAAGGCTTTGTTGCTCAGGTTATTAATGATTATACTGATGACTATTGGGCAGAAAAAAATCGGAAAACATTTAAATGCTGAAGCTGAGAACAAGAAGAAATATGAAGAAGAAGAGCAAATGAGAAAAGCTGAAGCTGAGAAAAAGAAAAAAGGTTGAAGAAGAAATTCAAGTGAGAAAAGTCAAAGAAGTTCCACCATTTGAAATTAAAACAGATGCTGATGTAGTCAAGATTTCTGAGAAGTGTATGAACTGTGAGTCTCTGATAAAGCAAAACAATGAATTACTACACAACATAAAAAGGCTGAAAGAATCATATGATGTCCTGAACAAAGCCATGAATCAATACAACGAGACAAGCAGTGAACAAGCCATAGCAATGAATACACTTAAAGGAGCATACATGAGACAGCTTGCCAATGTCAATTATTACACTGAAAAGTGTGCTAAGCTTGAGTTGAAACTGGAAACTCAGAGAATAGAAACCGAGAGAGTTAATAGATTGTTAAAAAGTTACTCATGTTCTACTTTTGTGGTTGACAGGATTTATCCAACAGTAGAAGAAATGAAGACTTTTGAAGAAGAAAAATCTGAAGAGAAGAAGTTTGAAACAAAAGAAGATGATGAAGTGAAGATTTCTGGTAAGAAACCAAGTGTTGTCTATAACAAATGTCCACCCCCGGTCGAAAATGGATATTCTCCTCGATATCCAAATTCAGAAAGAGTCAAAAAGGCAACGAACTTTCAGTGGGAGTTTGGGTCTTCAGATAATTTGCCAGAAAATATTGGTGTCACTTTCACATCGTCTGACACTGATCATGAGTCCGAGTTAATAAAGAAAGTGGTCGATCAGGTGTTAGATAAGGATGAAACAGAGGAGTCCAAATCAGAGTCAAAGTCTGAGTTCAACACGTCAAATTCAACAGTCAAAAAGGACAAACTGGTTTATAATAAAGAATTTTTGTTATCAAAATCTAATTTGAATGACGAACCAATCAAAGTAGCATATACTTTGAAAGATTCTGACAAATTATATTCTGATGAGTCATTTCCAATAAGAGGTGTTAAAACTGAAATTATCAAAAAGGTTTTCAAACTAACAAAAATTAATATTTCTGAAATAAAAGATGTAAATCTTTCTGTAAAACCTAAAACTTACACCTCAAGAGTTCAACAAAGATTAAACAAGAAAAGAGGTTACAATTCTGGTTCTGGTTTTCAAAAGAAACCAAACCATAATGGTAATTTCAAAAGGAAAGGTCTTGGATTTATTCCACCGAAAAATAATAAAAATGAAAAAACTTATAAACCAAAAACTGTTTTTGTTATAGGAAAATCATCTGAAGAAGAAAAAGAGCAAGTGTTCAGAAAGCAATCCAATAAAGAATTCCTTGCCAAGAAGCAAGAAGAAATGAAGAAAAGTGTTGCTCAGAAGAAGAAAGAGACGAGAACCTGTTTTCAATGTAAAACAGTTGGTCACAATGCCAGGAATTGTCCAAAGGCAATACAAACAAAACAGGGAGTCTCTGGTAAACTGAAAGAAAAGATTGTTGAGAAAACCGAACCAACAACGAACAGATTTAAAATTTTTGAAAATTCAACTTTTGAGGCTGGTGAATGTTCGAAAGATGTTTACAAAAGAAATGAGAAACTTAACAACCAAAAATGGGTTGTTAAGAATTCAAGTGATAGTTCTGGTAATGAATCTGATTCCACAAAATCAGAGGAGCCAAAAGTTGTTATGAAAGAAGAGAAGTCAGTTCCGCCTTTGGATGATGAAAATTTTCCACCATTGTGGGTTGAAAATTTTAAAACAAAAGTTGGAAAAGTTGAAATATCAAATCAATTTTTTTCTGAAAAGAAAGAATTTGACATTGAAAAGGCCTTTAATCCCAAAGTAAAACATATTTTTGGAAAAATGATTGATCGAAGGGTCAAAGGGGTAAAGGAATTCTATGAGAAAAAGATGGCAGGTAAGCAACCGAGTGTTGGTAACTCGGAATCTCCCAAGGACCGTCAGGCTTGGGAGAATTTCTATAACTGAAAAACCTGACTTGCCGGAGCTCCCAAGTAGGTAATCGTGGAGCATGAATCGGCATCATTCTTGAAAATTTGATTTTAAAAATTGAAATTTTTTTACTAGTATGACTTGTCGGAACTCCCAGATTGGTAAGTGAGGAGTAGGAATCGGCATTTTCAGATTTCAACCTACAAGTGGTAATTGTTGGTAAGCAAACCGACATGTGGTTGAAAGAGAAGTGGTTAATCAAGGTCATTAATTTGGACTTGATTTAATTTTCATTAAAAATTGGAAAACAAGGTGATGAATTAATCCCCTAACCTACAATTGGTTTATGAAATCAACGAAACTTATTTTCCGGAAAAACCATTTTGATTAAAACAAACTTAAATGTTTTGAAATCTTAATGGGAAAATAGTTTGTTGTGAGGGGGAGTTCTGATTGTTTATGCCAAGTGGATGGCGATTTGAAGCAATTCACAACAGTTGTCACTTTACTTGTACAGTTTATTTTCAAATTTCCTTTTAATGATTTTGAATTTTTAGGGGGAGTAAGATTTTTCAGAAAATCCAAAAACATTAGAAAATTTGAAAAAGCACAAAACTCATTTTTGATTAGAAAATATTGAAAAACAACAAAAAACATGATAAAATGAAAAAGAGTTTTGTTGTGAAAAAGAGAAAATGATAGTACATCAGTGGACTATCACGGCATGCTAAAGAATTGGAAAGATCAAAATGTGATAAACGGTCTCACTGATGATGTGCCAGTAGGTTTTTACGCATTTAGTAGATTGTGTCGAGATATAAACCTAAATTTCAAACTTACTTATATCGTGGGGAACATCTCTCGGATATATGGGTAACACCCGAAATCTTGTTTGAAAGGTCCCTCTTTCTGAGATACTAGGTCTTTATAGATATCTGGGTATTATCCCGGGACTTCTGATTTTGCGGAAGAAATGGCCTAGTCCCCGTATAATACTTTTCGCTTGTTTGAAATATAGCACCACCCTCAGTACAAAAAATGATGAAACATTGCAAAATGCTAACATGTGATGTTGAAGAAAAGATTCTCTAAAGGGAACACACCAAAAGTCGAACCCATCATCTCTCTGATTTTGCGGAAGCAATAGCCTAAGATCTCATGGCCATCGCATCTAACCCTTTACAGATATCATCTAGGTATACTCACCTATAAGACTGAATATTGGGATCTGGATACGGGAGTATACTCTGAGGTGGGAAACGGGAATAAGTTTAAGTCTCTAAAACACTAATCTCGTATCTCGAATCAGTTGAACTTTGTGTGAAAATTTAAGTGGATCAGCATACTGACAATCTAAGTGAATCGTTTAGAACTTAAAATGTTTAAAGCTTAACGGTGTTGGTGATTTGTCTCAAAAACTGATATGATCCTCTTACACAAACTCACAAAAATATTGTATGTAAATATTTCTTTACTACATTTCATTAAAATCAAAATTCCAAAAAGATTTTCAGTGTGTTTTAGCATAAATTTTTGAAAATTCAAAAAGATTTTTGATAATTGTTGTTGAAGAGCTAATTTTCAAAATTCCAAGTGCTAAACATGATGAACGAGTTTGGGAAAGTGTTTTTGAAATGAAAAATGTTTGCCTAACAAGTGATCATCAGAAGTTTTTATATGATAATTCATTCTGGAAGAATACCTGCAAATGATAGGATTTTATAAAAATCTTAAAATTTGTGAAACTTATGTTTGTGGTAGAGATTGTGCAGGAATGAAGTTTGAGAAAAGCCAGGTTACAATCTTAGAACCTGTGAAAAGTGAATTCCAGACTACAATCCCAGCATATCGAAAGGGGGAGTCTGATGACATCAAGAGGGGGTCTGAAGATGCAATTTGCTGTTGCTGATGAATGTAAGAAATCAGGAGACTTGATCAAGAGGAGTATAGAGCCAGGTTGATATTCTAAGAGAAAGAGAAAAAGATTGATTGAGGATGCTTACTATGGAGAATCTTTGGAGAGAGCGAGAAGACTGATAAAGGCTGAAGGATTGACAACCGAAGACTCGACATCGAAGACTTCGTCAACATCCGAGGGGGAGTCTGTTGGTGCATACGTCTGTCGACTTCGTCTTGTATCGTATTAGATAGATCAGGGCACAGAAAACGAGGAATTGTATGTTTATAGGTATTTCGCACGAAATTGTAATTTCCTGTGAGTGTTGATTTCGTTTGAGTAATTTCGTGCGAAATCAGATTTCACTTGGTTAGTTCATGCGAAATTAGCTCACCTATAAATACATGTCATGCCAATTCATTTGTAACGATTCTGATTCTGGTAGCGAAGCTCTGCCGAAGTGTCTACAACATTGTAATCGATCTGATATCAATCTAAAGACAGTTTAAAGTGATTTCTCGTGCAAATTAGCTGAAATAACACCGATACATCTGTTTCCGTCTTTTGTATTGGTGAAGATCTCTTCTGAACGACTCGTTCGGGTCACAAAACGATCCTACACAAAGATTGAAGTAACTCTATCTAAGGTTCTGTTTGGTAGCCTCCTAATGACCATTCAAATGCTACCTCTTAATGGTTTAAAACCTCTGAATGAATAATAGGTAATTAACCTCAAGTCTGAATGGTTAAGAGGTAACCTCTGAATGGTAAATCATCACATGTCACATTCTTCTACCTTCACATTGGTAAAATTCTTAATGGTTTCATTAAGAGCTAGCCTCTTAATGACCATTCAGAGGCTACCAAACAACCCCTAAATGAAGAATCCCCAAATTTATAACCCTAAATAGACCCTAACGGTTGTTAAGGAACACAATTTCCAACAAGTATAGCTCATATACATTGTTTATTGAGAAAACCTTTAACTTTCAGTCACTTAACAATTTTGAACTAAATTTCTAAACTATCAACATAAGTTGACTTACCTCTGTTCACTTGCTCTGGTTGACTATTGTTATCCATTTTTTTTATCTCAAGATAAGTGTCATTTATGTGTTGCGTTAGTCCTTCGTTGGCTATTTTTTTTGAAAGTAAATTTCATTAAAACACACCTTGGATTCAAACGGGCAAAATGTCAAACAACAAAACAACACCCCCGACCCAAACGGGCAAAAGGCCGACAATTACAACATATACAACAGATATTTACAACAATCCACCCAACTAATATAATTATAAGGAGTTCTATTTCTAACCCACCCATAACCCTTCAATTTAACCTCCCCTAAAATATCTTGTGGACTTCGCCTAAACTGCTTGAAAACCAATTCATTTCTTCCTTTCCAGATACACCAACACGAAATCATCACCAAACCTTGAATGATACTCTTTGCTTTCTTACTTAGACACGTGAAATTGTGAATCTCCATAATGTCTTTGAAGTCGAAAGCATATATTTGAGGCAATTTACACCAAGCTCTCAAAGCCGACCAAACTCTCTCCACCACCGAACAAGCAGTAAAAAGGTGCTCCACCGTTTCCTCAAATTTATCGCAAAAAGGGCACATAACTGAAGAAATATTCACATTCCTTCTTCTTAAGTTAACTCTTCGTTGGTTAATGTATGTGAAAAGACTAGTATGGAAATAATTAATGTTTTATCTGTACCAATAACCTTCAATGAGTTTCATGCATTTATGAACCTTTTGGATGATGTTACATGTAAGGTTACTTACCATAATATTACATTTATGCTATGGTAAATTAAAAAAATATATTAATGATTCTCTTTTGTCCAAATGGATATGGAGGTTCAAGTAGAAAGTTTGTGGAAGTCTGTTATTGGGGCGCTCCATGGGTCGGGTAGGAGGTGGTAAGTTTTGCCGTCTAACCAGGCTATTTCTGGAGTTTGGAGAAACATCGTCAAAATGGAGGATGAGATTGTCATCAAAGGAATAAAGTTAAACTTGCTCATAAAAGGATCGCTGGGCAACGGGAATAGAATCAGATTTTGGACGGATTATTGGATCGGGGATAAACCTTTAATGTTTTTATGGCACAGACTCTATGCGTTGGAGAGTATTAAATCATGTAAGATCTCTGATAGGCTGATTAGATCAGAGGGCAAATCAGAGTTTGCGTGGTGTTGGGCGACTCAACCTACTTCCGATAGGGAATGTTCAGATCTGCAGGAATTGAGTAATTTTCTGGAGGAGGTGACTTTAACTGGCCAGCCTGATAGGAGGAGATGGGAAGGAGACCGAGAGGGAAGGTTCTCTTTTGCGCCGATAAGGAAAATGCTAGTCGAGGAGTATGCAGCGAGGTATGATAATATTATGGGGTGGGTTTCGTGGGTTCCGGCTAAGTGCAATATTTTCTTTTGGAGAACTATGCAAAACGGAATTCTGACTAGGTCAGCGCTGGCTAAACGTAATATTCATATCCCTGATTCCAATTGTTGTTTTTGTGGGGAACTTGAAGAGTTCACGGATCATATCTTCACGGGATGTATCTTGGCGATAATGGTTTGGCAGTTTTTTTGTGCTTGGGCCCGGCTTCCATCTATGTATGCATTTGCTTTTAAGGATTTGGCAGATTTCCACTTAGTCTGCAATCTCAAGAAGGAGGAAAGAGTGGTGGTTAAAGGGCTGATCATGATAGGGTTTTGGTGCATTTGGAGGGCGAGGAATGAAATGATTTTCTCTAATGTAATAGGAAGGAGTGAAGACATTATGGGGGAAATAAAGTCGTTAGGTTTTCTTTGGTTAAGTAATAGATCGAAACATAAAAGGATTGTGTGGGATGAGTGGTGTAAATTTCATTTGAACATGCTGTAAGTTGTTGCGGTAAGCCGGCCTTGTTGGGTTCGGTCTCGGTTTTCTATTAAAAGTTTCATTTCAAAAAAAAAATAAAAAAAAACTTACCATAACCTATAGAGACTGGGTAGACATGTTTAACGTGGGAATGTTGTCAAAGGTGATGATGGGTACTGTCCTTGTGTGGGTACGACCAGATGAACCCCATGTAGGTATGATGAGTGGTTACGACCACTAACGCAACTTACATGTTTCCCTAGGTTTAGGACTTGAGACTGTGATGTATGACGGTAGTTACTTCGGTCACCAATGGGTGAATTCTATATGATTCACTAGGGAGTACATGTTAGAGTTGTGGCATACTATCGTGAATGGCCTTCTTTAAGACGTGTTAATTAAATATTGTATTATGCATATGTTGTTGATGTCGTAGTGGTAAGTTGAAAGTAATTGGATGCAAGTAAATGCTCTGCCTATCGCGATGAGTGTCTTAGTGTTAGACTAAATAAAAAGAGAACACAAGGTGTTATGAAGCATGTCAATGTTCTTGTTGGTATACCTTTACGTGGTTTATACACGCGTTACTTAGGCTGTAGGACGTGTGATCCTAATTCAAGTTACGGATGTCGGTGTGGAACATAAATATTTCCTTGTATACGTGTGGTTAGCAATATAGCCATGATGAAAATGTAGTGGTGCTAAGGGATTCAACGTCAAGTGATGATGCAATACGACGACTTGTAATAGAAAGGCTTCGTGAAGAAGATCTAGTCGACACATATTTCTAAAGATTTAAGTATTCGAGATTGCTTATTTGAGGTGAGACAACTAACGATTGAGGTGGTCATTGAAAGGTTAACTCCAAAGAGGAAAATTGTGACAACCCATACTCCCGATCCCAATCATCGAGAGAAGGTCACTTTATTATCATTTTCATTTATTTATTATATCTTATTTTTTATTATTATTACTATTATTAAAATGATAATAGTCTGCAATGAGAGAAACATACCGAGCAAACAAGTATATATATTTACGGTTATAGTTAATCACTAATTTAAAACGGACCAATTCATTTATCGAGACACACAAACACTTATGGGCTAGCACACACGGGCCAAGACCAACCTAACTCAATCACACACCCTCAACCCTAAGACTATATAAACATCTCATAAAAACCACCCCTTTGACTTTAAAAACCCTAAAGTTCTTTTCTGCAGCCGCACACACTGTGCTCTCTTCACCTCCTGTCGCCGGAGATGCTCCGACCAACTGTTGGTGCAGTTTTTGTGTCCGATGTTGTTCGAATAGATTAGATTTATTTTATGCTGATTATTTAATAGTCAGTGAAACGGTCAAACGAATGTGTATTGACCCGCTCGTCTGAAGTGGTCAAACGAAAGGGTTATTCGTTTGACCGTGTGTGTTTGCAAGACAAGGGGGTGTGGCTATAAATACCAACCCTTAGTTGTTTGCAACATTTTAAAGGTTTTAGACTTGGGGGAGAGATCACCACTTGGTCTCTCCCCAGATGTATGCTCATTTGGTATAGTTCGGTTAGCTTGTAATCAGGCCGGTTTGTAATGTTATGCTACTGAATTTATATAAGAAAGTTGTTTTATCCGTATTTAATATTTCCGTCTTTGAACATAATCACACACTAATCACGGGTTTCGGTCCAAAATCACGAACTTAAAATTGGTATCAGAGCCATGGTATCTGACTTAGTGAATCTAACCATTTGCTAAGTCACATGTGTTCTAGATCAGTGATTTTTATGGTTTTTGTTCAAGATGTAAAAGTGGGTAAACATGAAGAAAACCCAGATTTGGACCCGAATGTATGGGTCTGAGACGATACGGATCATACGAGAGTGTTGGGTTTTCTGTTTCACACTAGAAAATCAAGTTTTCATCATCATTTGAAGGTTTTTCGTCAGATCTGCAGAAGAACAGTTGGCTGTGTTCTTGAAGATGATGGCGGCTGTTAAGAAACACTAGGGTTTCTTCACATCAGAAGCCACAAAGAACCCAGATTCACGAAAAACCCCCTACTGGGAAGAACTATCTATGAAAAACCTTGTAAAGAAAATTCTTCGTCATGTTGTTTATGCTGAAGAACCAAGGTTCACGAAGAACCAGCTGCTGCTAAAGAACCCCTGCGAAAAATCTGTGGTGAAGAACCCCCTCCACGAAGAACATACGTCATGGACACATTTGTGTCTGATGTTGATTCCCGCGAATAACCCACTGGTGAAGAACCTGCTTTGTCTTATTAGGTGAAGAACCATTGTTTTGTCTTATTGAAGTGAAAAACATTCTTCACTCAAGTGAAAAAGATTTTTCACTTGTTTTCAATTTAAGGAAAGACTAGAGTGGGCTCAGTATTTTCCTTTTTAGGCTTCATCTATTATTAGTGAGTATTAAAATTGTCTTGTTTCTTCGTGGACCATCAAACAGTCTTGGCTGTTTATTATTTTTGGCTTTTATTCTTCACGAAAGACTAATTTGGGTGGATTTTTTGTGGATCATTATTTGAATTAAGCTTTAACGTCAAATTCGTACGGGTTCGGGAGCGCGTGGGATGATGAGGCATGGTGAAAACAAATGATTTTTTAAGAAGGTGGGGTAGTCACGGTTACCGATGCAGACGTCAAATTTGGTGACTTGACTATTTTGGGGCAAAAACGGTATATTTATTTCCACACGTGAAAGTTTGTTTTGTTATCGGTGTTCGTAAATGCTCAAAAGAATTTTTGTTTATTTTCATATTCTCGCATTTGGTAACGAATGAAGGAACCTAGAGAGCCAAGACCGGACCTAACGAGTTCACAAAGTCGAAGAGTTATACCTATGATGGAAGTTTTCGGATTTGGTGTTAGCAGAACTTTGGGGGATACAAGTCGGATCCTACGGGGCTAGGGGACTTTCTTTATCAACTAGAATATGCAAAGAAGAAAGTCGCTTTCGTGATTTTTCGAAAAGCTGAGAACATTTGAAAGATTCTACTCAGTGAAGAGAATCTGTTCAGTGTAGTTGACGACAGTTCCGCTCAGAGGAGGGAATCTGTTAAAGTTTAGAGATTTCACCAAAGAAATGGGGGGGGGGGATTTTTCATATGTTTTGGAATTTCATCGGTAAAATTTCTAAACGCAATCACAGGTGGTAGAGTTTGTGATTTTCTGGTGACCAAACATTCTACGTGGAATGTTTTGCACAGACACATATTTGAGGATTATAATTAGTTCTCCAGCCAGCGTGAAGGATTTTGCACGGAAACATACAGGTATCTAAAGTCTACAGTAGTTTCAAAACGCTGCTCACTGAATACCTGAGGAATCTTTATGAGAGCTGATAGTTCAAGGCTGACAAGTGTGGATTCCAACTCTATCAGTTTAGGGGGAATTTGAAGGATTTAGTTTTGGGTTTGATGTCTCTTTGGGATTTTACAGGGATCTGGGTGTAACTCAATTCGTTGAGTTTGCAAACGTTGTACTTGGTCAAGCTAACATCCTGAGTACTGATGTTGAAGATCAGTAGTGCATTACGTGATCAACTTCACAAAGGCGAGACATTGAGATCTGGATGTAGTTCAACTGAGCGTGCTGGTTGAGCTTGCAAATGTTATACTCGGTCTAGCTGACTTCCTGAGTGTTGATGCTGATGATCAAAGTGCATTACTTGGTCGATTCCACAAAGATGGTTTACAAAAGACAGGTCACTAGAAAACTCTACCAATGTAGTATGCTTGAATGAAATAGAGTTCTTCTGACAAGATCGAGACTTGATGCAGTTTTTTTAAAGAATGGAAACCTTATCAAATGCCGGTTGGAGTATTGGAAGATCAGCGGAAGATCTGTCAATTTAGCCTTGGGAGGAGATTACACAACACCCAACACGGATATGCGTACTTTGAGGGGGAAATGTTATACGAGAAGCTTCAAGGGTGTGGTATTGCTATGAAGACTCAAGTAAAGATACTACTTACCTGGATCATTGGTCAAGGGGGAATTTTTTAACACAGAGAAGATAACATCAACAAATACTTGACTGAAGATCGATTGCAGTTGAATTTTCAGCATTTGACAGCAACGGACAAAGGGGAATTTGTTGGTGCAGTTTTTGTGTCCGATGATGTTCGAATAGATTAGATTTATTTTATACTGATTATGTAATAGTTAGTGAAACGGTAAAACGAACGTGTATTGACCCGCTCGTTTGAAGTGGTCAAACGAAAGGGTTATTCGTTTGACCGTGTGTGTTTGCAAGACAAGGGGGTGTGGCTATAAATACCAACCCTTAGTCATTTGCAACATTTTGAAGGTTTTAGACTTGGGGGAGAGATCACCACTTGGTCTCTCCCCAGATGTATGCTCCTTTGGTATAGTTCGGCTAGCTTGTAATCGGGCCTATTTGTAATGTTATGCTACCGAATTTATACAAGAAAGTTGTTTTATCCGTCTTTAATCTTTCTGTTTTTGAACATATATAATCACACACTAATCACGGGTTTCGGTCCAAAATCATGAACTTACACCAACTACCGGCTGTCGGCATTGACTTTCCAGCCACACTCATCCACCCCCCATCCGCACACCTCCAACCGCACACTCTCCTCCCCCTCTCATACTCATTTTCCGGCAATGGTACCGGACGGCTCTGGTTTGTTATCCGGCCACACACAACCACCTGCAAACCTTAGCTCACCCTCTTCCCTCTTCCCTTTCTCTCTCCTCTGGCAGAATCCTCTGGCGACCGTAGCTGGAGTTCCGGCCAAGCTCCGATGCCTCTTATCTGTCCGACAAGCAAACCCTAACCACCTTGTTTGATGAATATGAGAGTGTAATCGACAGAAAGAGAAGAGAGATGAGCCGACGGCAACACCGACAACGGCAGCCGCATCGGCGACGGCGGCGATTGAAACTGATGGTGACGACGGACCATGGTGCTGTACGATTAAAGCAGGTGATAGTGGTGGTTCTGTTTGGACTCGAGTGAAGGGTGAAGCCGAGAAGTTGACGACGAAGAAGACTGATGATGGTGACTGACTGTGAGGATGTCCGAAATGAATGTGGTAAGTCATTTTTGTATTTTAGTGTTGTTTGTGAAGTTTATCTACCCTCGTGTTTGTTTTGATAGTTGCAATACGTTTTAGGATATTATATGAACACTTGATTTTCTCGCTTTCTGTGACTTCGTGATTTTGAACTGATGTTGTTAACTAGTTATGTAAATATAGGATTTAAACATATGTGTTAGGACGAGTCCGAATTTTTTTGGATTTGTATTTGTATTTGGTGTATATATTTAGCAACAAGTTTAACTTGGGATTATAAGAGTTGAAATCGCTGTGTTACTTGCATTTTTTGTGGTTTTTGATTAAATGAACCGAAAGTGTATATTTTACATGTTTGGTGATGATGATATGATGTTTTCATAATATGCTTGTGACAAACTGTCAAACTAGATTTGAACTTATGTTGGCTGATTAGCTTAAATCTAGGGTATGGATAGAGATCATGGTGGCAATATTGATTTAATTGATTAAATATTTGCGTGTTAACGAACCTTCATGATTTCTGCAACTGATGATTAAACGTATGCTAAGATTTGGATGATTATGATGTCGAGTTCTTACTGGTCAACGATAAATGTTGAAAGTATAAAATATGTTTGATGATATTTAGGACATAAATTTGTGTACAAAACTAGGGGATTGGTATGATAATTGTGATGATTGGGTGTGGCATGAATGTTGAGTTTATGTTTTTTTTTTATATATGATTATTTTGAACAACATGTTGTCTGATGTAAACATGTCGCACACTCAGCAGAGTCGCACACCACGTACATGAAACCAATGCACAATGTACAACATCCTTTTAGCATGACCACGCACTATCTAGTGGCCGCACACTCCCACATGTGCCGCACAGTCTCTTTGGGCCGTACCATGTGTTGGGCCGCACACCTTTTGTGGGTCGCACACCTCAAAGCTGAACCGCTTACCTTACCTGTCCACACATCCTCTTGTGCAAGTCTCGAAGCATCGAGTACAACCCATATGTGCCTAGTCGCACACTAACCGTGCAGGCCGCACACTTCGATGTGTGGGCCACACAGCCTCATGTATTGGACTCGTTCTGGTGGGCCGCATATTGGAGCAGCCCAAAGGACTTAACAGGTCGCACACTATCAATTGTATCAAGTGTACAACTACACATGGTGTGAGCCGTACACTTGGTGTGGGCCGCACAACTATTTGTGCCGCACACTTGCTGTGGGTCGCACAACTATTTGGGCCTGGTAACACGATTGGGTTGTACACCCATGACAAGCCGGGGGGTCCCTGTTGCTAGTTTCGTCTGTTTTTTTATACGGGTCGCGCCGTAGCAGTTCAGGGTTTCAATTAGTGTTCCTTAAAGTGAAATTTAGGAATGGGTAACTGAAAATTTTGAGGTTGTTACAGGAGGTTGTTACAGGTCTTTAGGTTAAAATGATAGCAGGTTAAATTTCAAACATTCACATTATTACCCAATTTGTCTTAATATATATATATATATATATATATAGTGGAGGGTTCAAATGAGAAGAAATTTTTTGTAAGAATAAAAAAGAAAAAATTTCAACCAATAAGAATTCTTCATTTTACTTCATTTAATTTTTGTATTTAATATTAGAGTAAGGGGTATATTGGTAAACTTAGATAGATCATTAATTGTTAGTCTTTCTTTTTAATAGCTAGTAAATTAAATTTGTAACTTATTTACAAAAAATATATTTTTTCAAAGAAAAAAACAATTAATTTAAAGTGTAGGATAAATTACGAGGTGTGTAGGATGAATTAAGAGTTGTGTAGGATAAATTTCAATATATGTAGGATAAATTTTCAAAATGTGTAGGATAAATTTTGATGTGTGTAGGCAAAAAAATTAGTGTGAAGGACAATAGTCTTTATGACTAATTAATTAGTCAAAGATAATAATAAATGAGATGTAAGAAAAACTATTTAATATTTTACAATTGTACCCTTTGTTCTTTTTCTTCTCAATTTAATTTTCTTCTCAAATGAACCTCCCCCTATGTATATATATATATATATATGTATATATATATATGTATATATATAGGGTAGGTGTCGCAACCCCCGTCCCCTATCTGTCCCGGGAACGGGCGGCCGCGAGACCAGTTTTGGTGGTATCGGTATTTATCATTTTGGCAGCGGATATTACATCAGGACCGTAGTTAGGAAATATTTTATCAGAGTAAATACCACACTTTATAAATATATTGGAATAAAACCCAAGTTTCATTAAAAACATTTTCATAGGGAAAATCCCTATTTTATTGAATAAAACATCTTCTTTTATTTAGGTAACTTTTATAGCCACTTTTCTAAGCTTTCAGTGCTGTCCAGCTGGCTTTCACATTTTCTTACCTGAAACGCGTTTAAAAACATTTTGTAAGTGGGAAATACTGGTGAGTGAATCCCAGTTTAATCAAGAAGATTTTTATTACCAATTACTCATTCAGTATTGTAAATCCTGACTCATTCAGTACAATGTTTATATCTACACAATTGCTCATTCAGTACTGTCAATCCTGACTGGTGGGTCATATTACCAATTAATTAACTTTTTGTCCAATGGTAACGTGTTCCACATTTTGTATACAAAACCCCAACATACCGGCAGTAATTGAAGAATTACAAAGACTCAATCACTGCTTAATCACATTGTAAAATATAAAAGGTTTTGTAAAACAGTTTACAAAAAGGAGATTACTCACATTGTTGTCTTAGGTTTTCTTTAAAGGTTCCCTGGTGATTATCTATAATTTATACAAATGCACACGCGTTAGTATAATAACCCAATATTTACATTAGTAATACCCTCCCCGAGACGGCATTCCAACGACTACGTCGGGCAGAACCACGACAGCCGTTACGGAACCCTGGATCAATCGGGCAGCGTATCTAATACGTAACCGGTGTTATGATACTTACAAAGGGTCAGAACTTCGTTAATTAGGGGGTATTATTCCCGGAAATTATGTTATCTATGCAGAAATTCTAGAGAGAAAGCGTGAAATGAGCGAGTTCGACTGAAGACTAAAGGCCCTTATTTATAGGTGACCTTTCACCTTCCCTCGCGGCCCGCGTAAGAGAAAGGAAAGCCGCGTAGTAGGGTAAGTAGGCCCTAGCTATGACTGGTCAGCACCATAGCTTCGACACGAGCCCAACACGTGGCGGCACCGGGTGCAGCCCTGACTCCGAGCTGTCGCGCCCCGCGTAGACCCTGATGTGGTCTTACGCTGCCCGCGAGCGATGTTAAAACTTTGTTTTTATTTAATTTTTATAGAAATAAAGGTATTCGGGGCCCGTTTTCGCATACGGGGTGTATTTTAGGACATATTGGGATATTTTAAGATATATTAGGGAGTCGAAAATAT
Source organism: Helianthus tuberosus (assembly GCA_030545235.1). Classification (NCBI taxonomy): domain Eukaryota; kingdom Viridiplantae; phylum Streptophyta; class Magnoliopsida; order Asterales; family Asteraceae; genus Helianthus; species Helianthus tuberosus. The sequence goes on from CM060355.1 coordinate 167,332,649, forward strand.
TTAGGAGGGTTGTTATATCCTCCCCACCTTGTTTTAGAGCTCGTCCTCGAGATCTACTGGAACAAGTGTGGATATTTCCGTTGCATTTCCGATTCAAGCTCTCATGTGTATTCTGGTCCTCTTTTGGAGTCCCATTTTACTTTGACCAGAACTAATCTCTTGTGCTTGAGGTTCTTGACTTTCCTGTCTTCAATCTGTAGAGGTTTTTCTAGAAACTTAAGTTGTTCATTTACCTCTATATCCTTAACCGGTACTATCAGTGATTCATCAGCTAAGCATTTCTTGAGATTAGATACATGAAATAAATCATGTATTCCTGCCATTTCCTCTAGCAGTTGTAGCTGATAGGCTAGAGGTCCTATTCTTCTAATAATCTCAAAAGGTCCAACGTACCTGGGGCTTAGCTTTCCCCTGTTGATGAATCTTACCACTCCTTTCCAAGGAGAGACTTTCAATAACACTTTATCTCCTACCTGAAATTCCAATGGCTTTCGTCTGTTATCAGCATAACTCTTTTGTCTATCACGTGCTGCTTTCAGTCGTTCCTTGACTTGAATGATCTTGTCTGTTGTTTCTTGTACTATCTCAGGTCCAGATAGTTGCTTTTCTCCAATTTCTGCCCAACAGACTGGAGTTCGCCACTTTCGTCCATAAAGTGCTTCGAATGGTGCAGCATTGATACTTGTGTGATAACTGTTATCATAAGAAAATTCTATCAATGGTAAATGATCGTTCCAATTACCTCCGAAATCAATTACACAAGCTCTAAGCATGTCCTCCATGGTCTGAATTGTCCTTTCACTTTGTTCGTCCGTTTGAGGATGATAAGCTGTGCTTATATTTAACTTGGTTCCTATTGCTTTTTGGAAACTTGTCCAAAAATGAGAGGTAAAACGATTATCTCTGTCAGAAACAATTGATAGAGGAATTCCATGTAAAGAAACTATTTCATTTACATATAATTTAGCTAATTGTTCCATACTAAAAGTTTCCTTCATTGGTAGGAAATGAGCTGACTTAGTTAGCCTGTCTACAATCACCCAGATTGTATCATTACCTTTTCTTGTTTTGGGTAATTTAGTAACAAAATCCATTGTTATCAATTCCCATTTCCAAACTGCCATTTCTAACTATTGAAACAAACCTGAGGGTTTCTGATGTTCAGCTTTGACTTGTGAACAGGTTAAACACTTTGCAACATATGCTGCTATATCCTTTTTCATTCCTATCCACCAAAAATTCTTTCTTAAGTCCTGGTACATCTTATCACTTCCAGGATGCATTGTATACTTGACTTATGGGCTTTTTCTAATATACGGTGGCGTAGGTTTCCTAATTTAGGTATCCACATTCTTTTCTTATGAAATCTCCAAATTCTATCTGTTCCTTGTTCTAATTCCTTAAACATTCCTTTCAATTTTTTAGTATGATCCTTGATTACTGATTCTTGTACTTTTCTAATCTGTTCATTCAAATCTACTTGTAGATTTAATTTAAGAGATCGTACTCTTTTTGGCTTTTCATGATACTTTCGACTTAAAGCATTAGCAACTACAATTGCTTTTCCTGCATGATACTAGATATTACAATCATAATCACTAAGAATTTCCATCCAGCGTCTCTGTCTCATATTCAACTCCTTTTGCCCGAAAAAAACATAACTTAAACTCTTATGATCTGTAAAAATGGTAAACTTACTACCGTAAAGGTAATGTCTCCAAATTTTCAGGGCAAAAATTATAGCTCCTAATTCTAGATCATGGGTTGAATAATTCTCTTCATGATTCTTAAGTTTTCTAGATGCGTAAGCTATAACCTTTTGGCGTTGCATTAACACACATCCATAACCTAATTTAGAAGCGTCGCAATAGACTATAAAGTCTTCAGTTCCTTCTTGTAACGCTAGTATGGGTGCATGGGTTAGTCTTTGCTTAAGAATTCTAAAGGCTTCTTCTTGTTTTAGTCCCTATTCAAACTTAACAGATTTACAGGTTAGCTTAGTTAAGGGAATGGCTATTCTAGAAAAATCTCGAATAAATCTTCTATAATAACCGGCCAATCCTAAGAAACTTCTAACCTTAGTTGGTGACTCAGGGGTTTTCCATTTGGTAATCTCCTCAATTTTGGTGGGATCTACATGAATTCCGTCACGATTGACTAGATGTCCAAGAAATTGTACTTGTTCTAACCAAAACTCACACTTTGAAAACTTAGCATAAAACTTTTCTTTTCTTAATAAACTTAGAAGTGTGTGCAAATGATTTGCATGTTCCTCTTTGCTCTTAGAATAAATAAGAATATCATCTATAAAGACAACTATGAATTTATCCAAATATGGCTTACATATTCGGTTCATCATGTCCATAAATGCAGCTTGGGCATTGGTTAAACCAAATGGCATGACAGTAAATTCATAATGGCCATACCTTGTCCTGAAAGCGGTCTTAGGAATGTCATCTTCCTGTACCTTTAATTGATGATATCCTGATCGTAAATCGATTTTTGAGAAAAATCGAGCTCCTTGTAATTGATCGAACAGATCATCAATTCTCGGTAATGGATACCGATTATTAATCGTAACTTTATTCAATTCAGGGTAGTCAATGCACATACGCATTGATCCGTCTTTCTTTTTAACGAATAAAATCGGTGCTCCCCATGGCGACGAGCTTGGTTGTATGAATCCTTTTTCCAACAATTCATCTAACTGTTTCTTCAGTTCCTGCATTTCTGCGGGTTCCAAACGATAAGGTGCTTTGGCAATTGGTGCAGTTCCTGGTATCAAATGGATTTTGAATTCAACTTCTCTATCTGGAGGTTGTCCTGGTAATTCTTCTGGAAATACATCTGAAAACTAGAATACTACTGGAATATCCTTTAATTCTTTTCCTTTAGTGTTAATGACTATGGAAATCAAATACACTAAAGATCCTTTTCGTATATAACTTGCTGTTTTCATCATAGAGATGAATTTTGTGGATCTAGAGAGCTTATTTCCTTTAAATGTGATCTTTTGACCCCTTGGTGAATTTACTTGGATTGACTTTTGATCACATAAAATACTGGCTTTATTGGCTATTAACCAATCCATTCCTAACACAACATCAAATCCTGCCAGATTCATTGGGTAAAGGTTTTTAATAAATTTCTTATTTAGAATTTCTATTCTTGCTTCCTACAAGATTTCATGAATCTTAATGGTTTCCCCATTGGCTGTCTCTACTAGACATTCGTGTGGGAGTTTAGTTAATGGTTGATTGAAAAGTTTGCAAAATGAAATATTAATAAAACTTTGGTTTGCATCAGAATCAAATAATACTTTAGCAAAAACATCATTAACTAAAAACGTACCGGTGATCACATCCGGGATCATCTTTGCTTCTTCTTCAGTCAGAATAAATGCCCTAGCATTTTCAGTATTCTTGTTGTTCGTGGCTGGAGCTAGTTTTGGGCAGTTTGGCTTGATATGACCTTGTTCTCCACAGTTGTAGCATATCCTATTGTTAGGCTTCTTCCTGCAGTCTTCCTCCTTGTATCCAGATATTTTGCAGAAGTTACAGTATATGGAGCATCTTCCAGAATGCTTCCTTTTGCAATACTTGCAATAGGGTACAAAAGTAGAACCTACATTTTTCACACGGTTACAATTTCCAGAACGAAATTCTTGGGTAAGCTTCTGGGTTAGGTTCCTCATCTGATCCTCTTCTCGTGTACGGACTAACTCATCTGTCAAGGTGTTTGCTAGTTCTACAGCTTCTTCTATGGTTTGAGGTCTAGCTGCCTTAAATACATGTCTTATTTCACTGATTAATCCCCAGATGTAACGGGAGACTAAAACTGGTTCAAGTGATACAAGGGTTAGTACTATTCGAGCATATTCAAAGAATAACGTAGTGTATCCCTTACTATCCACTCCTGTCATTCTAAGGTTTAGGAACTTATTGACTATCTGTTCATTTTCATTGGGAGGGCAGAATTTCCTTTCTACCATGTTTTTAAATTCCTCCCATTTAATATTGTAAACCCTATCACTTCCCCTAGAATGGAGGATAGTGTTCCACCATTCTAAGGCTAAGTTCTTAAACAGATTAGAAGCAAACATTATCTTATCCTCTTCCGCGCATTTGCTTATTCTTAAGACTGCCTCAGTCTTTTCTATCCAACGTAGAAATGTGTCACGGCCCTCGGCCCCGGTTTGACCCGGTCCAGAGCCGCGGGGCAGGAAATCCGATGGTATCTAATTAAGTAACAGCGGAAGTCTTTTTAAACAGGATCGATTAATATTAAAACTGCTCGTTTATATAATATAGGGATAAATCCCATAATTTACAATAAAGTGATTTTGCTGGGAAATCTTTATTTCTCAAAACATGTTTCTTTATTTATTTACATTGAGCCACTTTTCTAAGCTTGTAGTGCTCCACGGCACTTTTCCTGTGCTCACAACAGATCACCTGAAACACGTTTGAAAAAGGTTTTGTCAGCAGGGAAATACTGAGTGAATCATTCAGTTTTACTAAAACGACTTGTTTGTTATAATTCACAGTATTAAGAGATTACAATGTTTCTGATATCAAACCAACTACCCACAGTATTTGTCACTTGACTCTTTTCGGTGACTGTGGTCATATCACCATTGGCTGCCCCAATGAATGACGGTTATCACTAAATTTAGGTTCGCCCACCTAAAGTGATAAAACTGCAATACTGTGCACAATACCCCACATACCGGCTGTAATTTGGTGATTACATAAACTTAATCACTGTAATTATAACTTTGAAAATATTTTAAGAATTTATAAAGCAATTTGATAAAAAGAGAATGACTCACATTGTAGATTTAACGAGCAGAATATAAGCCTACTGATTAGCCTTGATTAACCTAATTTAAATAACAATGCACACACAACAGGTTAGTAACTAATACAGCAGTTACGACAATTCACGAGATTAAACCCTCACAACAATTTATAAGTGCAATACTTAATAATTCAGCGGATTCTCAACGAATGACAGAGTATAGTCCGAATTCGAGCAGTACTCAAACATTCAAGTCGAAATCATGATGAATTAACAATGTATAAACTCAATTTGAGTGGCACTTAAACAATCGTTGGATAGTTATAATCGATCGGACGTTGAATCGTAATAGCGATCGAGTTATTACCCTGATTGCGGCAGCGTTTCGAGATTAGTGTGTGTTTGTGTATTAATCGAACTATAACTCAGTCTACGTAAACTGAATTTACGTTGTTTCAAAGACAAAATTCAAGTCCCAAGGCCCTGAATTTATACCCAAAAAATGTCCCCCCTCGCGCCACGCGAAAGGATCTCCTGTGCGCGTCGCGTGGCGCGAGAGACCCTAGTCTAGCATAGGGTGGGTTCGTGTCCAGGTAGCTTGGGTGAGTTGGTTTCGTATTATTTTAAATTTTTTAACAGCAAACTGTAAGGATATTACCGAATAGGGTTTACCCCCCCTAAGTTTTAGGGGCCCTGATCCTGATTCCGATTGTTCTAAAAATTTTAGGGTTAGTGCAGAATTACTTGGGTTTCTCAATTAAGGTTTTCTTAATAGATAATTTACCTACTAAGTATTAATTTTAGTGAGAGTTGTTACATCCTCCCCATCTTAAGAAAAATCTCGTCCTCGAGATTTACTGGAATAAATGAGGATATTTTCGCTTCATTTCTGATTCCAGCTCCCAAGTGTATTCTGGTCCTCTTTTTGAATCCCATCTGACTTTGACTAAAACTAGTCGTTTATGTTTGAGAAACTTAATCTTTCGATCCTCAATTTGAAGAGGTTTCTCAATAAATTTTAGCTTTTCGTTTACCTCTATATCTTGAAGAGGTACTACCAGTGATTCATCTGATAAGCATTTCTTGAGATTGGATACATGAAATACATCATGTACTCCAGCTAATTCTTCTGGTAGTTGTAAACGATAAGCAACTGGTCCTATACGTTGGATCACTGAAAATGGTCCTACGTACCTGGGACTTAGCTTTCCTTTCTTTCCAAATCTAACTACTCCTTTCCAAGGAGAAACTTTTAATAATACTTTATCTCCGACTTGAAATTCTAACGGCTTGCGGCGATTATCTGCATAGCTCTTCTGACGATCTCGAGCTGTTTTCAGTCTTTCCTTGATTTGAGTTATTTTGTCAGTAGTTTCTTGCACAATTTCTGGACCTGATAATTGACTTTCTCCTATTTCTGCCCAACAAACTGGAGTTCTGCACTTACGTCCATATAGTGCTTCAAATGGAGCAGTTTCAATGCTTGAATGATAACTATTGTTATAGGAGAATTCAATTAATGGTAAATGATCATCCCAATTTCCACCAAAATCTATTACACATGCTCGGAGCATGTCTTCTAGAGTTTGGATGGTTCCTTCACTTTGTCCATCTGTTTGTGGATGATATGCTGTGCTTAGATTTAGTCGAGTTCCCATTGCTTGCTGGAAACTTTTCCAGAAATGAGAAGTGAAACGACTATCTCTATCTGATACAATGGAGAGTGGAACTCCATGTAAAGATACCACTTCGTCTACGTACAACTTGGCTAGCCTTTCCATGCTAAAAGTTTCTTTCATTGGTAGAAAATGAGCTGATTTGGTTAATCGATCCACAATTACCCAAATCGCATCATTACCTTTTTTTGTTTTAGGCAACTTAGTAACAAAATCCATTGTTATAAGTTCTCATTTCCATACAGGCATTTCCAATTGTTGTAGTAGTCCTGAAGGTTTCTGGTGTTCGGCCTTTACTTGTTAACAAGTAAGACATTTAGAAACGTATCTTGCTATATCTTTCTTCATGCCTATCCACCAAAAATTCTTTCTTAAATCTTGGTACATCTTATTGTTTCTTGGGTGCATAGTATACCTAGATTTATGGGCTTCTTCTAAAATCTTATTTCTTAATTCTCCTTGCTTAGGTACCCAAATTCGTTTCTTGTGGAATTTCCAAATTCCATTATTTTCTTGCTCTAGTTCCTTTATATAACCTTTCATTCCTTCAGCATCGTCCTTGATTGCTGTTTCCTGAACTTCCTTTAATTGTTCCATTAAATCTATTTGTAGATTTAATCTAAGAGCACGGACTCGCTTTTGTTTTTCCTGATACTTACGACTTAAGGCATCTGCAACTACGTTTGCCTTTCCTTCGTGATATTGGATATCACAGTCGTAATCGCTTAAAACTTCCATCCATCTTCTTTGCCTCATATTTAACTCTTTCTGCCCAAATATATACCTTAAAATTTTATGATCTGTATAAACAGTAAACTTACTTCCATACAGATAATGTCTCAAAATTTTCAAGGCAAAAATTATGGCTCCTAATTCTAAATCATGAGTCGTATAATTTTCCTCATGCTTTTTCAACTGCCGGGAGGCATACGCAATTACCTTCTTGCGTTGCATCAACACACATCCGAATCCTAATTTTGAGGCATCACAATACACTTCAAAATCTTCTTTTCCTTCGGGCAATGCTAAAATTGGAGCATTCGTCAATCGGTGCTTTAAAATCTTAAAAGCTTCTTCTTGCCTATGTCCCCATTCAAACTTAGTGGCTTTACAGGTTAACTTAGTCAAAGGTACAGCTATCTTAGAGAAATCTTTAATAAATCGTCCGTAGTATCCGGCTAAGCCTAGAAAACTTCTAATTTCCATAGCTGTTTGTGGGACCTTCCATTTGATGATTGCTTCTATTTTAGCAGGGTCTACGTGAATGCCTTCGTGATTCACCATATGTCCTAGGAATTGCACTTCCTTTAACCAAAATTCACACTTAGAGAATTTGGCATAAAGCTTTTTCTTTCTTAACAAAGTTAAGAGTGCATGCAAGTGTTCGCAATGTTTTTCCTGACTCTTGGAATAAATAAGTATATCGTCGATGAATACGATCACAAATTTATCCAAGTATGGTTTACAGATCCGATTCATCATGTCCATAAATGCTGCTGGGGCATTTGTTAGTCCAAAGGGCATGACTGTAAACTCATAATGACCATACCTAGTTCGGAAAGCAGTTTTAGGTATGTCTTCTTCTTGTACTTTCAACTGGTGATATCCAGATCTTAAGTCTATTTTAGAAAAATACCTAGCACCTTGAAGTTGATCAAATAGATCATCAATCCTAGGTAATGGGTATCGATTCTTAATTGTAACTTTATTTAGTTCTCTATAATCAATACACATTCTCATCGATCCATCCTTCTTCTTTACAAACAACACTGGCGCTCCCCAAGGGGATGAACTAGGTTGTATGAATCCTTTACTTAGTAATTCATCTAATTGCTTTTTCATTTCTAACATTTATGTAGGTGCTAACCGATAAGGTGCCTTAGCTATCGGTATAGTTCCTGGAATTAGATGAATCCTAAATTCTACCTCCCTATCTGGTGGTAATCCTGGTAATTCTTCTGGGAATACCTCTGGGTATTCTGAGACTACAGGGATTTCCTTAAGTTCTTTTCCCTTAGTATTAATGATTACTGAAATCATATATACTATTCCTTGTTTTCGTTCATAATTAGCAACTTTCATTACTGATATGAACTTCATAGGCTTACATGGTTTATCTCCTGTAATCACAATTACTTCTCCGGTGGGTGCTTGAATTTCTATAGAATTCTTATCACAGAGAATTCGAGCATGGTTGGCTATCAACCAATCCATTCCTAATACTACATCGAATTCGGCTAACTTCATAGGTAACAAGTTTGCAGAAAACTTATGGCCTAACAGTTCTATCTTTCCTTCTTGCAAAACCTTATTTATGTTAACAGAATTCCCTTCTGCCGTTTCGACTGTAAAAATTTGCCTAAGGGTGGTTAAGGGTAAGTTAAGAGCTTGGCAAAATGAAGTATTGATAAAACTTTGGTTTGCACCAGAGTCAAATAATACTTTTGCATAAACCTTGTGGACCAAGAACGTACCAGCTATAACGTCGGGAATTAGTTCGGCTTCCTGAGTGGTTAGCTGAAATGCCCGGGCATTCTTCTTTGTTGTTCCATCAGCTGGTTTGCCTTTATTGTCTGCGGGTTTAATTAATTTAGGACATTCTGTTTTGTAATGTCCGGTTCCTCCACAGTTATAGCAGACTATTGTTTTCTTTTTGCAATTTTCTTCACGATGTCCTGCCATTTTGCAGAAGTTGCAATTTACATTGCATCTTCCAAAATGATTCTTTTTGCAATTGCTGCAAAAAGGCGGTTGTGCAGATTGTCTCCTTCCTCTTTTCTTGAACCTATTATTATCATTACCCACACGGAATCCTTGGGTAATCTTTTGAGCCAATTCCTTCTTTCGATCTTCTTCTCTTGTTCGCACTAGTTCATCAGTTAGGGTATTAGCTAGTTCCACAGCATCGTCAATAGTGCGAGGTCTCGCCGCTTTAACGATGTTACGAATTTCACTAATTAATCCCCAAATGTAACGGGAAATGAGTACCGGTTCTGGCGAAGCCAGTGTTGGTACTACTCTAGCATATTCAAAGAATGTCGAAGTATAACCGCGACACTCTACGCCTACCATACGATGATTTAGGAACTTATTTGCCATTTGTTCCTTTTCATATTCAGGACAATATTTTCTTTCTACAAGAATTTTAAATTCTTCCCATTTTAAAGCATAAGCCATCCTTCTTCCTTTTGCTTGTAATACGGTGTTCCACCATTCTAGTGCCCCTTCTTTGAAAAGGTTTGACGCATACATAACCTAATCTTCTTCAGAACACTTACTTATTGCAATTACTGCTTCGGTTTTCTCTAACCAACGCAGTACTGCAGTTGCTCCTTCGTTGCCTGCAAATTCAGCAGGTTTGCAAGCAAGAAATTCTTTGAAAGTGCAACCGGGCGTTGTGGCTTTTATTTTCTTAGTAGGTGGAGCCTGTCGTGGATTATTATCGTCATGATTGCCGCCTCCATTTACACTATGACTAAAATTATCTTCCTGAGTACGTTTACTAGGAATGATTTGTTGTGGTTCAACAGGTTTCTGAGCAACAGCTACAATTGCTGGAATAGCATTAGCTATCCCTTGAGTGACGATGTTCTCAATATCTTGTCTAGTTATATACTTGTTTTCCTGATTTTGTTCAGATTGATTCCCTTCATTAACTGGTTCATTACTAGCGTTTTCCATCTGATAATTATTATAATTATAACTATTAGTATCAAATAATTGTAAATAAACAATTACACAGAATCACATAAAATCTTACAACACAGATATATATCCAAAATTGTCGATGTTTCGACTTCTATTTTGCTTTATATATTATATAGGCATCCATACACACTGTTTATCTTACAATGTTTTATTTCCCATTTTACAGAGTTATATTTAAATATTATTATTATTATACAGACATTCTTCCCAACCCCACTATTCTTTGGTCAACTGGCAGTTTAGTAGCGACGCTCCCTTTCGTCGTATTTCCAGGAAATTTGTTCCCCCATTTCCCGGATTCTATTCCCTGTACCTATCAGCTCTTCACCGAACTGACGGAGTTCGGCTAAGTTTTCGTTGCTCATTGGAGGATTGGGGATAGGTTCTGGATCAAACTGTGGAAGGAAAGAATAAGGACTGTTGATGATATTTTCGAATTGCCAGTCATTTGTCCACCATTCTTCCATTTGGCCTAAAGGTCGAGTGTGGATTAGTGGGTCTGGAATAGCTGGTTCCAGATTTACAGGAAGTTGGGTTTCTAGGTAAGGATATAGATTATTATGGATAGGGCTAATGACATCACAATTTGCCAGTAGACGGTCTATTTCGTCTTGGAATGTGATTTCTTCAGTTTGTCTGGAGCTCTCTCCAATTTCTATTCCTTTTTGTTTAGAATCTTTCCTGATTTCTATCTCTGCCGGATTAGAACTTTCTCCAATTTCTATTCCTTTTCCTTTGTCTATAGGGTTTTCTATTTTGGGTAGTTTCCTAGTAACTGGCTTTCTTCTGCGCACTTTCCTCCATCCTACATATCTTCTTTTCTTTTTAAGTTTTGCTTTTTCCAGCGGTGGAGCTTGGAATTCCAGAGCCGGTCCAGAGCCGCGGGGCAGGAAATCCGATGGTATCTAATTAAGTAACAGCGGAAGTCTTTTTAAACAGGATCGATTAATATTAAAACTGCTCGTTTATATAATATAGGGATAAATCCCATAATTTACAATAAAGTGATTTTGTTGGGAAATCTTTATTTCTCAAAACATGTTTCTTTATTTATTTACATTTAGCCACTTTTCTAAGCTTGTAGTGCTCCACGGCACTTTTCCTGTGCTCACAACAGATCACCGGAAACATGTTTGAAAAAGATTTTGTCAGCAGGGAAATACTGAGTGAATCATTCAGTTTTACTAAAACGACTCATTTGTTATAATTCACAGTATTAAGAGATTACAATGTTTCTGATATCAAACCAACTACCCACAGTATTTGTCACTCGACTCTTTTCGGTGACTGTGGTCATATCACCATTGGCTGCCCCAATGAATGACGGTTATCACTAAATTTAGGTTCGCCCACCTAAAGTGATAAAACTGCAATACTGTGCACAATACCCCACATACCAGCTGTAATTTGGTGATTACATAAACTTAATCACTGTAATTATAACTTTGAAAATATTTTAAGAATTTATAAAGCAATTTGATAAAAAGAGAATGACTCACATTGTAGATTTAACGAGCAGAATATAAGCCTATTGATTAGCCTTGATTAACCTAATTTAAATAACAATGCACACACAACAGGTTAGTAACTAATACAGTAGTTACGACAATTCACGAGATTAAACCCTCACAACAATTTATAAGTGCAATACTTAACAATTCAGCGGATTCTCAACGAATGACAGAGTATAGTCCGAATTCAAGCAGTACTCAAACATTCAAGTCGAAATCACGATGAATTAACAAAGTATAAACTCAATTTGAGTGGCACTTAAACAATCGTTGGATAGTTATAATCGATCGGACGTTGAATCGTAATAGCGATCGAGTTATTACCCTGATTGCGGCAGCGTTTCGAGATTAGTGTGTGTTTGTGTATTAATCGAACTATAACCCAGTCTACGTAAACTGAATTTACGTCGTTTCAAAGACAAAATTCAAGTCCCAAGGCCCTGTATTTATACCCAAAAAATGTCCCCCCTCGCGCCACGCAAAAGGATCTCCTGTGTGCGTCGCGTGGCGCGAGAGACCCTAGTCTAGCATAGGGTGGGTTCGTGTCCAGGTAGCTTGGGTGAGTTGGTTTCGTATTATTTTAAATTTTTTACAGCAAACTGTAAGGATATTACCGAATAGGGTTTACCCCCCCTGAGTTTTAGGGGCCCTGATCCTGATTCCGATTGTTCTAAAAATTTTAGGGTTAGTGCAGAATTACTTGGGTTTCTCAATTAAGGTTTTCTTAATAGATAATTAACCTACTAAGTATTAATTTTAGTGAGAGTTGTTACAAAATGCAACAACCCCTTCATTGCCCGAGAATTCCATTGGTTTACAAGACTAGAATTCTTTATAAGAACAACCATAAGACATGGTTCTTCTTCTTTTGGGAATGGGCACTTGAAGTATGGGTCCATTGTTTACGTTGTGCTCAGGTTCAGTGGGTCGTTTACTGTCATGTTTTCTTTTATTTTCTGCTTCCTTAACCATTTTGATAATATAGGGCATCACATCTATTATCCCTTGTGCCACTATGTGTTGCATGGCACTGTTATCCACTTGGTTTCCATTATTGTTGTTGTTCGGATTATCGTTATCTGGGTTATTGTTACTCTGGTTATCGTTATTCTGGTTTTCCGGGTTATTATCCAGGTTCTCTTGATTCACTTGGTCGGCCATCTGAATTTTTAACATTTACCACTTATTAATATCACAAGATAATATCTTAATACGATTAATCATATGACACGTATTTTGATAAAAAAACGTCGAACATTGCGACTTACTCTTTCTTATATAGTATGCATCTAATACAAACCAGAACTGGAATTTAAAATTACAATATTACTATGCATCATTAACCATGAAGTGGTCTACACTACGATAGATTTATTATATATATATATATATATATTAATATTACTATCTCCACTATCACCTTCATTGATATGGGTTCATCCAGAACTCCATATTACGCTCGTCGTACTTCCAGACGAGTCGTTCTCCAACCTGTCTCATCCTTTCGTTATTTTCTAAAATTTCTTCTCCGATGGTTCGGAGCTCTTGCACATTTTCTGCACTCATTGGGGGTACAGGTGCTGGTACTGGGTCTGGGTCTGGGTACTGTGGCATGGGTTCTTCCTGAGGATAAGGATTCTCTAAGATTTCCCTAATGTATTCATCATTATCATAGTAGGGATCTAGAGGGCCCAGACCTGGGTAGGCTGCTAGGTTTGGCATGGGTTCGTCTGTTAGGCGGTAGCGTTTCACATAATCCCTATGATCATCAAACCACGGATCGTAGTCTAGGTCTTAGGGATTGGTGCTAGTACCCTAGGTATTTCCTCTGGGTTGAAATCATGCATTTGGACTTGGTTATCTGGGTTGTTTTCAATCTCCATTGGCTGGGTGGGAAACAAGGGTAATGGCTGGGGTGCTACTAGTTGCTCCAAGTTTGGGTCGGCAACTGTGGATGCTAAAATATAGAAGTTTGCTAAACTCCTATTAAGCATGTCTTGGGTGTGGGTATCGGTTTCTCTTTTAGCGGCTGCTAGCACTCGCTGCTGTTGTAACTTTTTCATTCTTTTCCTACGCTCATGTGCTCCCCTACTGAACCATCCTCTCTTTTTCTAAGAGAATGGCTCTTCAGACTGAGCCTTAAACACGAATATCCCATCTTAATTGTCAGCTGAATACACTGAGAGGGCAGGCTGTGAAGTGGTGCCTTCGCTTCTAGGTGAGCCAGACAACTGACGATAAGCGTCAGAGGGTCCTCGATCACTCATACTGTAAACTAACAAATAGTCAAATAACACACGACAATAAAATACAGATATACACGTATTTCCGTAATTTATTTCCTAACATTTTGAATAATATATTGGTGTCAGCAGAACACTTCTGTGGCTGAATTAGTGGCTTAGCTCTGATACCACCTTCTGTCGCAACCCTCGTCCCCTATCTGTCCTGGGAACGGGCGGCCGCGAGACCAGTTTTGGTGGTATCGGTATTTATCATTTTGGCAGCGGAAATTACATCAGGACCGTAGTTAGGAAATATTTTATCAAAGTAAATACCACACTTTATAAATATATTGGGATAAAACCCAAGTTTCATTACAAACATTTTCATAGGGAAAATCCATTTTTTATTGAATAAAACATCTTCTTTTATTTAGGTAACTTTTATAGCCACTTTTCCAAGCCTTCAGTGCTATCTAGCTGGCTTCTAGTTAGCTTTCACATTTTGTTACCTGAAACGCGTTTAAAAACATTTTGTCAGTGGAAAATACTGGTGAGTGAATCCCAGTTTAATCAAGAAGAGTTTTATCCTTTAATAGTATTGAGAGCGATTACAATGTTTACATTTACACAATTACTCATTCAGTACTGTCAATCCTGACTGGTGGGTCATATTACCCATTGGCTAACTCTTTGTCCAATGGTAACGTGTTCCACATTTTTTATACAAAACCCCAACATACCGGCAGTAATTGAAGAATTACAAAGACTCAATCACTGCTTAATCACATTGTAAAATATAAAAGGTTTTGTAAAACATTTTACAAAAAGGAGATTACTCACATTGATCTCTTAGATTTTCTTTAAGTTCCCTTGTGATTATCTATAATTTATACAAATGCACACGCGTTAGTATAATAACCCAATATTTACATTAGTAATACCCTCCCCGAGACGGCATTCCAACGACTACGTCGGGCAGAACCACGACAGTCGTTACGGAACCCTGGATCAATCGGGCAGCGTATCTAATACGTAACCAGGGTTATGATACTTACAACGAGGCAGAACTTCGTTAATTAGGGGCGGTATTATGCACGGAAATTATGTTATCTATGCAGAAATTCGAGAGAGAAAGCGTGAAATGAGCGAGTTCGACTGAAGACTGAAGGCCCTTATTTATAGGTGACCTTTCACCTTCCCTCGCGGCCCGCGTAAGAGAGAGGAAAGGCCTACGCGGCCCGCGTAGTAGGGTAAGTATGCCCTAGCTATGACTGATCAGCACCATAGCTTCGACACGAGCCCAACACGTGGCGGAACCGGGTGCAGCCCTGACTCCGAGCTGGCGCGCCCCGCGTAGACCCTGATGTGGTCTTACGCGGCCCGCGAGCGATGTTAAAACTTTGTTTTTATTTACTTTTTAATAGAAATAAAGGTATTCAGGGCTCGTTTTCGCATACGGGGTGTATTTTAGGACATATTGGGATGTTTTAATATATATTAGGGAGTCGAAAATATTTAGGAGGGTTGTTATAGTAGGGTTCTAGAGTGAACACTAGGCTGAGAGTGAACTGTGTGAACTAATCTGGGTCATTGGAGTACATCATCTAGAGATTTTTAATAATGGCAATATTGTAATTATAATTTTGTAACTTCCTTTTAAATTAATTGACAGAGCGGTATTTGTGTCTTTTGTAAATTGCATTTATTAAACAATATAATCAAAATCTCTAAAATCTCGCTAGTTTTCGTATATACAAAATACACAACTGTTAGTGTATACACTTGTGTACAGTCTCGCTAGTATCAGTTTATACTAGACATACAAATGTTAGTTTATACAGATGTGTACACTCTCGCTAACTTTCAATTTATACAGGATATATATCTGTTAGTTTATACACATGTGTACAGTCTTGCTAACTATCACTTTATACCTGATACACAACTGTTAGTTTATACACATGTGTACAGTCTTTTATACATTTGCGTATTATTCAGAAATGGTTACATATATTTATATCAACAACATATAGTATACTATGCATGCATACAAGTAGATTCATATAAAAATTATGAAATTAATGAAAACCAAACATATCACATGTATGCAAAACTAAATAACTTAATCACATATTCAAAGAAAAGTTAATGCCCGAAAATAACTACAATTTCAATCTTAGAGAAATTTTATAATATTTATTGAAAATTATAAAAAGTTAAAAACAATATATTATGATATCTATATATACGGATAATAAAAGAAAAACAATATTCAAGTTAAAATTAAAACAAAATCTATGGATAAAGAAATGATAGAGAAATAATTAAAAATGAGATATATATATATATATAGGTAGAGGATCCCGTAAAAAGTGCTCAAAGTGTGAGAAGTGTATTATAACACTATATATAATACTATATAACACCATATAAACACCGTATCACAATATGTAAGACCAAATAATACCATATAACACTATGTAACACTATATATCATTATATAACAAATATAACACTATAGGTTGTCTGATAGCATATCTATGATAGATGTTGTTTTGGTCAAAAATTACCGAAGCAATTAAGTGATCAAATTAGTTAAGTGAGGTAGTGTGCTAGAATTATGTGTGAAAAATATGTTAACCAAGTTAATTGTAAAAACAGTTTCAGGATACGGCTTAGGATATAAAGTTGTATCTATGATCAAACATTGCGCAAAAAAGTAAAGGTTGACACGTGATGTACGAGGAAAGCCCTTGATCAATCTAGATCGCCGGCACAAAACCGCGAGAGCTGACAATCGCAGCTGCCTTGTTCTTCTATTACTTCAAATATCAGGATACAGTGCAGGATGTGATGCGGATCAACTAGGTGTTACAATGTAATTCGAATACAAGTGTTTGTGTATAGTGTTTGCAGTGAGCTAGAGAGCAAAAGTGTTCGAAAGTGTGTGTGTGTGAAAGTTGCGTGCCTTAATTTGATACGTCCCCATCTATTTATAGTAAAAGAAATGCAACAAACTATCCTAAATAACCGGGATCCGGCGAATATTCCCCACTCGAACGTTGTAGACCTGGTCTTTCGGGTTCAACGTCTCTCACATAACAGATACGCCCGAGTCTTGAGGAGAAGAAGTCCATCTGACCGTTAGTAACCCACAGCACCTAACCTGCACGTGGTTAATTCAATTAACCCCAGGATATCACCCAGGATGTTAGCAATATCGTAATCCAGTATCCTGATCACAAGCAAACAACCAAAAGCAGGATATTAGTCAGGATATGTACGCTCAGAAAATGATCCATAACAATTGTCCCCAAATATATCTGTTGGTGTACCAATCCAACGGATATATTTAAAAATTATATCTCGTAAATCAAGGAAATTAAATCGAAACGACGGTCAAGATCACATCATAACTTCCAACGCGCTTTTAACTCGATGGAGATCTACAATGCTCCTATATCTTCTCTCTTTTTGTTTGAAAAGCAGATATCTCCAACGGAGTCTCCAGGTAATTTCCTACTTTTCATTCATCTTTTATCGATCTTTCTTTCTTTATCTGCAATGGCTGCCAGAACTTATTCCCAAACTGGTGAATCATCCGAGACCTTCATTCAGCAGAATCTTCTCATAAATCCCGAGAAGGAAGTCAGTGCTTTTGATAACGCAGACATTGTGGCTTTGAGAGCTTCCGGTGCTTTCCCCGATAACACAGTCTTTAGACCATTCGATCAGTCAATTCGATCGGATGTTTCTTCTACTGATTGGATCTGCTTCCCAGCATACCCTTTCTCGCTAGGTCTTCGATACCCTTTTCCCGAATTTATGATGCAATTCTTCCGGACCACCGGTATCTCCTTTGCTCAGACCATGCCCATGGTCTGGAGGGTATTAATCGTACTCAACCAAATTAAAAACCTTCACTGTCCCAACCTTTGTATCGAAGAACTGCCAATCGCTTACCGCCTTCGATCTCATGGTTCTAGCCGGTTTTTGCTTTTTTCGACTTCCAACAAACCCCTTATTCTTAAAGCCACCAAAAAACGAAGACGGATGGCAACGCAAGTTCTTCTTCGTCAAACGAGACTCCATTGCTGAGGGTGCTAGCCTTCCGGTGGAGTGGTTAACCACCGGTAGGGTTATGAATGTTCCAATGTACCTTTAGATTTTTATTTTTTGCTAATATCCTTCTTTTAGATTCCTTTGCAGTGAATTTCAAGGAAGTAGCTCCCCCTACTGCGGAATCAGAGAAAAGAATCAAAATTGTTTACCAATTACCTGCAAGTGACAGGAGTTTTACCACACATATCCTGAGTTCCAGTCAGTACTCGTCATCTGAAATGTCTGGTAAGGATTACTTTTAAAATAATTAGTTAACACAATATAATAGAATGAAGAGTGATAAAGATGTAAAACTTTTCCCTTTACGCAGCACCAGCCAAGATCCCCGAAGTCTTTGACCTCGACGAGTTGGACAGTTATTCTGATCAGGTTCAAATTAAGAAGGAACCTAGCCCCAAGGCCACAGCCTCATCCAAACCCAGCAGTTCCAAAGCCATCGTCCTTCCCAAACCTTCGCCGGCTACCAGGCCCCGGAGTTCAAGCTCCCGCAAAAGGAAATAGCCCGATTCCCCCGTCATCTCTGACACATTTCCCTATGAGAATTACGGGTTCATCGAAGCAAGCGGGTTTATGACTTCCTTTCTCAACCAGGTCAGTATTCTCAAACCATATCCTGTAGCTTATACCACTTACAAGGATTTATCAAAATCAATACCTGTCCTCTTATTTTTGCAGGGTCTTGAACGTCTGGTTCATCTATATCAAAAATCTCGCGGGCTCAACAAGACGCTTGAATCCAAGTTAAAGAAAGCCGAAGTTACGATCTCCGATCAAGGCATGATTGCAGCCGCTAAATCTCGGCATTACGAGGAGAAGTTCAAGACTATGACTCAAGAACACCAGACTGCTCTCAACAAAGCTACTCTCCAGGCCCAAGCCGATCTTGACGCTGCCCATGCTCAACATGAACGGGATATGGTCAGCTACCGGGAAAGCCTTAAGAGTTCTGTCATCACTTCTCTCCTCCAGGCCAGGCTGAAGATGGCCCATGAAGCCAAAACACTAGGCTTTGAATGCCCTTCTTGGGACGTCGGTGCCTTGGAAACGAAGCTAAAGAGCCTCGGCGGCACTTCTGCCAAACCAGCTGCTGAAGGATCTTCCAAAGCAGTTGAAAAACCAACCAATGTTGAGAGAGATGCTGAGGCGGATCCCGAGACGGATGCTGCTGAAATTATCACGAACGAAGAAGGCGCTGCCTCCTAGAACTTATTCTCTTTAAATTGTTTGAACAATTTTATGTCATATGAACAATTTTTATTTCTGCATCAAAACAATTTGATAGCCGAAGGTAGATGGGTCCTGGGTTTTAGGATGAAACCTTCGGTTATCAACTGGTATCGCTTATTTCAAATAACTTTATCTTTCAATCGACTTGCTATTGTTTTCTGTATTTAGCTTTGCAAAATTTTGTACAACTATCTTTTGAAAATATCCTGATCAATATACTCAGTGATATATTATGAAAGCTTTCATTAAATAGAACTTCTAAAAATTCAATCAACTTTAGAGTAAACTTTTAAAGAATAAAAGATAGTCCACTTTCTAAAACCTGTTTTGGCAATACTTGTTTGATCAAGGTTTTAATTTCAAACTAGTATCACTTCCAAATATTTTAATCAAATATCCTGAAAAGTAATTTGAAAATACATTTTGAGAATATATCCTGAGAATTTATCCTAATCAGGATGCTTAAGCTTTTGTTAAACATAGTTTCAAAAATTCAAATAATAACGTTTACAAAGGAAAGATCATACCAGGAATAGAGTGTAACCCTATTCTCAAACTTCAATCCTTTTGCAACTTTTCCAATAAAGATGTCCCCTGCCTGAGACACTTAGTGTACTAGGTCCGAGCTTTATCCTTTGAGCTTTACACAATTGCCTCAGTAGGAATGTCCCATGTGCATAATGTCTTCGAATACTTAGAAATTTTCTGGACATCAGTTCCAATTGTATAGACAATTTTTCGTGTTACAGGGGTAAAACCCAAAAATGTACTGGAGATAAATCCTTCGTATCCTGGGGGAAATCCCAAATTTTCGTGTGCTACAGGCGGGAGTGTATAAACTCCAAGACTTAGAAAGGTGAAAACCTTTAAACCTTAGAGAGTATGAAAATACCGTTTCGTGAGAGAGGGTGATCAATCCTCATATACCTTTAGGATTCAGGATATAGCCAATAGTAACGAAATTGTCAGCCACTTTTACATGGACTGGTCCCGCCACCTTGAACTATTCCCGAATAACTTACGCTCCAGGCGGAGTGTTTAAACCCAATTCGGAAGAAAGGTGAATACCTTTAAACCTGTGAAGGGATCAGGATCCCTTATACGTGAGAGAGGGGGCCAATCCTCTAATCTTCCGAAGTATCCTGAGTGTGTATCCTGGTGCTATATCCCGAAGCATGTACTGCAAAACATCTTCAAACTAAGGTGGGTGTTAGCTTGACTAACACCCCTCCGATGCTTAAGTCAGTATTGGGTTTCAAAGAATAAATCAAATCATACATATTTAAGAGAGATAGAATTATACCATCCTGAGTTAGAAATTAAATTCTAAACTCACTTGAAATAAAGCTTAAGGTGTATAGCATTCCAAGATCTTGGTAGCATATCCCCCTCCATATTCTTGAGTCGGTATGCACCTTTTCCTGATTCTGATTCAACCTCATATGGTCCTTCCCATTTTGGAGCCAGCTTTCCATCAGCAGGATTAGTAGTTTTCTGAAAAGCCTTTCTTAACACCCAATCTCCAACTTTGAACCTTCTAGTCCTTATATTCTTGTTGTATGCTCTGGATATCCTTTGTTGATATGCTGCCATTCTTAGCCGTGCTGCATCTCTTGTCTCATCAATAGTATCCAGCTCCTGGCATAGGACTTTAGGATTCTGCTCAGGATTCCTGAGGTTGGATCTTGCTGTGGGTATCACCATTTCTGTCGGGATCACCGCTTCTACTCCAAACACTAAGGAAAATGGGGTTTGACCAGTTGCATTTTTTACCGTCGTTCTATCAGCCCACAAAACAAACGGTAGTTCTTCTGCCCATCTTCCTTTCTTGGCCCCTAATCTCTTCTTCAAGTTGTTGACAATTATCTTGTTTGAGGATTCAGCTTGTCCATTTGCTTGAGGATGTACCGGGGTAGATGTAATCATTTTGATTCCCCAACTCTTGCAGAAGTCAGTAGTCCTTTTACTTATAAATTGAGATCCGTTGTCACAAATTATCTCAGCTGGTATTCCAAACCTAGTCAGGATATTCCTTTTTATGAAGGATACCACTTCCTGATCTCTAACTTGAACAAATGCTTCTGCTTCAACCCACTTGGAGAAATAATCCGTCATTGCCAACATGAAAACCTTTCCTCCTAGGTCCTTTGGAAGCTTTCCCACTATATCCATACCCCACTTCATGAACGGCCATGGGGAAACAATAGGATACAACGGTTCAGCAGGCTGATGTAATATGTTACTATGTCTTTGACATGCATCACATCGTCGAGCATATTCTGTGGCATCTTTCCTCATCGTCGGCCAATAATATCATGTCCTTAATATTTTTGAGAATAAGGACATGCCCCCAGTATGGTTGCCACAATCCCCTTCATGTATATCCTGAAGTACTTCTTTGGTCTCGGGATCCTCCAAGCACCTCAAATATGGTCCTGCAAGAGATTTCTTATATAAAACATCATTTATAATAGTGAATCGTGATACCTTCATTCTAAAGGCTTTAGGGTTCTCATTCTTTGGGATGTGTCCTTCCTTGAGATATCTCATGATTGGAGCCGTCCAGGACTTAGGATCCTCCTCGGGATACTCCTCATCGGGATTCTGAGTACTTATTACTTCCTTATCCTGAGGATGCGTCGCAGGATATAGGATATGTAATATTGGTATTCGGGTCCCTTCCGGTATCCTGACCGATGATCCCAGATTTGCTAAGGCATCAGCTTCAGCGTTATCCTCTCTTGGTACCTGTTCAAGTGTAAAAATATCGAAATATCCTACTAATTTTTTGAGAATTTCGAGATACTCGATTAACTTCTCTCCTTTAACTGCATAGGTTCCATTAAAATGATTAGTGATTAACAAAGAGTCAACATATACTTGCAAATTCTTGATATTCATATGTTTAGCCAACTCTAATCCTGCAATTAAAGCCTCATATTCTGCCTCATTATTGGTAGCAGGAAATTCACACCTAATAGCCTGGGGTAATATGTCCCCCTGTGGCGATTTTAGTAGTATACCTAAACCTATACCTCTTACGTTAGATGCACCATCAGTATACAATGTCCAACATTCTAAGTTTTCTCCTAGCTGTTGTACTTCTAAATCTACTTCGTTTTGAATGTCACTACTGAAATCAGCCACAAAGTCAGCTAAAGCCTGAGACTTTATGGCATTTCTAGGCTCATATACTAAATCATAAGCACTCAGTTTTACTGACCACTTAGCCAACCTACCTGACATCTCGGGTTTCCTAAGCACGTTTTTAACAGGATAATTGGTTTTAACATGAATCCTATGTGTCTCAAAATAATGTCTGAGTTTTGTTGATGCCATAACTAGGGCTAATATCAATTTCTCTAGATGAGAATATCTAGTTTCAGCATCTAGTAAACTTTTACTAACATAATAGACAGGATATTGCTGACCTTCATGGTCCTTTATAAGAACGACACTTACAGCATTCCCTGATACAGCGAGGTATAGGGATAGTGGTTCACCATTTTCAGGCTTCATCAATAGAGGTGCAGTTGAGAGATATCTCTTCAAATCCTGCAAGGCTGCTTCATTCTTTTCTTCCCATTCGAACTTCTTATTCTTCTTCAGGATATCATAAAATTCCTTGCATTTTTCCGAGGATCTTGAAATAAATTTGTTCAATGCTGCTACTCGGCCTGTCAACCGTTGAACATCCTTCATATTTGAAGGTGATTTGATATCCAAGATGGCTTTGATCTGCTCCGGGCTTGCCTCTATTCCTCTTTTGGTCACCATATATCCTAGAAACTTTCCTGCCCCCACTCCGAAATGGCACTTAGCAGGATTCAGCTTCATGTTATACTGATCTAGGATATCAAATGCTCCCTTAATATCATGGAGGTGATCCTCAGCCTTTTTAGATTTCACCACCATATCATCGATGTATACCTCTATTGTGTCCCCCAGCTTATCTTTGAACATCATGTTCACCAATCTCTGGTATGTTGCACCTGCATTTTTCAAACCGAAAGGCATAGCAGTATAGCAATAAATACATGTTGGTGTCATGAAGGCAGTATCCTCCTGGTCCGAAGGCTCCATTTGAATCTGCTGAAATCCTGAGGATGCGTCCATGAATGTTAACATCTCATGCCCAGCAGTAGCATCCACCATTGCATCGATATGAGGAAGAGGAAATGGGTCTTTAGGACAAGCCTTATTTAAGTCTGTGTAATCTACACAGACTCTCCATTTCCCATTTTTCTTCTGTACTACGACCACATTTGCCAGCCATCTTGGAAACTTGACTTCTCTGATCATTTTGGACTTCAACAACCTTTCAACTTCCTCTTGTATGATTGTATTTCTTTCATGAGCAAACTTCCTTCTTTTTTGCTGAACAGGCTTGAACGACCTGTCAATTCCAAGCTTGTGAGTAATAATGTCTTTGGATATACCTGTCATATCCTCATGCTTCCATGCAAATGTTGACATCCTGCACTTCAAAAAGTTAGTTAATTGTTCTTCAATATCCTGAGGGATATTGGTTCCTACGAGCACCGAGATATCAGGTGTTGTGGGCTAATTTCTGAGCTCATAGCCTAAGAAATATCTTGGCTTTTATCTTGATTAAATAATATCTGTTCATATCCGGGGTGCGGATTCAGGGTATTGGTAATATCCTGAATGGTATCCTCAGGATCACTAACGGATTACGTGCAGGTATGTGGGATGGAAGCTAGCAACGTTCACAAAGACTTGTTCTGCGGAAGACTCGGTCCAAACCGTTCAAAGAAAGACGTTGAAGCCTTATTACTCGGTCTACAACGTTCGTGATGGAATATTCGGAGCATCCCATATTTATAGGGATATTTGTTTGTATTTCGTTACTATAAATAGGAGGAACACCAGATCGAATAGGACACAACAATTTCACTGCAATCACACTCACTACACACTAACACTTGCTCTTTCGCAATTTGTACTCTCACACGAATTCATTGTAACACTTAGCGATCTGGTTGATATCCTGCACTGTATCCTGAAGTTTAAAGCAATAAGAAGAACAAGGCAGCTGTGATTGTCAGCTCCCGAGGTTTTATGCCGGCGATCTAGATTGATCAAGGGCTTTCCTCGTACATCTCGTGTCGTTTCCTTTACTTTTTGCTTATTATTTGCTCACTGTTTGATCGCAGATACAGCTCAATATCCTGAGCCGTATCCTGAATACTGATTTTCTAAATAACTCAACAAGCATATTTTCCATAAACTTTTTAGCACACTACCTCACATTACTAATTTGATCACTAAATTGCCTCGGTAATTTTTGACCAAAACAATTTGGCGCCCACCGTGGGGCAAGTGGTGCTCTCTTTACTAAAATTTTTTGTTAAATCACTAATCGGTTTTTTATTTTCAAAACTTTTTGCTACATTGTCCACAATGGCCTCACGATCAAACATGAGTTCCTCTACTATGTCTGCTACGACTTCTGCTACTACAGGTTCGGTGCTTCCACCACCTCCTCCAAGAATGCCAGCCTCTACACGACCTCAGGATATTATCCCTACTCGCACTGTTCAAGAATCTGCCCCTGTTTTAGCATCTAACGACGAAATTTTAACCTTGTTTGGAAGTGTGCAGGAACAAATGAGGCAGCAGCAGGAAACAAACCAAATGCTTTTAAGGGAAATACAACTCCTGAAGTCTGGCTCGAGCAGATCCGCTGAAGATACTGTCACTCCATTACAACCCAGAGCTTTGAACTTCAGTTCAGCCGTGTATACAGAGGATAACAGGGGGAATATTGTGCCCAGCCTTCCTCAGAATCATACTCCTGAAATACCCTCCTCGGTCAGGATATCGACCATAAGGAGCTCAGGATATGCTTCAGGATATGGGCAGAATCCTCCAACGAGTAACATATTAAATAATAATAATACTCATGCTACTAACAATAGTGGATCCTTGCAGGATACAGGTGTGACGTCAGCACTTACCAGGGAACTTCAAAAGTTGAAGGAAATGATATCAAGTGTACCCGGGGTGGTCCAGCCAATCCCGGAAGTGTCTCAAGATAGCCATAAGATATCTCGCTTTGCATATCCTATCTGTGATGCTGAGATTCCAAAGAGGTTCCAAACCCCCAACATGAAGCTTTACGACGGAACGACGGATCCTGAGGAGCATATTGCTCAGTATAGGGAGAGGATGGAGATCAACCCTATCCCTCCGGATCTCAAGGAGGCATGCTTGTGCAAGGGTTTTGGTTCAACCTTGACAGGATCAGCTTTGAAGTGGCTCTTGAATGTTCCCCCGCATTCAATTACATCTTTTGCTCATTTAGTAAATTTATTCAAAAGTCAGTTTTCTTGTAGTAGGAGCTTTGAAAAATTAACAAGTGATCTCTACAGGATAACGCAGGGGCCTCAGGAATCCCTTAGGGATTATGTGAACAAGTTTAGCCGAGAATCACTAGACATTCCTCATCTTGATGTTGCAACAGCTGTGCAAGCTTTCAAGATGGGGTTGCAAAAGGATTCTCAATTCTACCAAGACCTTGTGATGAACCCATGCAGGAACCTGGATGAAGCTCGGAACAGGGCCCTAAGATACATTCGATTGGAAGATGACAGAAGGATGCAAGAAAGGATGAACTCATCCAACACTTATGAGTCAACTAACTGGAAGTCGGAATCCTCATTCAAGTCGTATCGGTCCAAGCCATATGGCAGGAATGAGAACAAGAGAGTGAATGCTGTTGATGATGAGGATCCTGAAGAATATCCTGAATTATCTGAATATTGCTTTTCTGTTAACATTCCTGAATTGATGTATGCCATGCAGGGTCTAGGGGACAAGGCAAGATGGCCTCGGAAGAATCAACAAAAAGCGGATTGGAAAGACAAATCAAAATGGTGTGCTTTCCACGAAGATTTCGGACATATGACCGAGGATTGCATTGCTTTGAGGAAAGAGATAAGCTATCTTCTAAGCAAGGGATATTTGAAAGATCTCTTGGGAAGAAAGAAGAATAAGGGTCAGGATACTGAGAAGGATCCTGAGCGAGCAGCCTCACCTCCCGCGGATGCCAAGATAATCAACTTCATTTCGGGAGGATCCGACATTTGTGGGACTTCGTATTCGGCAGCAAAGAGACATGCAAAAGAAGCTAAGGCCGAAAGGGGAGACAAACCTGTCAGGATGACTACACTCACAACTGACAAAGTGATCACATTTGATGCCGATGACAGGGATACTGTCCAGGATCCTCACCATGATGCTCTGGTAATAACGTTATATGTGGCTAACCATTTTGTACGCAGGATATTGGTTGATAATGGCAGCTCCGTCAACATAATCCAACTAGAGACGCTTAAAAGAATGAATGTATCTCCAATGGATATCACTTCGAAGTCCACCGTGCTTGTTGGGTTCAGTGGAGAGGCCAGAAACACAGTAGGAGAGATAAAGTTGCCGGTGTACGTTGAAGGAGTCAACTCGATACAACGTTTCTGTATGATGGACTCTCTATCCTGCTATAACATTATATTGGGAAGACCGTGGATTCACGATATGAAAGCCGTGCCATCAACATATCACCAATGCATCAAGATACCTACCCCCTGGGGAGTTGTTAAAGTTGATAGCGACCAGCAGGAGGCGAAAGAATGCTACTCATCCTCAATGAAATCCTCAACCAAACCTAGTGCAGCATAGCAATTAAAGATGCGGGCCCAGGATATCGTGGAGGATCCGGAGCAGGATGTGAAGAAAATTGTCCTGGACCAGGATAATCCCGATATTTCGGTGCTCGTGGGAACCAATATCCCTCAGGATATTGAAGAACAATTAATTAACTTTTTAAAATGCAGGATGTCGACGTTTGCATGGAAGCATGAGGATATGACAGGCATATCCAAAGATATTATTACTCACAAGCTTGGAATTGATAAAACATTCAAGCCCGTGCAACAAAAAAGAAGAAAGTTTGCTCCTGAAAGCAATACAATTATTCAAGAAGAAGTTGAAAGATTGTTGAAGTCCAAAATGATTAGAGAAGTCAAATTCCCAAGGTGGCTAGCAAACGTGGTAGTGGTACAGAAGAAGAACGGAAAATGGAGAGTCTGTGTGGATTACACAGACTTGAATAAAGCTTGTCCTAAAGATCCATTTCCTCTTCCCCATATTGATGCGATGGTAGATGCCACTGCTGGGCATGAAATGCTGACTTTCATGGATGCATCCTCAGGATTTCAACAGATCCAAATGGAGCCTTCTGACCAGGAGGATACTGCCTTCATGACACCAACAGGTATTTATTGTTACACAGCTATGCCTTTTGGTTTGAAAAATGCAGGTGCAACATACCAAAGATTGGTAAACATGATGTTCAAAGACAAACTGGGGGACACCATGGAAGTGTACATTGACGATATGGTAGTAAAGTCAAAGAAAGCTCAGGATCACCTCCAGGATATTAAAGGAGCGTTTGATATCCTGGATCAGTATAATATGAAGCTGAATCCTGCTAAGTGCCATTTTGGAGTGGGGGCAGGAAAATTTCTAGGATATATGGTGACCAAAAGAGGAATAGAAGCAAGCCCGGAGCAGATCAAAGCCATCTTGGATATTAAATCACCCTCAAATATGAAAGATGTTCAACGATTAACGGGGCGAGTGGCAGCATTAAACAGATTTATCTCAAGATCCTCAGAGAAATGTAAAGATTTTTATGATATCCTGAAGAAGAACAAAAAATTCGAGTGGGGTGAGAAGCACGAAGTGGCCCTACGGGAGTTAAAGCAATATCTTTCAACCGCACCTCTACTAATGAAGCCTAAGAATGGTGAACCATTATCCCTATACCTCGCGGTATCGGGGAACGCTGTAAGTGCCGTCCTTGTAAAGGACCATGAAGGTCAGCAATATCCTGTTTATTATGTTAGCAAAAGTTTGTTAGATGCTGAAACTAGGTATTCTCACTTAGAAAAATTAATACTAGCATTAGTCATGGCATCAACAAAACTTAGACATTATTTTGAAACTCATAGGATTCATGTTAAAACAAATTATCCTGTCAAGAATGTGCTTAGAAAACCAGAGATGTCAGGCAGGATGGCTAAGTGGTCGGTAAAGCTAAGTGCCTATGATTTAGTATATGAACCTAGGAATGCCATGAAGTCTCAGGCTTTAGCTGACTTTGTGGCTGATTTTAGTAGTGACATTCAGGATGAGGCAGACCTAGAAGTTCAACAATTAGGAGAATCCTCAGGATCCTGGACATTATGTACAGATGGTGCATCTAATATAAGAGGAGTAGGATTGGGAATACAACTAAAATCGCCACAGGGGGACATATTACCCCAGGCTATTAGGTGTGAATTTCCTGCTACCAATAATGAAGCAGAATATGAAGCTTTAATTGCAGGATTGGAGCTGGCTAAAAGTATGAATATCAAGAATTTGCAAGTATATGTTGACTCCTTGTTAATTACTAATCATTTTAATGGATCCTATGCAGTTAAGGGTGAGAAGTTAGTCGAATACCTCGATATTCTCAAAAAATTAGCAGGATATTTCGATGTTTTTACACTTGAACAGGTACCAAGAGAGGATAATGCTGAAGCGGATGCCTTAGCAAATCTGGGATCATCAGTCAGGATACCGGAAGGGACCCAAATACCAATAATACATGTTTTATATCCTGCAACGAATCCTCAGGATAAAGAAGTAGCGGATATTCGGGATCCTGGAGTGGAATATCCTGAACAGTATCCTGAATCCTGGACAACTCCAATTCTGAAATATCTTAAAGATGGACACATCCCCGAAAATGAAAATCCTAAGGCATTTAGGATGAAGGTATCACGATTCACTATTATAAATAATATTCTATACAAGAAATCTCTTGCAGGACCATATTTAAGGTGCTTGGAGGATCATGAAGCCAAAGAAGTACTTCAGGATATACATGAAGGGGACTGTGGTAATCACACTGGGGGCAGATCATTATTCTCGAAAGTATTGAGGACATGATACTTTTGGCCAACAATGAGAAAAGATGCTGCAGAATATGCTCGAAGATGTGATGCATGTCAAAGGCATAGTAACATACTACATCAACCAGCTGAACCACTATATCCTGTAGTTTCCCCTTGGCCATTCATGAAGTGGGGGATGGATATAGTAGGGAAGTTACCGAAGGCTCCGGGAGGAAAAGTATTTATGTTAGCAATGACGGATTATTTCTCTAAGTGGGTCGAGGCTGAAGCATTCGTTCAAGTAAGAGACCAAGAAGTAGTATCCTTCATAAAGAGGAATATCCTGACTAGGTTTGGAGTACCAGCTGAGATCATTTGTGATAATGGGTCCCAGTTTATAAGCAAAAGGACTACTGACTTTTGCAAGAGTTGGGGAATCAAAATGATCACATCTACTCCGGTACATCCTCAAGCGAATGGACAAGCCGAATCCTCGAACAAGATAATAGTCAATAACTTAAAGAAGAGACTTGGAGCCAAAAAAGGAAGATGGGCGGAGGAGTTACCCTTTGTTTTGTGGGCTGACAGGACAACGGTGAAGAATGCAACTGGCCAAACCCCGTTTTCCTTGGTATTTGGAGCAGAGGCAATGATTCCAACAGAAATGATGATACCTACTGCAAGATCTATGCTACAGGATCCTGAACAGAATCCTGAAGTCTTATGTCAGGATCTGGATACTATAGATGAAAAAAGAGATGCAGCAAGGCTGAGGATAGCAGCATATCAACAAAGAATATCCAGAGCATACAATAAGAACATAAGGACTAGAAGATTTCGAGTTGGTGATTGGGTGCTAAGAAAGGCTTCTCAAAATACCACTAATCCTGCCGATGGCAAGCTAGCTCCGAAATGGGAAGGACCTTATGAAATCGAGTCAGAAGCAGGGAAAGGAGCATATCGACTCAGGAATGTGAAAGGGGATATGCTACCAAGATCCTGGAATGCAATACATTTGAAGCTCTATTTCAAGTAAGAGTAGAATTTATTTTCTATCTGGGAATGGTATGTGTTCTATCTCTTTAAAATATATTTGTTTATTATCTTGAACCCAGTACTGACTTAAGCATCGGAGGGGTGTTAGCCAAGCTAACACCCACCTTAGTTTAGAACTGTTTTGGAGGATATGTTTCAGGATATAGCTTCAGGATATATACTCAGGATAAGTCGAAAGATTAGAGGATTGGCCCCCTCTCTCACGATTAAGGGATCCTGATCCCTTCAAAGGTTTAAAGGTATTCATCTTTCTTTCGAATTGGGTTTAAACACCTCGCCTGGAGCGCAAGTTATCTAGGTGTAGTTCAAGGTAGCGGGACCAGTTCATGTAAAAGTGGCTGACAATTTCGTTACTGTTGGCTATATCCTGGATCCTAAAGGTATATGAGGATTGATCACCCTCTCTCACGAAAGAGTATTTTCATACTCTCAAAGGTTTAAAGGTTTTCACCTTTCTAAGTCTAGGAGTTTATACACTCTCGCCTGTAGCGCATGAAATTCAGGGTTTATCCCCAGATATGAGGGTTTACCCCCAATATGCTAAGGATTCTTTTCAGGATATCAGGGGTTCTGCCCTTGGGCATTCGGAATTCATTCGAGTCAAAAGGTAAATACATTTGTGTCTTTGTCAAACGCAGGGGACACACATTATTCTAATTCAAAGGATGGATCCAAGTTTATAAGTATGCACTGGGGACAAATTTATGATAAAGGATTGGAACTGATTCTCTAAGAATCTCTGGTATGATCTCTCCTTTTTATTTGGACAATTTCTGGGTTATATTTCAATATCCCCCAGGATACATTTATGATATATTTATGATATATGTTCAAACCAAACAATTTTCACAAGTAAAATTTGTATGACAACAATAATAAAGTCAAAAGGGTAGTCATATTATTAACATGCCAAAAGGTGTGCTCTTAGTTTCACCTCAAAACAAGGCCCATCCACTAAGAGCACTAGTAGTTCATAACCATATTTACCCAACAGTTGAGGGCTTCGTCTCAAACCGAGACCCATCCACCTTCAACTGTTGTATTGTTCAAAAAACATGCAGGAAATATAAATTGTTCAGGTACGGGAAAGTAAAATGCAGAAAAGTAAATTGTTTGTGGAACTACAGACCAACATTCAGATTCAAAAAGGTGGGCTCTGGCCTTGGCACGTATATCCGTCATCGCCCACCTAAATGCCCTCACACAGCGGCATCACTTCCGACCTTCTCAGACTTTTCCATTCCAGCATCTTGACCAGCATCCTGCGCAACATCCTGACCAATGTCCATTTCAGCATCACCTCCAGCATCTTTCTTCTCTCCAGCTTGGACCACCACCTCCGTTGACTTGGAAGACTCACCGGCTGCAGCAGGAAGTGGCACAGCTTTGCCTCCGAGCTCCTTCAATTTAGCCACCCAGGATTCGACTGGCCAAGATGGACAAACAAGGCCCGTCTCCTTGGCCTCATAGGCCATTTTGATGCGTGCTTGTAGCAGGGAGACGATAGCAGAAGCCTTGATTCCCTCTCGAAAGCTGATCAAGGCCTGATCATGGTCCATTTGAACGCTGGCAAGTTTGACCTCAGCATCTTGGGTGACTTTCTTTAGCAAGCTCTCATAGTGCCGGCTCTTTGCTTCGGCAATAGCACCTTGGTCAGCAACGGTGCCCTCGAGCTGCTTGATCCTGGCTTCATGAAGTGCCACAGTACCACAAGCGTCATTGTACAAGTGGAGCAAATGCTGGAGGCCCTGCACATTGATCACAGGTATGGGGTTAGAATGTATGCTGACTAAGATATCCTACCAGGATATCCTGTTAGGATATACGTGCAGGATATATGTGCAGGATATACATGAAGGATATGCATCAGGATATTACCTTGTTGAGGAAGGATGTCATTGGCTCTAAGGAGTCGGAGAAGCTGAGTTCACCATAGGAGAACCCTTCAAGGCCCTTTCTCTTTTTCGCTGCGGAAGCACGGGTTCTCGGATTGGTCTTAGGAGCCGGGAGTGGCTTGGAGCTGGTGGTAGCAGGAGTCTCCTTCTTGACTATGGCTGGAGTTGGGTAACTGTCAAGTTCATCCAGGTCTAGATAAACTGGGACTTTACTGGAATCTGCACACAGGGAGTAAATTCTAAATCCCTCCTACAAATAACAGATAAGAAGCATATGTGTGCAGGATATCTTGCAGGATCCTTACCAGACATGTTGGCACTTGAAAGAGGACTTGGAGTTGGTGGAGAAGGGTTGAAACTTCTTTCTGCCTCTGGGAGAAGTCTAATGGCGTCTATTCTTTCTTGAGAATTGGCAAGAGGAGGAGCAATCTTCCTGAAATCAGCTGCACAATAAAGAAGATAAGTTAGTTCAGGATATGGAACAGGATAAGCGGCAGGATCATTCTTAAACCCTAAATCCTACCCTTTCTCAACCATTGTACCGGATATTCCGTCCCACCAGGGATTGAGTCCCTTTTTACAAAGAAAAACTTGGATTGCCAACCATCCTCGTTCCTGGTGGCACGAAGTATCAATGGGTCACCGGAAGTAGAATAAAACAGAAATCTACATGATCCGTGGCATCTAAGCTTGTAAGCCAGGGGGAGATCATGGATGGAAAGATCAGGAATGTGGTTTCTCTTGATCTGGTCAAGAACAGATAAAACACGCCAGAGCATTGGCATTGTTTGGCTAAAAGAGATTTTTGTGATCTTAAAAAATTCGGTGATGAAGTCCGGAAAGGGGAATCGTAGCCCTAGGGTAAAAGGGAAATCACTAAAGCATATCCACTCGTTGTAGACCATATCTGACCGGATTTCACGGTCAAACGGTCGGAATACGGTTCCTTCCGGGAAGATACCGGAGGATTTTAAGGCTGACAGGTGGGCACTATCAAAGGTACATGCTTCCTTCTCCGGTTCTTGGAGAAGGTTTTGTTGGTAGAACGAAGGGGCCGAGTCACCTGAACTGGATCTTGTTTGGCGCGGCATTTGATCCACTGAATTTTTCGCCGGAGAGAAAAGATGAAGATAAGTATGAAAGATAGAGAGAAAATGTACCTTTTTCCTTGACGATTATGATTAAAAAAGGGATGAGGGTGAGAAGATATAGGGCATGATGAGTAGATATAGGCTGGGTAGTTGCAGACGGTCACATCACAGGTCTTATCTCTTAATTGCCTCGGTTTGCGTAAAAAATGTAACCGTTAGTAATGAGGATACTAAACGGTAACATTTTTGGGGACAATTGTTGTGGGCTAATTTCTGAGCTCATATCCTGAGAAATATCTTGGCTTTTATCTTGATTAAATAATATCTGTTCATATCCGGGGTGCGGATTCAGGGTATTGGTAATATCCTGAATGGTATCCTCAGGATCACTAACGGATTACGTGCAGGTACGTGGGATGGAAGCTAGCAACGTTCACAAAGACTTGTTCTGCGGAAGACTCGGTCCAAACCGTTCAAAGAGAGACGTTGAAGCCTTATTACTCGGTCTACAACGTTCGTGATGGAATATTCGGAGCATCCCATATTTATAGGGATATTTGTTTGTATTTCGTTACTATAAATAGGAGGAACACCAGATCGAATAGGACACAACAATTTCACTGCAATCACACTCACTACACACTAACACTTGCTCTTTCGCAATTTGTACTCTCACACGAATTCATTGTAACACTTAGCGATCTGGTTGATATCCTGCACTGTATCCTGAAGTTTAAAGCAATAAGAAGAACAAGGCAGCTGCGATTGTCAGCTCCCGAGGTTTTATGCCGGCGATCTAGATTGATCAAGGGCTTTCCTCGTACATCTCGTGTCGTTTCCTTTACTTTTTGCTTATTATTTGCTCACTGTTTGATCGCAGATACAGCTCAATATCCTGAGCCGTATCCTGAATACTTATTTTCTAAATAACTCAACAAGCATATTTTCCATAAACTTTTTAGCACACTACCTCACATTACTAATTTGATCACTAAATTGCCTCGGTAATTTTTGACCAAAACATCAGGATTATCCTGATCCAGGATAACTTTCTTCATATCCTGCTCTGAAGCCTCCACGATATCCTGGGCCCGCATCTTTAATTGCTATGCAGGATTAGGCTTGGTTGAGGATTTCATTGAGGATGAGTAGCATTCCTTTGCCTCCTGCTGATCGCTATCAACTTTAACGACCCACCAAGGGGTAGGGATCTTGATGCACTGGTGGTAAGTCGATGGCACAGCCTTCATGTCATGGATCCATGGCCTGCCTAGTATGATGTTATAGCAGGATAGGGAGTCCATCACACAGAAGCGTTGTATCGAGTTGACCCCTTCAACATATACTGGTAACTTTATCTCTCCTACGGTATTCCTAGCTTCTCCGCTAAAACCAACGAGCACAGTGGACTTCGAAGTAATGTCCATCGGAGATACATTCATCCTCTTCAATGTGTCCAGCTGAATTATGTTGACAGAGCTACCATTGTCCACCAATATCCTGCATACAAAATGGTTAGCAACATATAATGTTATTATGAGAGCATCATGGTGAGGATCCTGGACAGTATCCCTGTCATCACTATCAAAAGTGATCACTTTATCGGTTGTAAGGGTAGTCATTCTGGCTGGCTTGTCTCCCCTTTCAGTCTTAGCTTCCTTCGCATGTCTCTTGGCCGCAGAATACGAAGTCCCACAAATGTCGGATCCTCCTGAAATAAAGTTAATTATTTTGGCATCTGCTGGGGGCGATGCTGCTCGTTCAGGATCCTTCTCAGGATCCTAACCTTTATTCTTCTTTCTTCCCAGCAAATCCTTCAGGTACCCCTTGCTTAACAGGTAACTTATTTCTTTCCTTAGAGCAATGCAATCCTCGGTCACATGTCCGAAATCTTCATGGAAGGCACACCATTTGGATTTATCCTTCCAATCAGCTTTCTGCAGATTCTTTCGAGGCCACCTAGCTTTGTCTCCTAAACCCTGCATAGCATACATTAACTCAGGTATATTAACAGAAAAGCAATATTCAGATAATTCAGGATATTCTTCCGGATCCTCGTCTTCAACAGCATTCACTTTCTTGTTATCATTTCTGCCATATGGCTTGGAGCGATATGGTTTATACGAGGATTCTGATTTCCTGTTGACTGATTCATAGGTTGAGGTAGAATTCATCCTCTCTTGCATCTTTTTGTCATCTTCCAAGCGGATATATCTCAAAGCCCTGTTACGAGCTTCGGAGAGATTCCTGTAGGGATTCATTACAAGATCCTGATAAAACTGAGAATCCTTTTGTAGCCCCATCTTAAAAGCCTGCACAGCTGTTGCAACATCAAGATGAGGGATATCCAAGGATTCCCGACTAAACTTGTTCACATAATCCCTCAAGGATTCCTGAGGTCCTTGAGTTATCCTGTAAAGATCACTGGTTAGTTTCTCAAAGCTCTGACTGCAAGAAAACTGACTGTTAAATAAATTAACCAAATGAGCAAACGAAGTAATTGAGTGAGGAGGAACATTTAACAGCCATTTTAAGGCTGATCCTGTCAAGGTAGAACCGAAACCCTTGCACAAGCATGCTTCCTTGAG
The DNA here is from genome assembly GCA_030545235.1 of Helianthus tuberosus. Taxonomy (NCBI): domain Eukaryota; kingdom Viridiplantae; phylum Streptophyta; class Magnoliopsida; order Asterales; family Asteraceae; genus Helianthus; species Helianthus tuberosus. Next base: position 167,368,513 of record CM060355.1, read on the forward strand.
CTCCGGAGGAATGGGGTTAATCTCCATTCTTTCTCTATATTGGGCAACATGCTCTTCAGGATCCGTAGTCCCATCATACAATTTCATGTTGGGGGTCTGAAATCTTTTTGGGATTTCAGCATCACAGATAGGATATGCAAAGCGGGATATCCTGTGGCTGTCCTGGGATACTTTCGGAGTTGGCTGGACCACTCTAGGCACACTGGATATCATGTCCTTCAATTTCTGAAGTTCCCTAGTAAATGTTGACGTCATACCTGCATCCTGCAAAGATCCACTATTGTTAGTAGAATGAATATTATTATTTGACACGTTACCAGTCTGAGGATTCTGGCCATATCCTGAAACATATCCTGAGCTCCTCACAGTTGACATCCTAATCGAGGAGGGTATTTCAGGAGTATGATTCTGGGAATGACTGGGCATAATATTCCCCCTATTATCCTCAGTATACACAGCCGAACTGAAGTTCAAAGTTCTGGGTTGTAAAGGAGTAACAATATCCTCAGCGGATCTGCTCGAGCTAGCTTTTAAGAGTTGTATTTCTCTTAACAGCATTTGGTTAGTTTCCTGTTGCTGCCTCATTTGTTCCTGCACACTTCCAAATAAAGTTAGAATTTTATCATTAGAGGCTAAAACGGGAGCAGATCCCTGAACACTCCGAGTAGGGATAATATCCTGAGGTTGTGAAGAAGTTGGCATCCTTGGAGGAGGTGGTGGAAGCACCGAACCGGTAGTAGCAGAAGTCGTAGCAGACATAGTGGAGGAGCTCATGTTTGATCTTGAGGCCATTGTAAACAATGTGGCAAAAAGTTTTGAAAACAGAAAACCGATTAATGATTTCAGAAAGATTTTTAGTAAAGGTAGCACCACTTGCCCCATGGTGGGCGCCAAATTGTTTTGGTCAAAAATTACCGAAGCAATTAAGTGATCAAATTAGTTAAGTGAGGTAGTGTGCTAGAATTATGTGTGAAAAATATGTTAACCAAGTTAATTGTAAAAACATTTTCAGGATACGGGTTAGGATATAAAGTTGTATCTATGATCAAACAATGAGCAAAAAAGTAAAGGTTGACACGTGATGTACGAGGAAAGCCCTTGATCAATCTAGATCACCGGCACAAAACCTCGGGAGCTGACAATCGCAGCTGTCTTGTTCTTCTATTACTTCAAATAACAGGATACAGTGCAGGATGTGATGCGGATCAACTAGGTGTTACAATGTAATTCGAATACAAGTGTTTGTGTATAGTGTTTGCAGTGAGCTAGAGAGCAAAAGTGTTCGAAAGTGTGTGTGTGAAAGTTGCGTGCCTTAATTTGATCCGTCCCCATCTATTTATAGTAAAAGAAATGCAACAAACTATCCTAAATAACCGGGATCCGGCGAATATTCCCCACTCGAACGTTGTAGACATGGTCTTTCGGGTTCAACGTCTCTCACATAACAGATACGCCCGAGTCTTGAGAAGAAGAAGTCCATCTGACCGTTAGTAACCCACAACACCTAACCTTCACGTGGTTAATTCAATTAACCCCAGGATATCGCCCAGGATGTTAGCAATATCGTAATCCAGTATCATGATCACAAGCAAACAACCAAAAGCAGGATATTAGTCAGGATATGTACGCTCAGAAAATGATCCATAACAGATGTATAGTGTTATATTTGTTATATAATGTTATATAGTGTTACATAGTGTTATATGGTATTATATGGTGTTACATATTGTTATACGGTGTTTATATGGTGTTATATAATATATTATATATAGTGTTATAATACACTTCTCACACTTTAGGCCCTTTTTACACTATCCTTACCCTATATATATATATAAACATGATCAGGAGAAAACGCCCAAATGTGTGAGAACGGTGAGAATGCATCCTGGCCTAACACGTGGCGCGGAACATTATCAGGGTCTGAGGTGTTTTTTGTCTTTTCAATATTCTTCTTCTTTCCCGATTTTCGCGTGTGACATGCTGCTTCATTTTTGGCGTGCAAGATAATTTTGGCGTTAACTAGAATCATTAATTACTTGGCGTTTTAATGTTTTTCCAAGATTTCTTCTCTTTGAATTAATTCTTTTTGTGTCACATAGTTAATTTTTTTGGCGTTATGGCGTTTTCTAGGTCATTTATTTGGCGTTTTGGGTCTTTTGTTAATAATTGATTACCTTAAATTAATATTTTATAAAATCACAATAATACGAAATCAAAATAAACTAATAGTCTTCCGTGGATGGGATAACATCAGAGATGTACCCATCGCTTTGTTCATCACTTTCTTCAGATTCATCATCATCAAATTTTAGATTGGCATATAACGCCATTAGCTCATCTCTTCTTTGTTGCAGCCTATTCTTGAATATCATTGCAACCCTGGATTTTGGATCGTTCGAAGGTGCTAAATCAAAGAGTTGTTCAATGAGAGATAGCCTCCATGTCTTCAACATTTCCTCCATTGGCATTGAATATTGCACCCCACGTTGATAAGTCACGTCAACCGTTCCTGCTTCTCCATGCATCACCGAACTGCTAAGTGTTGGTAGAGGAGTATCGTCAATATCATCATCATCTTCTGCCAGAAATTTTCTCTTCAATCTTTTTATTACAGTTCGGGTTCGTTCACAATCGTTGGCCATTGGAACCCCAAGGGCCGGGATATCCCTCTGAACCCCTTCATTCATACCAAGCAGGGCCTTGATTGTCCTTACCTGCACCCTTCTCCTATCGGAGAACTTTATGATGAATCATTTCTCTTTCCTTTCAAACCTCCATGCAATAACCTTTGCCATTTTTTGAAGTTTTTGGCGTTTTGGACAATATGTGGCGTTTTTAGTCAATGTTTTTGGCGTGTTTGAGATTGTGTTCTCATGGTCTTCTTTTTATATTGACTTTTTTTTTCCCGCGCATGACAGGTAATTATGGTGTTTTGAAAAATATATATAAATTCAATTCCCCAAGTATTTGGCTTTCAATATAATAAATGTTAGTAATTATGTTGCCATCGTTTCATTTTACTTTTTTTGCAGTTACCGTGTTTTCTTTTCAGATTCATCTGTTTTTAAGGTGTAACACGTCTAATCTATTGACGGCTGTAGTTATGGCGTTTTGTTTTCCAATGGCGTTTAGATAATGATGGGACTTTTTTGTTTTATTTTCTTTGCACATTGTTTTAAGCTTTTTTTTAGATTTTTTATAATAGTACTTGTTCAAAGTAATTTTATTATAGTTTGGTAGTTTTTGGGGCGTTTTATGGCATGATGGCGTTTTACAAGCATTTGCCCGTTTGGCATTTTATTATATTTTTCATTATTGGATTAATGTACTTTTTGTTGTTTATTAGCTGAAATTACATAACAAACAACAGATAAAGAAAATTAAAAAAAAAACAAATAGAAGCAATTTATGATCTAAATCTTCAGTGTCATCAGTCTCTTTCTTCTTTTGAAACTACAAGAACTGTCACAAATAAATGGCGTTCTGGGTTTGGCGTGGTTTATTTTCTTTGTTCACGTGTTGAAGTGTCTTTGTGGATGTTGGAGACATAGATCGACTCCGTGTGGGTGGATGATATCTGCCCATCGTCTTCATTATAATCATGGAGGCTAAAGTAGCACTTACACTAGGGCAGGTCTCTTCTAATCATCCACACCGTCTTCAAGAACAAAGAAGACAAAATGACATATGGGTGTTATCAGTCCCTCTTTCTTGAATTTTGTCCATCTCATGCAGCAAAATGTTTCTCCACTCATTTAACAAATCATTCAGTGAAACTTCATGCAGAACATTACTGAGTATCAAATAAAATATGTTTGTCATCGTTGTATTTTTTGGTGTTTTACATTGTGTTGTATTTTTTTAGGAATCACTGTGTGTTTTTGTGTGTTTTTTGATGTGATAAATGGAAGGAGGTGAGACGTTTCTATTTATAGGATTTTTTTGGCGCGTAGTTTAGGCGGGATATTATTTTTATAACAAAAAATGTAATTAACATTTATCCAGATGTAAGGCTTTATGTTTATATATTATGGCGTTTCACATTTTGTGGCGTTTTTGTAGCCTAAGAGCTTAAATAAAAACATAGAAAAAACTACGCAGTGATAAAATTGACGTTTTGTATTTTTTGGCGTTCAATATTTCAACGGCGTTTTATGTGATAAATGATGTTTTACCTTTTTTAACCTTAAGGAATCGGTTCCACGTAATAAAATTGACGTTATTTACGAAAACGCCACCGTGCCAATCTGGCCCATAGATTGTTTTGATCGGACGATCCATAACCGTTCTCAAACTTTCCACCGTTTTCTCTAAATCCTTAACCTATATATATATATATATATAGAGAGAGAGAGAGAGGGAGAGACTGAGAGAGTGAGTTAAGAGATGAGATGAGAAAATTAAGTGATTTTAATTAAACATACTTGGCTAATGTCAATCTTACCCTTTTAATCTAAAATATGATCAAGGGCAAAGATTAGTTCACTCAGTTCACTCTCAAAAAGTTGTTCACTCTTGAACCTAATCCTATATATATATATATATATATATATATATATATATATATATATATAGTGAATTGTAAATGTTACACACCCCACAATATGTCTTAATATATGCGTATTAAATTTCAAGCTTTCACTTTATAACTCAATATATCATATCATTTCAATATCTTGCGTCTTAGTATTGTTTCCATATCACGTATTAATATCGCGTGGAAGTTACAATTTTTATCTCAAAAAGTTGTATTTTAATATATCAACTAGAATTTTGACCCATGCCACGCGTTGCAATGGCAACATCGTGTTTGTCATTTCATTACATGCGTAACAATTATAACAATTACGGTGCTTGTACTTGTCGTTATACGTTTTTGACTTTGTTACACACGTTACGTTTGTGAGGTTAATGTCATTATACATAGATAATGAAAAGAGTATAACGTCTCGGAAGTTACAATTTAAAATTCTAAAGATAAGTTAAACACCAGTGTAAAGTCGTAAAAGTAATTTAGATATTAACATGATTAGACACAGATAAAAAAAATATAATAGTGTGTCACACGTTACAATGTATAGTCTTAAAAGTAATTTAGATAAAATGAGGTGTCAAGTTATTATGTAGAAAAGATTGGCATGCCAATTTGTTCATTATCAAAAGTTATAAGTGTATAACTTACTTAAAGATGAGGATTAATAGTTTTCATGTCAAAAGTTTATGGGTGTGACTTGCGCGTATGAACTCGATCGTTTTCAGTGTGCCCGTATAGTAAAATAAATAGAAAACTAAAAACGATAAGCGTTTTAAAATTTATTACAAAATGTTTAGTTGATTTGAATCAAAATTAAATAAACCATGTACATCAACCAAAGACTCATGTACAAAATCCTTTAAGCAAAAAAAAAAACTTCTTAAGCACATGTAACTATATCATAAAGTGATATATTACTAATTAATAATTATATAATATAATATATATAGAGTTAAGTTTACGTACAAACACACTTATCATATAAAACGTACCAAAGAAATGAAAAAAAAACACTGTGCCATTTGAGACATGAAAAAAAAACACTACTACAAAAATAGGTATTTGCTACAGCTAAATCCATAGCTCACTACAACAAAAATGGCTTTTTAGGACCTTTTCTGTGGGACGTTTGTAAAAAAGGGTCCTGGAAAACTATTTAATAGGACTAATGAACTTTCGGGGTCCTTTTATAATATACTCTACTAAACCGGTGTCCTAAAAAACTATTTAATAGGATGAATGATTTTTTGGGTCCTATTATCATATAATTTAATAGGACACTTAAAATGTAGATCCTAATAAAGTACTTTATAAGACATTTAATTGTTAGTGTCCCATTATGTGGTACTGTATTAGGATACTTGATCATTTGGGGTCCTATTATAACAAAATTTAATAGGACACGTTGTAGTTAAGTCATAAATGTTCAGTGTTATAGGACCCTTTCTAGTCGAAGTCATATAAGAACTTAATTTAATAGGACACTTGACGCTTGGGTTTTATAACTTTAAGCTTTATAGGACGCTTAATCATTGTGGTGGTATTATAATACACCGTAATAGGACACTTGATATTTGAGTCATAAAACATCAGTTTTATAGGACGCTTATTCGCTAGAGTACTATTATAACATAACTTAATAGGAAACTTTACACTAGGGTCTTATAACTTTAACCTTTATAGGACGCTTAATCATTATGGTGTTATTATAATACACCGTAATAGGACACTTGATATTATAAATTCTACTAAAAATATTAGAAACTCCCTCTCATTTTCATTCTTTGAATTCCCGTCATAATAGGATCTCAAACTATTCAATCCATCTTATTAGGGTTTTATAACTTCACCCCAAACCAACAGGCCCGTCAACTCGTTCTAGCGAAGGAGCATCCATCCGACCTCATCCCAAATGTTCACTCCTCTGCCAGCGCCACCACCCCATCCCAGCCGCCGCGCTCCTCCGCCACCAGCCCTCATCTGCACATCGCCACTACTAGAAAATGAGGCTATTGCAACCTTTTAGATGCAACCCTTTTCAATTGTGTTGCATTTGACCCTAATGCAACTTCGTTCAACATAAAGGTTGCATTAAATGATCTAATGCAACCTTTTTCATAAAAAGTTGCAATATTTTGTTGAAATTGCAACCTGTTTCATAAAAAGTTGCAATATTTTGCTAAAATTGCAACCTTTTTATTTAGAAGTTGCAAATTTTACTAAAAATGCAACTTTTTTCTTACAAGGTTGCAAATATTATCGAAGTTTGCAACTTTTGCTACAAAAGTTGCAATGTTAGAACTTAGTTGCAACTCTTATTTTAAAAGGTTGCGTAATTTAATAAAGACAACAAAAAACATAGAAAGTTTTAATTTGTAGATAACAATAAAAATCCTTTATTATTTTTGTGATATTTGGTATTTAAATAATATTTTTGTATGTTACAAAACGATAGTACTAACATAGGGATACCTAAAATTAAAAAAAAAAAAGATGGGATGTTGATATAATAAAAAAAAAATTAGTAGGACTTTTGATCAGCATGACTTGAACCTGGGTTTTATCGATAATTTCGCTGTCATGCCTATAGACGGGTGGGTTACCAGGTTTTCCTCAGAATTGGTTTCAAGAATATATTATCATTAAAACTATAACACATTACAGAATATATTATCTTCTAAGTTTTAGGAACCTAATACAATTATATTGTTTATAATCAAATAAATAGTAGAATTAATATAGGAATATCTTAAATTGTAAAATATATTTTCTTTGTAATAAGTTTGATGTGTTTTCTAGTTTCCCTCCATGTATTCCCTCAAAAATTTAAAACTTCATTTTAGTTTCCCTCCAAAAATAACATCCAAAAAACCACTCTTAAGATAAATATTATTAATTTAACAATAATAAAATAAATGTAGTATTATTTATAGATATATTATTATTAACTTTAAATATTACAACTTTAGAATTGCAATTATTATTGCTCGTTTATTTAATGTTTTTTTAGTGTAGGCATGTGATTTACGATTATTTTTTACTGTATGACTGGTTTGTACCATAGCGGTTCTAGACCGGTTTCGGTTTTGAATCGGGTTAGCAAAACCGGTTTGTTGTTCATTTCTATAATGACTTGCTACAAGTCTACAACCAACATGACAACTTAAGACCCAATATATTATTCCATAAAGCCCATCATGGCCCATTAAAAGCTATTAGGGCTATCAAGCCCCATTATGGTTCATGACGATTAATGATAGTTAGCTACGGTCAATGTTAGTCAATAATGGTCAGTTAGAGCCAACTATTGCCAAATGATGGTCAATATTAATTAATGGTGATAAAATATAACTACCTATAACTTGATATAACAAGTTGATATAAACCATCATGGGGCGTTAAGAGCTATCAAGATTGAACATGGTCCATTAAGATATGTAAGCTTGTTATTGTCCCTATCTAACATGACTACATATAACATTAGATACAACCCTTTCATCATGGGCCCCCAAAAGCTATTAAGGCCCGATATGATATACCAAGACATGTATTATTTATTATTGCCAGTTATGTTCTACTAAAAGTTATTCGAGATATAATAAAAGTTATTTGAGCCCCACATGGTTGATTAAAGCATGTACAAACTATTTGTCTCGCTACCATATAGTATGATACACTATAACCCAATATAACCTATTTTTCTAATAAACCCATCATAGCCCATTAAGAGCTATCATGACTATTAATACTAAATATAATCATTTAAGACATGCATAATATACTATTACTAACTATAAACAAATATAACCCTCTAAGATATATTATGACTCAATAAAGCTATCATTGTCCATTAATGGTTATTAGGACTATTACAACCTAATATAGTCCATTAAGACATGTGTTAGACTATTATTGTCCACTATGATCTAATATACAATGTCATCTAATAAAGCCAACATGGTCTATTTAGAGCTATCAATTATCATGATTATTAACATTTGTACAATCTATTATTGCATACTATGATCTAGTATGATTTATTTTCACCAGAAGCATTGTAAACCCGATAAAGCCCATAACTATCAATTAAGAGCTACTATGACTATTAACGCCAAGCATTGTCCAATAAGTCATGTGGGATCTACCATTATCCACTATGATCTAGCACGCTAAGTACATCACAACCTAACCCTTTAAGAACTAATGTCATCCAATAAACCCCTTCACAGTCCACTAAGAGTCATAGTTACTATTAAAGCCCAATATAAATAAAAACATTTTGTTTTTTCATAACTAAAGTATTTAAATTATAATTTAAAACTTAGCTTTCTAAATTTCTTTTAATGTATATTATTTGTATTATTAATATTTTCATAATCAAATTATGTATTCTATTATTTTTTTTATTTTTTTATTTATATCTACTTTTATTTTCCCTAAAATTGATTTCCCCCTCCCTGTCTTTGTTTGCCTTTCAGAAACTAGTATTCCCACGCCTCCAAATTTGATAACCCTAAATCTATTCAGATTGCCATTACATCGACGGATCAAATCATCTTCTCCATGTTGCTATCCACTCCGCTCTGCATGATTCGACCATGGTCTACTCTAGGGTAGTTATGTTGTCAAGTTTCAAGCGGTTTCTTATGTGGTATCAGTTTGATTTTCATTACATTGACCGATCAAAGCTTCTTATTTAAGTTAGTTAGTAGACTTTGGTTTCCAACCCTTGGTTGAATATGTGAATGTGGTATGCAATCCAGAGGCAATATGCCAATATGGCATTCTATTAAAACATTTATAAACTAATGACTATAAACAATCATGGGTTAGCTATGTTGCCTCGTGTTTTATGTTTTTAAAATTGATCAAAATTTGCACATTTCTTTGTTAAATTTTATTGTTTTAAAACACAGTCACCGTATCAAAGGGACATGTTACAACACACACAACACTTTTAATGACTTAGGTTGTACGGGATGGAAGTGACAAGGGGTGCGGCAAGCCCCTTTGCCGCTCCGGGAACACCGCCACTCACATAGTTTGTCGCGTGAGTATGGTTCAAAGCGGGGTATATATGCCACATGCGGGGAGATGGAGGGTGGGCTTGATTTGAACGTTGGGAGCACTTTTCAACCAATCATGTTTTGGTTTTTTTTTAAATTGTTTGGGTAAACCAGCCCCTATGTTTTTTGGGCAAGAGAGAAGAATGAGAGGGGAAATGACATGACATATTATGATTGGGTGGGTAAATTTTCTTCCAAACTGATGAGGGGTGCATCCCTCACACTTACAAACTTGATGAATCTATTTCTAAAGTAAGCAACAATGGAAAATTTATGAGTTATTACAAAAAGGAAAAACCATTGTGGTTGTCACACTTTGTTCGAAATGGTCATGCTTCCAAACTATAGCGTGTTTTTGTTTTTTTATAGTTTTGAGACGTTATGTATTTTTTAAGGCCTACTTAGCCTCATTTTCTTGTAGTGCATTAATATATTTGTTTCCATCCGTATATACTGTTCTTTTATAAAATCAGCTTTAAAGGCTGATTCGGGCAAAATGACCAAACACGAGAAAGCATGCCTTGACAACCAATACGTGTTTATCTCATTTGCTTTTGATACTCTTAGTTTCCTGACGCCATATGTTATAGACCTATTTAGTCGAGTTCAAAGGGTCATGCATAGTAAAGTTATAACTTCGAGATATATGGACGTAGTTTTTAAAAGAATTATAGACCTACTTAGTCGAGTTCAAAGGGTCATGCATAGTAATGTTACAACTTCGAGATATATGGATGTAGTTTTTAAAAGAATTAGTTTTGTTATTCAAAAAGGGTTGCGGCGTAGCTTGTTGCTCGTTTCCCATATATCTCGATGTAAATTCATAATATTTAATGAAATTTAGTTTAATAAATATACGTTAAACAAATTGTTTATTATTTCAAACATATTTTTATTTTGATAATATACTAAATAAAAAAATTAATGTATTTTTCCCTTACAAATCGTTCTCCCCAAAAAATTTAGAGAAAATTGCTAAATTCGTCCCTGAGGTTTTACACAAATTGCTATATCAGTCCAAAATCAAGATTTGCTGCTAAAACAGTCCAAAATCAAGATTTGTTTTGCTAATACAGTCCAAAAAAACAGACGCCGTTGAATATAGCAGTTGGACTGTTTTAGCAACAAATCTTAATTTGTATTGTTTTAGTAGCAAATCTTGATTTTGGACTGATCTAGCAATTTGTGTAAAACTTCAGGGACGAATTTAGCAATTTTCTAAAAGAAAGTGATTTTTTTTAACTGTTTTTGATATTTAATGTGATATTAAAACACCATTAATGAATTTCAATAAAAAAAAGTTCTAGTAATTTCTTCAAATATAATAAGTGATGTCATCTTAAATTTTAATTATGATACATATAATGCATTTCAAATTTATTAAGTTTTTTATGGTAATTAATATGATATTAATACACCATAATGGAATTTTAACAACAAAAAAAAACTATTCGTTTTTTCAACATCATAAGATTACCTGGGAAAACCCGTTTGGCTCAAGGATCGAACTCAGGTTTCCATGAGTCTCCTATCACTGCTCACCAGTGCCTCACTCCTTTTTTGCACCAAATGAGAATTGAACATGAGTCTTCAAATAATAACTCAAGTCCTCCTACCACTTGAGCTATAGGTCATTGGCAACATCATAAGAAATTTAATTTGGTTTCTTAGCTTTTTCTTTTCACACTAAACCACGATATTTAAGAAAAATGTATTTACTGGTAATTTTACCGTCGTGCCTACGGGCGGGTGGGTTACCGGGTTTTCCCCGGAATTGGTGGTGGACGACTCGGGTTAACCTCGGAGTACTCTGTTTGTCTAGTGGGTGTCCCGAGAGTGCTCGGGATTGATTTGTTTGCAGTTAAAAAAAAATTCTTATGATGTTGAAAAAATGAATAGTTTTTTTTTGTTAAAATTCCATTATGGTGTATTAATATCATATTAATTACCAAAAAAAACTTCATAAATTCGAAATGCATTATATGTATCATAATTAAAGTTTAAGATGACATAACGATAATACAATTACATGGAAAAAAATAACTAACAAGTAAAAAATCACTTATTATATTTGAAGAAATTACTAGAACTTTTTTTTATTGAAATTCATTAATGGTGTATTAATATCAAATTAAATATCAAAAACAGTTAAAAAATTACTTTTTTTTTGAGAAAATTGTTAAATTCGTCCATGAGGTTTTACACAAATTGCTAGATCAGTTCAAAATCAAGATTTGGTGCTAAAACAGTCCAAATCAAGATTTGTTGCTAAAACAGTCCAACTGCTATATTTAACGGCGTCTGTTTTTTGAATTGTATTAGCAAAACAAATCTTGATTTTGTACTGTTTTAGTAGCAAATTTTGATTTTGGACTGATCTAGCAATTTGTGTAAAACCTTAGGGACGAATTTAGCAATTAACTCTAAAATTTAAATTCCCACCAAATCCCACCCAATATTTTCCTTGCCCCCAAATTGGAAAACCCTAATCGCACATCATCTGCCTCTATCTCGTATAGGTCGATCAGCGGCAAACCACCACGCAGAAGCTTTCCATCATCAACTGACAACACAAACAGAATGCGAAGTGGGTGCTATTTCACTGTACTTCCTTTATATGCAAGAAGGGTTTCAAAATCATTTTTATTATTATTTAATGCTTAATTTGGATTCTTGACTTGAAGTTGATTTTTTGGAGTTCCATATATCTTCTCTTTGTGGTGAATTTCATGATTGTTGTAGGCTATCTGTTCTGTTTGTGACACCGATTGCATAAAGTTTCTCTATGTTAGATTTACTTTTGGTGTTTTACATAGAACATGTTTGATGAAATGTCACATAAGCACCACAATTTAAAAACTAACAATCCCTTGCCACATAGATTTTGTTTATTGTTAGGTTGTTGCTGACAAGCAAATACAGAAAAAAAAAAAAGATTTCTTTAAAGATTTAAGGCCTATGAAAGGTCGTTTAGAACTTTGTGAATTGGTTTGTGGTCTCCTACTATCTGAATTCGAGTGCTTCCGGGCAGTCTTTTGTGGGAAACAATCGGGCAAAAGGCCATTACATTCAGGGTGTGGAGCTTACTGATTCATTTATTGATGTATGCAAGGTACATTTTAATTTTATTTAGTTGAATGCTATACAGTTAGTTTTGAATGAAAGTAGTTGTTTGTAATGGTATTTTTTAATGGCACATGATTTTAGGTATTACTAATTTAATTGTTGCATATCATTTTGAGGTTTTATCCACTGTGTGTATTATGTGTTATTCATGATTTTGGGGGTGGGGGTGAACCTTGAGTTTTTGCTTTATGTAATCATCAGTTTAAGCTATGGTCATATTTAAAATTGATTCTGTTTAAAATAACTAGTGGGTTTTTTTCTTGTTACAAGAAGGCAATTAAAGGTCTATAATGAAACACTGAATTCGGTTATGCTCAGTTTTGACCAATTTTAATCAACGGAACGGAGTGAGCCCTGAACCGATGACTCTTATTTGTTACAAGTGATCCGTATTAACATTTTGAAACCCTAACTTGGTCGATTGATAATTCATTTTGGTTGTTTATGGTTACTTGATCATAGGTTTTTATTTATTGAAGAGTATCTATAACTAAAAACTTTAAATAAACTTCATCAATAGATTTTTCCACTGGTTGTTACCATAGTCTAGCTTCATCAAAACAATCACCATGGAGGTTAGTCTAACATTGATGTTTTTTAACTAAGCATAAATTTTGTGTCTCTTAGAAGTGATTGACTTGTTTGCTTTTTGTAGTTTGGCCATAAGCCAATTGAATTTGACAAAACAAATAAAATTTGGGGTGTAATACCAAGTCGTTCGGCATGTCATAGAGAAAACATCCAATTGAAGTCTCAATGTGAAGAACTTACTAGTACTGTGGTCCAGTTACGAGCCCAAATATCAAAGATGGATGGGTCGAGGGGTGGTTCTAGTGTTCAACCTCTTTCGTCACAACATTTCCCTAATGTAACCAATGGACGTCAACGTTTACGGGTATTTTTCTATATCAATCTCTAGTGTTCCATCTATTACACCAATTTTCCTTTGTTTTTCTATAAAAATGTTTGCCTGCTAGTGTAAAACTTTATTAATTTTTTTTTGTAAAATGATTTTTTGTACTATTATGACTAGAGTTTAATAAATATTTGTTGAAAACTAAAATCTAGGTCGGAGATGAAGTTTTTCTCAAAAGCATTCTAAACTCTATCGAGACTGTAGCAAGAGGAGGGGTCCAGAGCTTTGACCCAAATGATCTAGTTGGTGGTACAGAGATTGGACCAGAATGGTGTGAGGTAAACGTTCAAGTACCAATAAAAAAGATGAAAACTTGGTAAGACCATATGGTTTATTTTCTACAATTCAAGATTGTATTGGTGCACCCATCGCATGACCATATCCATTCATTTCGGTATGTATTTGTTAAACTTGTGATACAAATAATTTTAATATCATGGAACTTAATGCTTATACATGGATGGTTTATTTATAGGTAATCCATGAGGATTGAGGACGCACGATGACTCAAGATTTTATGCTTCTTATTTCTTTAATTGCTTTTAATTTCTTTGTTTAATGTTAAGACTTTATGTTAGATAATGTTATAACTTAATTATGGTTAGTGTTTTTGTTAAGAACATGCTTATTTGAAATATAATGAAGTTTTATTTCTTTCATTAGTTGATGTTATACAATAACTATTAGGATGTTATATGTTGATGGTCTGTTTATAACATTGGTTTTATAATCTTATTTGGGATATTAGGACTATTTTTTTATATTAAAGTAGCTATAACGTTACATCATAAGGGTCCTATAAATTAATTTTTAAGAACGCTTGTATGTGTATCAAAAGATTAAAAGTGGGTAATCACATATTAGAACATTGTAAAAGTGTCCTACTATGTTCTTTTTAGGACGCTATTTAAGTTGTCTATAGACATATTATGCGATCATAAAATTGGTTTCATAATCTTATTTGGTATATTAGGACCCTTTTCGTGGTACTAAATTAGCTATAATGTTACATCATAAGGGTCCTATCAATTAATTTCTAAGAACGCTTGTAAGTGTATCAAAAGATTAAAAGTATGTAAGCACATGTTAGAACATCGTAAAAGTGTCATAATATATTTTTATTAGGACACTATTTTGGTTGTTCAAAGACATATTACGCGACCATAAAATTGGTTTCATAATCTTATTTGAGATGTTAATTAGGACGCTTTTTTAGTTCCGGGACTTATTACGACCCCTTTACATGAAAAACTTTTACCATTGGTCCTATTAAACGAAAGGTCCTATAAAATAGCATTTTAGAATGCTTTTGCGTGTACTAAAAACCCAATTTTCTTGTAGTGGCTATTCCGTAGCAAACACCCATTTTGCTACGAATTAGCTACGGATTTTGTCTGTAGCTACAAGTCTCGTCGCTAATTTATTTGCTACCAACATTAGCTACGGAAATGATATTTGCGACAGTTTTAGCTACAAAAATAAACGTCGCTATTTTACCCAGGGATTTTGCTACAAAAATGATCGCCACGCATTTTGCTATGGATATTTAGCTATGGCTTTCTTGCTACGGTTTTTGCTATGGGTTTTTAGCTATGATTTTTGCTATGGGTTTTTAGCTACGATTTTCACTACAGAGTTTTAGGTACTATTTTTGCTACTGATTCTAACAACGATTTTTGCTATGAATCTTTAGCTACAATTTTTGGTACGGACTTTTAAGTACAATTTTGCTATGAAACTTTGCTACGCTTATCACTATGGATTTGATTACAATATTTGCTATGAATATAGTTACTAGTGTTTTAGTTTTAAAAAGGTATATTCCTCGTAATAAGAAAAGTTAATGTAAACAACAAACTTTAATCCCCAAAGAATATAAGAACAACATTTTCAATTCAATTCAAATTCAAACATAATACAAAGATTATTTTAACAGTAAAACAATTAAATAAAAAATATGAGTTTTCTTCCTATTTTCATAAGTCATCAGCATGACATCCTCTAAAAATTGTACCTCAAAATCTCTCGATCTCTAACTACATCCCGTTTCTTCGTATATCCTTATCATCTATAACCATGAAGACGCGCCAATTAAGCTCATTTTGTCACGAACGGTGGACTTTTTTGTATCACATCTGAAGTCGTCTGAACTGATTAACATCATCCGATTCATCACCACTGCGGAAAACAACATCAATAACCTGTAACATTCATTCCAAAAATTACTTGAAACATTCGCGTTTGAAATAAAAGTTAGGAAATTTCTTTTCTAGAACCACCAATTTAAGACCATGACATACTTGCAACAAGTTGTACAAAAAAAAAACTAAATTAAATGAAAATTTAAGAGTAATATATATATGAGTAAACTGCAATTTTACCCCCTGGGGTTAGGGGTGATTGACACCCTTACCCCCCTAAGGAAATAATTGCAATTTTACCCCCCACTATTCACTGTTATGTCGCAACCTTACCCCCGGGCCTCAAATTTGTTGACTAATCTGTTGACTATAACTTGAAATGACTATAATGCCCTTTCATATTACCCACTGTGTTTTGTGCACTCTGTGATATTACCCCCTGCCACCGCCATTCACCACCACAACCACCACTGCCACCTCCAGCCACCACCCTCAACCATTTTTCAGTGTTTTGTCACTAATTAAGCAATCTTGAACATGTTTATCATAATAAATTAAGCAATCTTAAAATCCTCCGTAGCAACTTCCATCAACACCGGTCATCTTCTCCGACCACTCAATCTCCGGTGTTGATGACAGGGGATGTTCTTGCTCTGGTTAACAAGACTTTTTTGCAGATCTAATGCTATTTGAAAATTAATCAAATATATAATATATGTTTTAAATGCAGCATTTGAATTTTAAACAAAGTTTTCATAACCTATTTCAAAATTAACAAGCTTAAGAAAACATTTAAACCTCGTTTACAAATTAAGTAATTTGGAAAAGTGGGTTTTTTTATCTTTAAACTCACTACTGTTATTGGGTTGGTAGAGACAATATATCAATGAGAACAAACCAAGGGCTAGCTTAGCTTATATATCACATCATTGCTGGTCTTTTCCTTTAATTATGTTTTAAAAAGATATACTGATCATCTTTGGCAATTAATTAGATAATATACAGATCTTGAATTCGAGCTTAAAAATCTTTCAAGGTAATAAGACACATTCAAGAAATCCAATATGCCACATCTGGATTCGCTTGAAAAAGTTGATCTAGATTCGAAATAGAATGCATAAAGATGAGACAGTGATAACAATCAAACTGAAGGGAAAAACTTGTTGAGATTAAAGGGCAACGAGTAGAATTCTTCGCTTCTTTAATCTGTTTTAAAGGATCTGTATTTGTCCCACCAATGCATGCCTCTGTCCTTTCTTGTTGCAGGATCTTTGTGGCTCAATGTTACATCTAGCAGCATAGCCAATAATCCACCCACAAAGGTGAGAGCAGTGTGCTCATTGAAGTACTGAGGTATCGATAACCCCATGAAAATTGAGAATCCAAGTATAAATTTTTACCCTAAAACTGTTTAGGTTACAAAACTGTAGAAACCCAAGTCCTGCTGACCCTGTTTCCATTGTCACTTATTATCAACACATTACGACATTGTGAGCCATCTTCACCACCGAACAACCACATCGATCTCCGGTCATCTTCACCGTTCTCCGATCTCTTGTCTTCATCGTCATCGTTCTTAAGATTGTGGTGGCGGCTGTATTTTTAAAATTAGGGTTTTGGACTTATCAATAACGAAGAAGACTGGTTATGGCGGGGGTGGTGATGATGGCAACGGTGATGGTTGTGGCGGCAGTGGTGGTTGTGGCGGGGGTGGTGATGATGGCGACGGTAAGGGCATTTTTCGTTTGAAGATGATGATGATAATGATAATTTGAAGATGATGATGATGAAGGTTCAGATCTAGATCTGTTATTTGAAGATGATGATGATAATTTGATTTTATAAATAATAATAATAATAATAATAAATATAGGGTAAGATTACTAAAATACCCTTACTTATAAGGGTCAAACTACCGTTGACTGACACCAGGGGGTAAGGTTGCGACATAACAGTGAACAGTGAGGGGTAAAATTGCAATTATTTCCTTAGGGGGGGGGGGGGGGTAAGGGTGCCAATCACCCCTAACCCCAGGGGGTAAAATTGCAGTTTACTCTCTCTCTCTCTCTCTATATATATATATATATATCTATATAGTGGAGGGTTCAAATGAGAAGAAATTTTTTGTAAGAATAAAAAAGAACAAACTTCAACCAATAAGAATGCTTCATTTTACTTCATTTAATTTTTGTATTTAATATGGGTGTAAGGGTATATTGGTAAAATTAGATAGATCATTAATTGTTAGTCTTCCTTTTTAATAGCTAACTAAATTAAATTTATAACTTATTTTCAAAAAATATATATTTTTTCAAAGAAGAAAAAAATTAATTTAAAGTGTAGGATAAATTATGAGGTGTGTAGGATGAATTACGAGTTGTGTAGGATAAATTTAAAAAACGTGTAGGATAAATTTTGATGTATCTAGGCAAAAATTTTAGTGTAGATGATGGTAGTCTTTATGACTAATTAATTAGTCAAAAAAATAATAAATGAGATGAAAGAAAAACTATTTAATGTTTTACAATTGTGCCCTTTGTTCTTTTTCTTCTCAATTTAATTTTCTTCTCAAATGTACCTCCCCCTATATATATATATATATATATATATATATATATATAGCAAAACTGTTAGTCAGAAACAAACCCAACAACAAAATCGAGGGTAGTAAAGGTGACCTTAAAATGATCTGAGGCTGTCAACCGCACAGCACAGAATAGACGGGCATTCTTCAGCAGCTTCATTATTTACATGAGGCTTGGCTTCTTTAGCTAGTAGTGATTGTTTGCAGCGGCTTGCTACAGTGGAGAACCGTCGCACACGTACGGAGGTGTGTCAAAAAGGCTCGGTTTGATCTCCTGTGCTAATTCTAGGCGGAATCGGGAAATTTATCAGTCACCAGAGAGTCGTCTGGTTAAAACATGGTGGGAGATTTTGAGAGAAAACGAAAAAGAACCAAATCTAAAAAGAGAGTTGATGTGCGATTTACTTATAGGTCAAATTTAAGGTTGATTAGGGCGTGCCCGGCGATTTCGGTTGTAACGTCGACGGTTAAACACGAGTAGAATTGATTTACAATAGGAGGAAAGAGCCCACGTTCGACGGTTACACACCAATGGAATAAGCTGTACACGTTAGTTTTTTTTTAAATGTAACTAGTTTTTTTACTATCGGCGCGTTGCGGCGAACGTCTTTTGTTGTTTAGTCTGTGTTTACATGTGTTTTGAAATCACTACAAGCGCGTTACACACGGAAACCGTTCACAAGAATAAAAAGAAAATATAGGAAAAAACATTAAAAGATAACCAAAAGAAAATCAACCAAAAAAGTTGTATAGTAATAATGTTGTTCATATGAAACCTTTGGTCAGAGATGAGCAAATGATACTGGGTACCGGTACCGAATTTCCTGAACCGAAAGATCTTAAGTACTAATTCGGTACGACTTTTGGCGTTCCTGGTACCGGTTCCCTACCGTTTTTTACCTTCATATACCGGTACCGTAACTGGTATTTTGGGTACCAATACCGATTAAGTATTGGTTGGCACCGAGCTCATCTCTACCCCTGAAATTAAAAAAAAAAAATCATTAAAAGTTGAAGAAAATAAAAAAAAAAGTTGCACGATACCGTTGTTCGTACGACACCCGTGATCAGGGATGAGCAAATGGTGCCGGGAAATATACTTATATTTTAGTATTATTATTACTGTTCAAAACATTGCCTTTTTAATATATAGGAGAATTTGCTTCCACTTACACACATTGGAAATTATTATTTTTAATCATAGGAAATTATTATTTTTAATTTGATGTTTAAAATTACTTTTTTATAACTTTTTTATTTTGTTTCAAACTATAAAAATGTTTTTGTAGTTCTGACATTTCGCAATGGATTTATTAAATCAGGTTAGAACCCCGTGTATTAAATGAGTTGAATAATTGTAATTTATATACTTAGTAATAAAAAAAATTATATTTTTAAAAATACGTATGTATTGCACAGTTTAATAAACAAAATGTAACTGGTCAACACGTCTGTTAAGATATAGATTTTTAAAAAAATGAACTTTGATATGTTATTTACTTGTTATAAGAGTTTATTTTTTTTATTTATAGCTTAATAGTGTGGAGAAGGAGATGGGCTGGTGGGCCTTGGGCCGGACTTTGCCAACAAGGAATATTCAGTTTGTTTCCGACCCTTAATGGTTGCAGAGGGTTGAAACGTTGGCGCACGGTGATTGGTGCCACGTGACTTGTCAATTGTCCTTGTTGTCGAGTCCGTCACTAGCTGTGAGTGGAGATCATGGAGTAGTGAATGGTGAACGCTGATTGGTTACTTGTCACTATCCTTTTGTACTTCTTGTCTCCGGAATGATTGATCATCGTGGGAGCTGTGTGGGCTGAGGCTGGCGCACACTGATTGGTTGTAGCTCCTACCGTCTGTTCCATCTTTACTTGTATTACTGTTACTGCATCATGTGCACATACGATGGCTTGCACATTGGCTCTTGTGATAGCTAAGTGTTGTGTAGGGGTGTTCACGAACCGATCCGAACCGAGCGAGGGTTTGCTCGAGATCGGATCGAATTTCAACCGATCGGATTGGTTCGGTTCGAATTTATAAAACCGAGCATAAAAGTGGTGCTCAGGATCGGTTCGAATTTAATCGATCGGATCGATTTCGATCGGTTTCGCTCGGTTTTTCTCAACACCTAAATTAACAAATGTGCAAAAAGGGGGAATCTTCAGAGAATGATACAGTAAATACAGATCCAGGTTTACGGTTCTATGAGGCAATACATGACGGTTGGTTATTTGACAAAGAAACACACTTCAGCTCCGAAACACACCTTCACAATCTGATCCGAAACATCATCTATTCCATTCGTCACCAACACACTCCGGCCACCATACTCCCACCGTCGTTCATCTTCATCGCCAACCACCGCTGAAACCACCACACACCGCCGCAACTCAACACCACCCGCGTTTGCACCATCCATCACCGTCTCCTAACCACTACCTCCGCCGCGAACAACCATCTGCCCCCATTACACGACCACTCGAATAACCATCACCGCTCACCCATTCGACCAACCCCACCACCGATTCACAAATTAGTGAGAGAAAGAAATCGGCTTTTTGTTTATGAAATTAGGGTTTGTGTGGGTTTGTGGAGAAGAAATCGAATAGAGAAAGAAAGATCTGTTGTTTGATTTTGGAGTGAACAAGGGGTGACGGCTGAGTACAAGCATTTTAAGGGTTGGTGGTTAAAAAGTCATAAATCAATTTAATAAAACTCTTGACGTCCGGATTTTAATTTTTCAAAACTATTGAGGACTTTGAAAATGTCAAAGTTGTGAATTAAAGTTTGAGCTCTATTTTAATATTCTAAGTTGGACTTTGTGATTAGGGGTGTTCACGAACCGATCCGAACCGAGCGAGGGCTAAGTATATGAAAGGGCCTTGTATTTTGTTGGGCTATTTTATGCTTATATTAATTAAATATATATTAATTATTTAATAAAAAATAATTCGAGCGAAACCGATCGATCGACGAGCGAGCGGACCCTTGCTCATGTTTGGATCGTTTTCAAATCGAACCGATCCGAGCGGCTCATTAACAAACTGAGCGTGAATCGAACGATCATTTTTCGAGCAATTTTCGAGCGATCGTCAAGCGATCTTCGATCGTCGAGCAGTTTGGACAGCCCTAGTGTTGTGTAGCTAAGTTTGGGTATTCTTTCTGTGGGCATGGTTTGTAAGGCTTTACGTGGAATTTAGAACCATACCCTATCATCAACTATATAAACTTTTAAGAGTTATGGCATCTGTTAATATGACATTATTAACCTTATTGTATCATATTAAGCTTTATTGTGTAAGATTATATTAAGTTAGTTTTAACTACTTCTAAATATGTTTTTTTCATTTTGTTATGAATATTATTATTTTTTAAGTAATTATTTTATTTATTTTTCTACCACTTTTGATATAAAATTTATTAACTTATTAAATTAAAGATTTGTTTTCATAAGGTTGCCATGGATTTTACTAAGATATTTATTAAGTGATTTAATATATTTTCTCGATTTTACTACGAAATTTGCTACATATTTTATTCACTTATTTCTAATTATTTTTGAATAGTATTGTTAGAATTTTGCTGCGGATATTGCTATGAACTTTGTTAAGTTGTTTATTAAATATTTATTTTCTTAATTATGCAAAGACCTTTGCTACAGATGTTTCCACGCAACAGAACAGACGCAGCTAAACCGTAGCAAATATCTTTGGAGCATTATTTTGCTAAGGATTATGCTACCAATTTGATTAAGTTGCTTATTAAAAAAATGTATTTTTTAATTTTGCAACCGACTTTTGCTACGGATGGTTTTTGCAATGGAATATCGTAGCTAGATCATAGCAAATATTTTCATAGCAAAAATTTTCTACGGATTTTGCTATGGATGTTTTTTGCAACGAAAAATTCGTAGCTAAATCGTAGCTAAATATGTTCATAGCGAATCCATAGCTAACCCGTAGCAAAGTTGCGACAAATTTTTTTCCGTAGTAAAACTTCGTAGCTAAAGCCTGTTTGTGTAGTAGTGAAACACGGTGCCATTTTCGTAATTTTTGCTCGTAGGGTAATTATCAAAATTTATCTACAAATAATTTTGTAAGGTAATTTTGATCTTGGGATGCAATTGGGAGGACTATATGCCTCAGCCACCTGATCCAACCATTTCATTGTCGATAGCTTTCCTTTCAGTAACTAATATAAACAAACAAATGTCGGTGACTTTTGATGGGACAACCATCGACGTTTGTTTTTAAGATTATATAAATATAGATAATTTGCTTCATTAAACTCATGACTTGAACGAGCATGGGGTTGAGTTAGCATGCTAAAAGTTCTACTCATTTGCACCAAAACTATGCATTTTAATGAACGCCCTAATTAATATTACTTTAGCTATTTGTTTTCATTTCCATTTAATATTACTTAAGCTCTTTATAATACACGTTTTATTTATTAATGCATGCACTATGCACACATCATACATTTCTTACACCCAAAATAAAACGACATATCCTAAGCAACTCTAGAGTAGAGTAAATTCTTACTCAGGTGACGTTTTATTATATTAAAGGTTTAGTTCACGAATTGAACGAGCTTGAGATTGAGTAGCCACTTGCGTGCTAAAAGTTCTACTCATTTGCTCTAAAACGAAATGCATACAATTTAACGAGCACCCTACTTAATAAACTCATAACTTGAACGAGCTCTTGCTATTGGTTTCAACTTTCTTTGATAGAAGCTCTTACTCAATTGACTAAATTTCCTATTCAAAATATATATCGTAATTAACACGGAACATTTATTTATTAATGCATGAATACATGATACATTTCTTACGTCCACAATAACACGACATATCTTAAGCAACTCTAGAGTAGAGTAAATTATAAGAGGTATATAAAACTTCTTTGTTTATTTATATACGACATTTTAATATGGTGAGTTGCTGTTAGTAAGTCACTGAGCTCAGCCAATAACAGGAGGGCGAACGACCACCCTATTAGAGTTCACCCACACCCGCACACGGTCGCATCGGAAATCAGCTGTAACGAAAGATCCTTCCCGTATCACAATAGCATCAACCCGTGGATTCTCTCTCTCAATCGTTGCCGCCGCCGCATCTCCTCTTGCCCCAACAAGCTCCGGCCATGAACTCTTTCCTGTATCAATTATCCGAACAAAATTTTGTATAAATGACATGAACTAACTTAACCAAAACAGAAGAGAGAAATTGGATTTACCTTCACAGATAGTTGACATTCTTCCTTGTGCATTGATCAAGAACTAGAGTATGTGCGGTATAAATATAGTATGGGTTGTACATTTGCGTTACGTAATGTAGTTTCAACTTTGAGACTTTTCAAATGTTTTCATTTGGGTTTTTAATGGTATAAATTTCTATAGAGAAAAAAAAATCAAATTTGCTGCTTTTGTTGAAATTCCTTGTTTAAAAAGTAAGACAAATTGGCCAACATGTAGTTGACTTTTATGAATTAATTAGGATATGACTATAATGTTGCCCAGAACTTAATCTCTGATCTCTTGAACATGAATAACTTGAATATATAAATTGATATTTGAATACATATGATGATTGATTACAATGAGAAATCTAAACCCTATTTATACTAATCCAATAGGTGCGAAAGAAAGGACACATCACCTCTTTGAAAAGTCGTGTTCGATGCTTCTGTGATGTTGCTGCCGATTCCAAGAGGCGTGTCTCCAAGGGAGGTGTCGCAGCACTTAGTTGTAGGTTATAAACTTCCATTTGATCGCTTTTAGTCCTCTCACTTGTTTACTAATCTATTTACAAAACAAACTAATCTATCAACTAATTGCGGAATAACCCTCGTACTTAGGACGTGTAGGGATTAGTTCTTCATTCACCCACCCCCTAATCACGAACATCCTTGAGTTGTTGTAGGTCTTGAACTTTGAGCAGTTCTCGCATTGTAGTAAATTTGACTCTTGGTAGCTCCTTTGTTAATATGCTTGCCTGTCGTAGTTCTCCACTGATGTGTTCCATATTGATGTGTTCACTCTCCACGCACTCTCTTATGAAATGACAGCGTTTGTCTATATGCTTGCTTCTTCCATGAAAAACTGGATTCTTCATGAGTGCTATTGTAGAAACATTATCCACCCTTAGTGTTATCTTCTCTTCTTTACAGCCTGTAAGTTCACTTAATAAACTTTTTAGCCATAGTGCTTGGCATGCTGCCACAGTGACCGCCATGAATTCTGATTCACATGATGTCAGTGCCATTGTCTGTTGCTTTTGTGTGCACCGGGTTATAGGTGATTCTTCAAAGTAAAATACCAGACCAGTTGTACCTTTTTCCTTGGTCTGTGTTAACTCCATAACTGCTATCACTATAACCTATGATCCTACTCCTTGCTTTTTGTAAATGATTCCATGCTCCTTAGTTCCTTTGGTGTAATGTAGTACTTGCTTGACTGCCTTCAAGTGATACTCCTTTGCTTCTTGCATGAATCTGCTAAGTATACTGACTGAGTAACATAGGTCTGGCCTTCTATGCAATAAGTACCTAAGCGAACCAATCAGGCTTCTGTAATGTGTTGCACCTACTAGATCTCCTTCTTTGGCCTTTGTTAAATGTGTTCCTGGATTCATAGGAATCTTTGTTTTGTTGCAGGTAACATGTCAGCGTCCTTGAGTATCTTGTTTATAACTTGTTTGCTTTATGGCTATCTCACCTACTGCTTGAGTAACCTCTAAGATAATATGCTAGCAAATCTAGATCGCTCATTTTAAACTTCTTCTTCATCTGATACTTGAAAATATGTATCTCCTTCCTTGAAGTTCTAGTGACTATCAAATCATCAACGTAGACTTTGACAATTAGTGTAGAAGTCTTACTTGTCCTTGTATAAATTGCTTGTTCCAAAGTGCACTTCTTGAAGTTAAGTGACTTTAGTGTTTGATCTAACTTCGTGTTCTAAGCACGTGGTGCTTGTCTCAATCTATACAGAGCTTTTGATAGTTTGTGAACCTTTCCTTCATCTCCTGGCTTCACGAATCCTTTTGGTTGTGAGACATAGATCTCCTCCTTGAGATCTCCGTGTAATAATGCAGACTTAACATCTAAGTGATGTACCTCTCAACCTTGATATGCTGCTAAAGCCAATATTTACAACAACCCTCGAAAAACGCTCCTAATACACCCCGTACACGCTAAACTAGGCCCGTATAACCTTGGTTTTCATAAAAATTAAATAAAATAATGTTTTCATGTGCCTCGCGTGCCGCGATAGAGTCAGGGGATTGGCTCGCGGGTCGCGACAAGCCATTGTTGGCCGGATTCTCCTTGTGCCACTTTTCCTGGTATGTGTCGAGTCTAGGTGGTGAGAAGGCCACCCTAGCCGTAGCTAAGGGGTCTCTCGCTGGGCCGGGGCGTGACTGGACCAGACCAGTGGGTCGCGGGGTGCGAGCGAGTGTCGGATCAGCCTATAAATTGAGGCTTTCAGCCTAAGTATCAGTCGTTCAATTCTCATTCTCTCTCAGTCTCTGTTATAGCAAAGTAATAGCTCGGAATTATACCCCTAAAAAATGAAGCTCTGTCTCATTGTAAGTATTTTAACCCCCGATCACTAATTCGTTACCCTACCCGATTGATCTAGGATCCCGTAACGCATGTCGAGGCTCTGCCTGACTAAGTTCGTTGGGGTTCTGTCTCGTGTTATATGGCTAAAGTGACTTGGGTTATCTTACTAACACGTGTGCATTGTATGTTTTTAATAGAAAATAATCAGGAAAAGCAACAAGAAGCTATAGAAATACTTAAATCTACAATGTGAGTCATTCTCTTTTTCTACGAAACTGTTTTACCAAAAACTTGAATATTTTCTGTTATACATACAGTGATTGAGTCTTTGTATTTATAATTGCTGCCGGTAGATGGGGTTTTGTATACACTACTAGTCAAGCATTACTAGTGGAAAAAGAGTTAACCACTAGTAATATGACCACAGTCATGTAACTGCCAACATGACAAATACTGAATGAGTAACTTGGTAGATATAAACATTGTAATCGCTCTCAATACTGTAAAGTTATAAAAACTTACTTGATTAAACTGAGATGCACTCGCCAGTATTTCTTGCTGATAAAATCTTTTTAAAACGCGTTTCAGGTAACTTAATGTGAAGCTATAAGAAACCAGCTATGGAGCACTGAAGGCTTAAAGAAGTGGCTATAAAGTTACCTCAATAAAAGTTTATGTATTCAGCAACTAGGGTTTATCCCTATAAATATATTATGAATAAAACATGAGTTTAATCCCATTTATTTATTATAAAAGTTTGGTGTTTTGAAACTCTGAAATTATTTCCTAAATACTATCTAGATGTCTGATTTCCGCTACCAAATTAATAAACACCGATACCACGAACTGCTGGTTCCCGGCTCCCGCTCCCTTGGTAGGGGTTGGGGGTTATGACAGAGGGTGGTATCAGAGCCATGCCACTGGTTTAAGCCATTTAAGTGTTCTATTAATACCTAAATTTTAACCAATTGTGTTTGGAAATTATCTATGTGTTATTCTGTTTAATTATATATATATATATATATATATCATTTTTGTTATTTTGACAATTTTCTAGTTTCCAGTATGGGTGATCAGGGTGCATCTGATGCCTACCGTCAACTACCTCATTCTCCAAAGGATGAAGGAACATCCTAGCCAATCTCAGGATACATAGCTAATTCCGATGAAGGAATCTTTGTTTTTAAAGCCCAATCTGAAGAACCTTTTCCTCCGAAGAAACGAGGATGGTCTACTAGAGCTAAGGTAGGTAGGAAGAAAGAAAACAATGAGAAAAGCCCAAGAACAAGCAATACCAAATAGAGAGACACCCAAAATCAGGAGGCTAGACCCTCATGGGAAGAAGAACTGGATAAGCAACTAGCTGATTTCCATATGTTAGCAAATACAACAGCAGAACCTGATCTTAACCAAGTAGCAGACCCACAACTTCTACCTTTATTCCCTAGCCAACCCTTGGAACTAGAAGAGAACTAGGAAAACCAATTCCAAATCTCAGCTTTTGACCCAAATGAAATACCCAGAATTCCAGCACCAATCCCTTTAGACTATGATCTGTGGTGGGATGAAAACGGGTCAATTCAGGAGATATTAAATAACTCATACCCTAACGGAGAACCCATACCACGTTACCCTGAACTAGCACCAGCCCCACTCCCGCCAATGAACCAAGAAAATGTGGAGGAACTTCGCTAGTATGGTGAAAAGTTAGTTGAGGAGGGGAATCAAATTCGCCAAAGAGGAGAAAAACTCCTCTGGAAATATGACAAGCGTGAAATATAATTCTAGAAAGCCCAACGCCTAATATATATATGTATGTATTTTAGTTGTTTAATATATATATATATATATATATATATATAGGGTCAGGATTTAGAGAGAACAAGTGAAAGTGTGAGAACGGTGAGAACGATTATGGACCGTCAGATCAAAACAATTTATGGACTACATGACGCGGTGGCGTTTTTGTAAATAACATCACTTTTATTAGTGTGGCGCGCTTCCATAAGGGGAAAAAGGTAAATGTTCATATACAAAACACATCAAAGCCTGACCGAAACATATATACTTCCCAGAGAAACCTCCCCAAAACCAACGTAAAATGCCAAAAACCCTAGAAAACGCGAAACAACAAAAACTATGGCGTCAAAAGATCAAACCAGATCCTGAGGAAAAAAACATAGTGAGTTAACTTCGATTTACATTGTGCTAGTTTATGCTGCTTTTGGCGTTCTAATTTTAACAAATATTTGCAGTTTCTACAAGTGTGGAAGGGGAAGGGTCATCTGCTCCAAAACGCAAAAAAAAAAAAACGAACGAACAACGAAAGAAGACAACAAGAGGACATGGTACACAAATGTTACTTTTCGTGATGTAAAAATACACTTTGATACTTTGTTGCCATAACGCCAAAATTTGTATCGTTTGTTTAACAATGTATGAGAACGAAATTTTACATATCACTCATGTGTTACTAAAATGCCACAAACATGTATCCTGTCATAGCTTTGTTACTAAACGCCAAAAAATGTATGGTTTCTGTTATAATGCCATTTAACTGTTATTGTCTTATTCAACATCTATCATCTCTTATTGATCTATAAAACGCCATAAAATAAAACGCCATGAAATCATTTTTATAGGCGAAGAGAGGTTAAGATTGAGAATAAATGTCCATACTGGAAAGGCCCAAAACGCCAATAAGAGGAAGGCATTAAGTCAAAATGTTGAGGTTGAGGAAGAACCATATCATGAGTTCAGTGGGGCTAGGATCTTGTCAAGAGTAAAACCTACAAACTTGACTGGATGGTTTATGAATCTAAACAAAAATCAAAGACAGACAGTACACCAAATGGGCTTTGGTGCTACACTAAGGTTGAAAATAGACACCGTACCAACAATGCTTACGTACTGGTTGGTTGAAAATTACAATGAAAAGACAAACACCCTAAACGTTAGCAACCATACCATACATATGAATGAAGAATTGATAAACTCTTTAAAGGGTGTACCAAAGGGAAGCGTTCCCTTGAACATGAAAAAAGCACCAACAACTAAAGACCAGGTGGTGGATGAGTGGAAAGCACAGTTCAAAGGGTTGGGTTGGGTTAACAGACCAAGTGTGAAGATATACTTTGATAACGTTTTGCCTATGATTCATGGCTTTGGGAGAAACTTCTGCCTAAATTTCCTTGTAGCATTCTTCACTATAATGGGGCATGCAACTGACAATTCAGTCGTCAACAAACAATTCTTGCACAACGTTACACCAAACGTTCAAATAAACCAAACGAACTGGTGTAGTTATATCATCCAATGCTTGCAACATGCCAAAACCGCATGGGCTCCCAAAAAGCATTACACAGGGCCACTGATCATACTTGCGGTAAGAATAAAATTTCACTATTCATTTGTGTGTCATTAAAGCGCCAAAAAATATCTGTCATTTGAAAAATCTATTTTGTTACAGCTTGCCTTGGTGAACGATGCTTGCAATAGGATAAAATGGGACCGAAAAGAAGGATACCCAATTGAGTGGGTTACAACAGATACTCTTGACTTATTTAAGAGTGCAATGGTAAAACACCTTGTGGGCAATGAAGTAAAATGGAAAACAGTCAAAGAAGCTAAGGGAAGCAACCCCCCCCCCCCCAAAAAAAAATGCAGGTTGTTGTTCATGATGGTGATGATGTTGAGAATGAAGATGAAGATGATGTTCACAATATCGATGAGCATGCTTATAACAATGATGATGAGTTTGATGATGATGATGACGGTTTTGATCATGATGGTCATTTTGACTATGATGTGCAAAATGCCATGCCCTTCAATGATGATGAAGAGACTTCACTTCAAAGAATGGTGAATGAGGATAGAGAAAGCCAGGAAATGATGTTTGAAGTTTCTGCATCAGGAAACCATGCTCTTATCAGAGGAGTAACACAGTATGACAACATTTTTGCTGATGAAGAAGAACAAAACAAAGAACCTGAAGAGGTATGTTGTTCAAATAATAAATTAAAACAAAAAACAAAAAACACCATGATAAACAAAATCCTTTTTTTAATATAACAGGAAATGGCTGATAAATTGGATGGAGCATACAAAGAATTAGAAGACTGTTACAATAAAATGAGCACATTGTTAAAAAAATCAAAGTCTGAATACCCAAACAGCCTCCTGGTACACATTAAATACTCAAAATGTATGACATTGTTGGAGAACATCTCAAAATTTGTTGATGAAAACGCCAAAGAAATGGCAGCTGAAAGAGAAGAAGATAGACATGAAACTGAGTTTGAAAATGAGGTGGTACTAGGAGATGAAAATGAAGAAGAAAGGGAAAAGGAGATTGTTGAAACAGAAAACGCCATTGAAGAGCAAACAATTCATGAAAATGCCGAAGCATTTGAAAACGAAGAAGAAGGAGAAGAAGGATGTGAAAATGAAGAAGAAAGGGAGAAGGAGATGGCTGGAATTGAAAACGCCATTGAAGTGGAAACAATGGATGAAAACGCCATGGAAGTGGAAAGAGTTCATGAAAACGCCATTGAAGTTGAAAATGAAGAAAAAAGAGAAGGAGAAGAAGAAGGAAAAGGGGAAGGAGAAGTGGAAGGGGAAGGGGAGACAGAAGGGAATGGTGAAGGTGATGGAGACAGAGAAGGAGAAGGAGACGGAGAAGGAGACAGAGAAGGGGAATGAGAAGGGGATAAAAGAGTAAATAAAGGGATATGGCCAGAGAACAAAACGCCAAACCCTCGACTGCTACAACAGCCCCCATATATGATGATGATGATGATGAGGATATTATATCATCTGATGAAGATATAAACGAAAACGATATTGAGAGATGGAGTTGTGATTTCAAGACACTTGAATATCACATTTCCAGATACAATGGGGAAAAAATAATTAAAAAGAATATTGCTGAGGTTTTGGAGCTTACTCG
The DNA here is from genome assembly GCA_030545235.1 of Helianthus tuberosus. NCBI lineage: Eukaryota > Viridiplantae > Streptophyta > Magnoliopsida > Asterales > Asteraceae > Helianthus > Helianthus tuberosus. The sequence continues at coordinate 167,399,399 of CM060355.1, forward strand.
ACAAGATCTAAAACAAATGATTGATATAAAAGAAGGTCTTGATAATTCAAGAATGGTGAATGAAGCAATTAAAGCAATAAAAAACATCTGCAACCTGCTGAAGAGACCCAAAAAAATGCATGTATTTGAGAAGACACCAAACATCCCCACGACAGAAACACAATACAGTCAGGCATTCAAGACAGAAGTAGAAAAAACTGAAGGGGAGATAGTGAAGAAAAGTGTTGACCAACAAGGTGCAGTGTTTGATAAAATGCCATATGAGCAGCCACCATCTACATCTTGGAAAAACCTCTTGAAAAGTTTTGAAGAGGAAGAGACACCCAATAAACCCAAGGATGAAAACGCCATCAACACATCACCAGCAAAAATGCCAAACAGGTCAGATTTACAGGAGAAAGATGATGAGGACAACACTCCAGACATCACAAAGCTAATGCAAGAAAATTCAATTTTAAACCCTGAAGAGCTGCTTACTGATGAAAAAGCTGATAAAGATGATGAAGAAGATAAAAATATAAAAAAAAGAATGTGGCTGAAGAGGAGAAGAGAGAGTTAAAATTGAGTAGGGCATGTTTGTCACCTTATATAAGGAGGCAAGTGGTTATACATAAAAAAAAGACAAACCCTGAAATTAACCTCTCCACATACATATTCACTAGATACGATGATTACGAGTATGTATACTTCTCTCAAAAATAAAATGCCAAACTTTCCATTCATAACGTTTACTTGAAAATATGCATGCAAAAACGATCAAAACGCCATGAATTATAATAGAATGAGTTTGTATAACTAATCGCCAAATGATGTTTTTTTAGCACTAAGATTTTCAAGATGGGAGAAAATGAGGGTGATCTGTGGGTTCATGAAACCAGGATTTCAAGCACACGTCTCAATTATTCTATGTTGGGCACATATCCTGAACTATGAAGAAATATACAAGGCTCGAGAATCATCCTCAAGGTTATTCTGCACAAAATTACTGCTGGTAACTCTTTTGCTATATTTAATTATAATTGATAAAATTATAATAGGACATGGTTTTGTTGTTTAAAATGTGGTACTCAATATTACAGAATACTCCAGCATACTACGAAACAACAAAAGAAGATACACGAAACAAAGAATTCAACAGAAACATGGAAACTGTTCTGAAAAATACATGTTTCAAAGGAGACAAGAAACATAAAACCATCAAGGATTATGAACTCTTCATCGTGCCAATAATATGGGAAAGACATTTCTATGTTGTTTGTTTCAACATAAAACACGAAAGAGATTATGTATTGGACAACAGCGGGGCAGGGGATGACATAAGCATCAAAAAAAGTATGAAAGATGGGTGGAAAAGTTGGTAAGAATCTTAAAAACTTTGTATATAGGAACTATGTTGACAAAACGCCAAACTAATATATGCGAAAAAATGTGAAACTGCAGCATGGAGCTTTTGCAAACTACTTGCGTATTAAAAAAACACCCAAAGCATAAGATCATGAGCAAGGAAAAGATTGTCATACAAAAGATGGATTGGAGGACAAAGTCCAACGTGCTCGACTGTGGGATTTTAGCAATGAGGCATATGGAAACATACATGGGGGATATAGCTCGTTGGAGAAGTGGTTTGGCAACAGAAGATGCCCCAAATCAACTCCACCAAAGACAACTAAATGAACTAAGAGTAAAATACATTGGAAAAATCCTGTTTCATAGCAAAAATGAAAACAGAAAACTATATACAAGTTGTCTAAAAACATTCATGGCTTTAGGGGGGAGGGGGCAAAAATACGTGAATTGTTTGACAAAGCAGACGAGAAAATAGCAGAAAGAATGGAAGAATTTGTAGATTAGCTAAACGCCATGGATTATAATGTTGACTATTGTGTTTTACTCTTTACATTATTACATCTACATGTTTGGTTGTATGATCTCCTATCATATTTGTGCAAATCAAAGAAAACGTCATGATTAGAATAATTAACAAATAGTAACCATTTAAAACATAAACAACATTAGAAAAAAGGGTTAAAAAAACAAAATTAAAACAAGAAGAAAACACAAAAACGCCATATCTATTACATATCTATAAAACGCCATTAAAACATAAACGCCATTCGTAAAAAAATACTTTTTAAAAAAATGCAATGTAAAACTAGCATAAGGAAAAAAAAAAAAACGCCATTAAAACATAAAAGCCACTGTTAAAAAATACATTTAAAAAAAACGCCATGTAAAACTGGCATAAAGATGAAAACGCCATTAAAACATAAGCGCCATTCGTAAAAAAACATACTTTTAAAAAACGCCATAAAAACTAGCATAAAGATGAAAAAGCCATTTATATTTAAATTTTTTTGGGCAAAGGAAACATAACACCATTGTTTAGCGGGAAGTGGACAATGACAATCGTACCCCCGCATAACAATTATCGCTCCCTACCACGTGTTGGGCCAGGATCCGATCTCACCATTCTCACACTTTTCATCGTTCTCTCCTGATGTCGTCTCTCTCTCTCTCTCTCTCTCTCTATATATATATATATATATATATATATATATATATATATATATATATATATATATATATAACGATGCATGATTTCTAGTTTTTATTTCTCCAGTTGTAATTTGTAATAGATGCATGTATAATTATGAAAAAGAGTAAGTCGCAATGATCGACGTTTTCAGATTCAATTTGCTTGAGTGTTTGTTTGTATTAAATTTTATTCTGTGATGTTAATTGTCACACCCTGACTTTTTCGGAAGCGTGATTATGGTGTGACTTTCTTAATACCGTTGTGTTCAATCATAACAACAACTATATGATATAAACCATAGATTTGTCATCCATTAATTTAGTCTAAAAACATGATAACATTGTCTTAAAACATAGAAATTCAAATTCGAGTACAACCATGCAACTTGATTAAGAGTTCACAAAGACTCGACATATGACATTAAATAAAACCAGGATTTGGAAGACGCGTCTCGTCTAGGAATAAGACACCCTGACCAAGCCCGAAGACCATGGATGACATCTTTTATTCTTAAACCACACTTGTAACTTCCTAACGCCTGCCAGATCCACAACTAATTCCCTGAAATACATGTGTTTTGAAAACATCAACAAAAGTTGAGCGAGTTCGTGTGTTTGTTTGTATGTATGAATAAACCTTTGAAAACATTGTAAGTATGTATATAAGTTTGTAAATCCCGGTATGAAAGAAACAAGGAAAAATAGATCAATAATGGTTTGCAAGGCTATTAATATGTGTGACGTGATGCAGGAAAGCTCAAACCTAGCAGACTTTGCACCGGGCTTCCGGCTGTAAGACATAGTCAACCCATGGGCCAAACCCTGGTCCAACATGGGCGGGGTTTGCTACACCCAAATAGATCTATCATTCATGTCCCTCGGTCCTACAACGAGGATTGATGGCCTTAAGCGTCATACCCACCACTCACATGATCTAGAAATACCCTTCCTTAGCTAAGCATACCTAATTATAACGTTTGTAAACAGTTGTAAAGTGTACTTCACTCCAAAAGTTATAAAACTGAAAACAGTAAAAGAAAAGGGGGACACGAAACTCATAGTCTTGCATCTTCAATAATCGTAACTCAAGCTTCTTCGGTGAACACGATTACCTACAACGTACTAATGTCTATTAGACGAACAGGTCGTGTCGTGCCTTGACTTAGTGTTAATGTCTTTGAGTTACGTTTCTTTTGTGTCTTCGATATTATTCCAAGTTATATAATTATTTGTTAAAATAATTAATATTTTAACTTAAACTATATTTATTAAATTTGGAATAATAATATATTTTTGACTTGATACACTTTGAGTATTTATACATGTATATCCTTCCCAAGGATGGGGTATTTGTACTCGTATTCTTATACTTGTATATTTTTGCCATGTATTAGGGTCGTATTCCGGTGTGTATTTATACGTACGAGAATACGCATTTTTACGGTATTCATTAAGTATCCTTTATACCTAATTTCATATTAATTATTCCGGAATATTTTCTTTAATAAGGATGCAATATATATTTCCAAAATATATATTTTAAGGAATATTACTTAGAAAAATTATTTATAATTTTTCCTTTGGGAAAAATATCTGTATTTTCTCATAAGTTCAGAAATTAATATATTTTCAAGTCCCACTTGGAAAACATATATATAAACTCATTTTTCTACAAAAATGATATATTTCATATTTATTTGAGTAAATATATATTTTTCCCAAAAATATTGTATTTCATGTTTGTGTAAGGAAACATATATTTCTTAAAAATAATATATCTTCTAAAAATTTCAAGAAAAATATATATTACATAGTTTTCAAAAATAATATATTTTTCCTTGTCAAAATATGATATATTTTTGTAGTAATTGTAAGAATCATATTTTTGTTTCCTCAGTGTCCAAAATATTATTTACCAAAATATACTTTGTGAATAAATTTTCCAGAATATTTTGTAAGTCTTATTCCATAGTTTGGTTTCCACCAAATTTGGTTATGTAAATGTGTATATTTATTTGTTAGAATTTTATTAATATTTTGGATTGTAATTCTTGGTATTTTGATGTGTTATATTATTTTATGTCCTAAAATAATGTAACTAATACACAAAATATACAAATAATCACACACATGGTGTCTTCTAAGTATATATTTCCTAAATACATATTTAATCACTTTTATTTATGAAAATTAACCTCCAATAATTATATTTTTGTAACAAAAATTATGGCAAAATTTTTGTAGGAAACTCATGGTTTAAAATACACTTGTAAGTGTAGGTTAATAAATAATTTTCTAAGTGTTTGGATTTTTAGAAAATTTTGCCATAGTTTCCCCTAAAAGTGGAGGTTTCCATGCTTTCAAGCATATCATTTTCTTTTGTAAAAATCATCACAATCAATTCACAATCAACAATAAACAATCTTTACTTACCAATTTGCCAAAAACAAGTAATAATTACTACGTCATGAACTTGAATATTTGTAAAAAATTGTAGTAACTCACTAGTGTTCTTAGTAAGTCTTGTTACCCTTTAAAATGTGATTAGTTCTTTAAAAACTTAATTTTTAAAGAAGTTAGATGTTTACAACTTCTTGTCACATTTTCTAAAAATGTTTCCTTATGGAATTTTCTTGTTTCACAAGTGTTTCTACACTTGTTTAACCACTAAAAATAGAGTTTGTTTTTGTAAGAACCAACATTTAATAAAACTTATATCTTTAACTTGGTTTCTTTGAAAGACCATTCATAAATCTTTAGATCTACAAATGTTACTACTCACTTTGTTCATTATTTTTCAAGAAAACCATTTAGTTATTCAAGTTCATTATTCATATGTGGATGATCCATCATCCTACCATATTTCTACTTTCACATCTTGCTAGATTAAGTTTTTAATCATGATCTAGCAAGTTCTTATGATGATCAACATCATTTCTACAAACAATCAATGATCAACAAGCATAACAACTCATATTCGTTAAGACTACTTCATTAAACATGTTTATGTTCAAGTTTACTTCTTGTGTTCTTTAGTGTTCTTCAAGTTTTTGATTATGATTCTTCTTTAACCACTTAAAATAGAAGTAAAATGGAGTGTACATGGTTCTTAACACTAGCTCAAGGCTAGGGATGATTCGAGTGTAGAAAACTAGTGGATAAAAGCAAATGAACAAGGTCCTTCCACTTCCACAAGCTCCTAGCTTCTTTGTATGATCTTTAACACCTTTGTGTGTATGTAGAATGTAGGAGAATGGATGAATGAAGGTGGTGATGGTGGTGCTTGGGGTCGGCCATGAACAAGAGAGGGAAGGGAGGAGAGTAAGTGTGTGTTAGTGTGTGTGAGAATGAAATCAAGAATCCTACAAGTCTTACTTATAACCAAGTTCATGTGTTGTCTTGTGTGTAATATGTTTAGGAAAGTTCATGCATATCCATTATAATATTGAAATAAAATCCACAAGGTGGGGGCCATGTTGGCCGCAAATAAGTGGGGGGGGGGGGGTCTAGATTAGGTTTTAACCAAGTTTGGTTCATTAAGGTTGAAATGTAAGTATCTAGTTAGTTAAGTTAGTTACTAGATATTTTAGGAGGTGTTTTGATGTTCGGGGATCATAACTAGCTTGGTAATATTAAAAGAGTGGTTCTAGTGTAAATTTGATGTTTTGGGTAGTGTCCGGTTGTTTGGTTGGTTACTGGCTCGTTAAAGTGCTAAACCTTGCAGTTTAGTGTGCTTTATGTATCTTTTTGTGACACTTTTGATTCCCGACACTTAGAAAAGCATTCTGGACCATTTAATCATATTTCTGCGTAATATTATTGTGTTAAATTGCTATTTTTGCTGAATTTTGCTAAATTCAGCAATTTGGGTGAGTTTTAGGCACTTTCCAGCACTTAAACTATCACTAGCAAAGCAGTTTTGTGATCCTTACTTTCCTACACACTATACTAGTGTAATACTTAGTTTCTGGCTCATTCTGTGTCTCAATGCACTGTCTGTCTATGTGCTGAGTTCTACCAGCATTTTCCTGATTTATCAGATAACTATGCTAACTATACTTAATGTATCATTTAAGGCAATACAACTTTCATGCAATATTGGTATGACATTATACAATGTATGATGCACATATATGTATATGGCAGTAATCAGAAAGCAGTTAATTGTAATTCAGCACAGTCATTAGGCACTAATCATGGTTTATTAATTGTACGGATACCTGGATTTTTTACAGTTGTCACATTCACCCCCTGTTAAGAAAATTTCTTCCCGAAATTTTTAAGTCTTACTACTAGCTGCAGGGGTGTTAGGGATAAATCCGGGTACTTAGCTTTCATGCGGTCCTCACGCTCCCAAGTAAACTCTGGGCCGTCACGCGCGTTCCATCGAACCTTGACAAGCTTGACACTACTCCTTCGAGTTTTGTTAACTTTCCAATCCGTAACCTCAACGGGTTCTTCGGTAAAGTGGAGTGTGTCGTTAATGTGAGCTTCGTCAGTAGGAATAACCACTGTTTCTTGTGTTGGACTCTTCTTCAGATTGGATACATGAAATGTATCATGAACACCATTCAGTTCCGCTGGTAGTTCCAACTTATATGCTACAAAACCAATCCTTTCTAGGATTCTAAACGGTCCAATGAATCGCGGGTTTAACTTACCATGCTTCCCAAAGCGTGCCACACCTTTCCAAGGTGAGACTTTCAACAAAACCATATCTCCCACATCAAATTCCAAAGGTTTCCTTCTTTGGTCCGCATAGCTCTTTTGTCGATCGCGAGCCGCCTTGATGCGCTCTCAGATCTATATAATCTTATATATCGTGTCCTGAACCAATTCGGGGCCAACAAGCTGTCTATCGCCTGCATCTTCCCAGCATAACGGCGATCGACACTTACGTCCGTAGAGAGCTTCAAACGGTGCAGCTTGAATGCTTGTATGGTAGCTGTTATTATAGGAGAACTCAACCAAAGGCAGGTGAGTGTCCCAACTGCCACCCAAGTCCATTACCCAAGCTCGTAACATATTTTCTAATGTCTGAATCGTTCTCTTACTTTGACCGTCTGTTTGTGGGTGAAAGGCAGTACTCAGATTCAGCTGTGAACCAAAGGCCTCTTGGAAAGATTGCCAAATCCTTGACATAAATCTTCCATCTCTATTAGATATAATCGAGATAAGCACTCCATGACGTGCAACTATCTCCCTTAGGTACAGCTCAGCTAGCTTACCTGTGTTATCCTTCTCCCTGATTGGCCAAAAGTGCGCATACTTTGTCAGACGGTCTACGATTACCCAAATCGTATCATGACCTATGGGTGTATTGGGCAACTTTTTTATGAAGTCCATTGATATTTGCTCCCACTTCCACATGGCTTTTGATACTCGGCCTTCACTTTGGCATAAGTCAAGCATTTTCCAACATAAGTTGCAACATCACCTTTCAATCTCGGCCACCAATAGAAATTCTTCAAATCTTGGTACATCTTGTCCGATCCTGGGTGGATCGGGTACCTTGATTTGTGAGCTTCATAAAAAATCACGTCTCTAAGACCTCCAAAAAGCAAAACCCAAATTCGTCCCATGAAACACAAGGTTCCTTCCTTGTTGGGTACCAACTTTTTCTCCATCCCACGGAGATATTCATCCTTCAAGTTTTCCTTCTTGAGAGCTTCTCTCTGCGCAGCACGAATGCGCAACGAGAGGCCTGTTTGAATGATCATCTCCAAATCCCTAACCCTTATGGGCTTAATCCTCTCTTTTCGACTCAAGGCGTCTGCCACCACATTCGCCTTTCCTGGGTGATTTTTGATTTCGCAATCATAATCGTTTAACAACTCCACCCATTGGCGCTATCTCATATTAAGCTCTTTCTGATCAAATATGTGATGTATGCTCTTATGATCGGTAAAGATCGTGCATCTGGTACCATACAAATAATGTTGCCATATCTTCAAAGCAAACACCACTGCGCCTAACTCCAAGTCATGCGTGGTGTAGTTCTTCTCATGAACTTTCAACTGCCGCGAAGCATAAGCGATAACCTTCTGTCGCTGCATAAGTACATAACCTAATCCCTAACGCGAGGCGTCACAGTATACCACGAAGTCATCGGTGCCTTCGGGTAGGGATAAAATAGGTTCATTGCAAAGCTTGTTCTTTAGCAACTGAAAAGCTTCTTCTTGTTTATCTCCCCATTCATACTTCTTGTCTTTTTGAGTAAGGGAGGTCAGTGGTTGGGCGATTTTCGAAAAATCCTCTATGAATCTGCTATAATACCCTGCTAAACCTAGAAACTGACGGATCTCGGTCGGCGTCTTTGGAGTTTCCCAATTCTTAATCGCCTCGATCTTGGCGGGGTCCACGTGGATTCCATCTTCATTCACTACATGACCAAGGAACTGTACCTCACGCAACCAGAACTCGCACTTCGAGAACTTTGCGTATAGTTTCTCCTTCTTGAGTAGCTCTAAAATAGCTCTAAGGTGTTGCTCATGCTCTTCCTTCGTCCACGAATAAATCAAAATATCATCGATAAACACAATCGCAAATTTATCGAGATATGGCTTACAAACTCGGTTCATCAGATCCATAAACACTGCTGGCGCGTTTGTCAGACCAAACGGCATCACTAGAAACTCGTAATGTCCGTAACGAGTTCTAAAGGTAGTCTTCGGTATACTCTCTTCTTGAATTCGCAGCTGGTGATAACCTGATCGAAGGTCGATCTTGGAGTAGTAACTCGAACCTTGAAGTTGATCGAAGAGGTCATCAATCCTCGGTAAGGGATACCGATTCTTGATGGTTAACTTGTTCAGTTCTCGGTAGTAAATGCACATACAAAAACTACCGTCCTTCTTCTTGACAAACAGAACTGGAGCTCCCCAAGGCGAGAAACTTGGTCGAATAAATCCCTTGTCCAAAAGCTCCTGGAGTTGCGTCCACAATTCTTGCATCTCGGAAGGTGAAAGTCGATAGGGTGCCTTGGCTACAGGCGCGGCGCCTGGAACCAAGTCAATGTGGAATTCGACTTGTCGCTGGGGCAGTAATCCTGGGAAATCTTCGGGGAAGACATCAGGATATTCTCGTACCGCAGGGATATCTTCCAACTTTGGCTCATAGGCTTCCTTATAAAGAATGTGAGCCAAGAAGGCAACACTTCCTTTCTGCAAGGACTTTCGGGCCTTCAAACAACTAATAATCCTTAGAGGCTTATCTTGATTTTCCCCATGCACTACGATCGTCTCTCCATTCGCCATTGGGATGCGAATGATCTTCTCGTGTCATACGATTTCAGCTCGGTTGCTTGACAACCAATCCATTCCAACTACCACGTCAAAGCTTCCCAACTCGACTGGCAGATGATCAAGCGTAAACTCATGCTCTCCGAGCTCTATTACAAAACCTCTAATTACTTCGCTAGCTTCTACTAGCTTTCCATTAGCTAGTTCTATCGAGTATGGAATATCGAGCTTACTGGCTACTAACCCAAGTTTATTCTTAAATTCTAGGGATACAAAGCTATAATCGGCACCAGTATCAAACACTACAGATGCAAAGTGTTGGTTGATAGGGAACGTACCTATGACTACGTTCGGATCCTGGCGAGCTTCCCTTGCTCCAATGTTAAAGACTCTCCCCTAGGCTTGATTGTTCTTTGGGCAATCTCTCTTGAAATGCCTGACATCTCCGCAACTAAAGCATCCTTGCTTGTTTCTAGTACCACCTTGGTTATTGGTTTGGTTGCAGTTTCCATTACCAGCCTGGTTTCCAGAACCACCTCGGTTCACATTACCACCATTTCCTCCTTGATTGTTGTTTCCACCTTGGTTTCTATTGCCATAACCGTTTCCACCACGGTTTCCACTACCATTACCACTGCCTCTCTAGCCACCATTCCCATGACCATTACCAGCCCAGCACGTCTCCTTTGAATGACCATTCTTTCCACAGCTTTCACACTTCCTAAACCTACACTGGCCGGTATGATGGAACTGGCACACATCAAACTTAGGCAAAGTGCCCATGTAACCTTTCCCTTTACCTTCCGTACTTGCAACACCAGTCCTGACCTCGGTTGGTGGGTTTGCATCTCTTTTCTTGTTACCACCGTTGTTTCCTTGGGTACCCTTCTTGAAGTTCGAGAACTTTCTCTTGTTCTCTCCTGACGACTAGACATGAGTCTCCTTCTTCTTTTCCTCAGAGATCGAAAACTTGTTCAATCTAATCGCTTCTTCAGTCAGTGCCACGCTCAAATCAATGGCCTCAGTGATGGTTGGAGGCTTGGATGTCGTCACCATGCTCATGATTTGGGGTGCCAATCCCAAAATGAAACGTTCGATTCACTTGAACTCCGGTTCTACCATGTAGGGGACAACGCGAGACAGGTCATGGAATCTCTGCACATACTCAGCAATCTTCGGACCATCCATCTTCAGATTCCAGAACTCAGTTTCCAGCTTCTAAATCTCAGCTCTCGAGCAGTACTTCTTGCGCATCAGCTGTTTCATCTCATCCCAAGTCATAGCATATGCAGCCTCTTCTCCCAGAGTCTGAACCTGAAGGTTACACCATGATAGAGCTCTGTCTAGGAAAAGTCCAGAAATGTAGGTGACCTGGTGCTCTGGCGCACACTTGCTCATTCGTAGCACAGAATCGGTTTTCTCAGCCCATCTAACGAAAGCTACAACACCTCCAGTGTCGTCAAAATTCAGAGGCTTGCAGTCTTGGAACTACTTATAAGTACAACCTGCACAGGAAACATCATTCATAGTATGCGTTAGTAATTGCACACGAAAAGTCCAAACGTATCGTAATGTGTCTTAAATGACTTAAACATTACCGTGAGGTGGGTTATTTCCTGAGGTACATCCGCTGTGTTCAGAGCGTAAGGCCTCATGTTGTGCGATTGCTTGTGAAATCCGTTCTTGCAGTTCTGCCTCTGATGTGGGCAATTGGTTGTTCCTTCGAGGAGGCATCTTCTAAAAGAAGATTATATAGGTCAGGTCTTATGTATATAATAAGTAGTATGTATATAATAGTGTTTGTCATAACAAGTAAGCATGCAATCATAGCATAAACAAGTAATTTTAAGAGTGTATTTAATGAGAACATTACGATTGAGCTTTCATTAATCATCGACCACAAGTATTGTTACATGTTTTACAAAAGTATCAATTAAAAGGGAACACAGGGTCACACTACCCTTGTCCAAACTGTCTATCAATCTACCATAAGTCATACAGTCAAAAGGTGGTCTCCAAAAGGCTTCACTAGCTAGGCTTAATAGCGGTGCTCTCATCAAAAGCAAGCTACCTACATAAAACCAAAAACCGTCTATGCTGGTGGCGGTGGAGGAGGAGGTGGAGGAACAAAAAGTGAGTTGCGCACATGCGCAAGCTCCTCCTCAAGGTCATAAACATGACGCAACAGATAACTGATCTGCTGCTCAACGATAAGAAAGAGAGTGTCAAACTCGGGAAATGGAGTAAGCGGTGTAGGAGGATGCGAAAATGGGGACGATGATGAACGAGGGGGAACAAAAGTAGGCTGACACGGACATGGCAAAGGTCGCGGTGTCATCTCAAGCTCTAAGATCCCGCGACTCATGATCTCGAACTGAAGCTGCAAGGATAGGAGTAACTCATCCCGTGTATAACCAGTAAAATGTGAGGGATAGTAGGGATTATAAATCGGCATGGTGTAAGGTGGGACCCATCTAAGTGGCTCATCAAGTGGTGAAGAAGTAAAATGAACATAAGGTGCAGACTGAGGCATGTGAGGGAATGCTTCTGAGACATGTGGGTCATGGCTAGGCTGCTGGCTAGAAGGGCCTTCCACTGGACGGGGTTCGGGTATTTCCTGCAAGAAAGTGATAGGTAGGTCAGCAGGATGCACATCTGAACTGGATGAAAAGGAGCAACATCAAAAGGTGCAGGTGCAAGTGGGGGAATTACTGGCTTAATAACAGAAGGGTCAGCGGGTGCAGGAATCTGATCTGGTATAAGGAGTGCAATATCAGGTATGCCAAATGGAATAGGATCAAAGTCAGGCAAAGGCTCAGGTGCAGGTATCGGCTCAGGATCAGCAGGTGCATCAACAGGCTGATCATCAGGAATGAAATCAGGTTCAAGATCAAGCTCAAAGTCGTGTGGAGGTAACGGTGCAGCTGACATAGCTGTATCATCGTCAGAATCAGTGGCGTATCATCGCATACCAGCTTCTTCTAAGGCGGATGATGACACAGACTCAAAAGGATCGGCGACAGAATGTAAACTAGAATCAGCAGAAATCTCGATAACGGGAATCCCCAGAAGTGGAATAGCAACAACGTCCTCATTGAGCTCTCCATCACCCTGAGCATCATCGGGAGGACCATCAACAAAAAGATCAAAATCATCGTCGAAAAGATCATCGAATGGCCAATCCTCAGGAGGAATGACCATCAGGGGAACGGGAGCGAGGATCGGTGCCATGACTTGCTTACCATCGGGGTGACCAATGATAAGGTGATCGTGAACTGGAATAGGAATAACAAAAGGATCCTCGTCTAGGATACCATCAGCGAGCGGTAAATCAACTTCGAAATCGGGCAGCGCAAAGGGCTGAAAGTCGTCGTCATCGTCGGACATCATCTCCGGGTCACTCTCGGTATGTGACACCTGTGCCTCTGTGACCATCAAACAAATACCAAATTTATGAAATATTGTGTTTCATACTTGGGATTGTAAAAATACGTGTATTGTTTGCACATATCAATTCATGTTCGATTTCAAGCTTTAAATCGCTTTCTTGAAGGTTGTACGCGCACTGATGCGTAAATATAACCAGTTTAATGCAACGAACACTCCGGAATAGTGAAATAGGCTTAACATACCTTAAATAACCTTTACATAACTTAGAAATAAGTTTTGGAGGGTTTGGTGTGGCGAAATCAAGTTTATTCGCTTACAGGGACTAATTTCGACAAACTGTGAAAGTATGCCGATTTGTATTGTAACGAACATTCCAGAACTTCATCATAAGTTAAATGTGCCCTAAATATCCTTTACATAGCCTATAAATAGGCTTTGAGGTGTTTGGTGCGCAAAAATAAACTTTCTTGATCAATAGGGACTAAAAGCGTAAAAAAGTGCATAAGTTTGCATTTTCGCGCATATCTTACGTTCTGAATACATCCGAACATCTAAAAATTTATATAATCATTAAAATATATTATTTTAGTGATTGGCTTGATAAAAATCAATTCGTTGCGTAATTTGGATCGTTTTCCGCGTTCGTTCGTGTTTCGTCGTAATTAACCGAATAATGCAACCGTACGGTCAAACGAACCGACATCCGAGATATTTTTGAGCATGTTTCATGTTCCCTATACTTTAACTTCATTTTAGAGCCTTGAAATGAGATTAACGGGGCTTGAACGTGTCAAAAATGCATCAAAAACATGTTTTGCACATTCAGGGACCAAAATTGACAATCTGCCATAGTTATCTTACGAAGGGACTAAAATGGAAAATCTGATTTTCAGCTTGTTCCAGCTGTTCCCCTCTTTTTCACTTGGTTTATAACTTACTATGGGCTATTTTTAAGGTGCCCATGGTTTTGCAAAACCATGGGTGCATGTGTACGGTCCAGATTTAAGCTCGGTTTTCGAGGAACGATCCTAACGGTCCAAGAAATCGTATAAATACCCATGTTCCTCATTGTTGCAACTCACACAATCTGATCTATTTGCTCTAAGTTGGGGCTTAGCACCTTGATGACGGGGGTAGCCCAAGATTGAATAAAATGGCTAATTACGTAAATGCTTAAAAGGTTAAATGGTTCAAGGCTTAAAAAGCTGTGAGAAAGGAAAAAGCAACACGGAAACAGTAGCCAGTCACATCTGGAGATCACTTCACCAACCCACAGCCGCAAAGGCAATGCAGGTCTGCACAATGCACGCTATTATCTGGGGGACAAAAGCCTTCAACCCCCAAAAGGGGAAACCCTCCACTGCAAGCGAGGTTGCTAGTCTAATCCATTCCACTTCGGGAGATACCTTCTCTTATAAAATGACACTTCATTTACTTCAGAGGGGACACCCGGACCAGCTCTGATTCTTCACTCTCTGGTCATTCACATCGAATGCTTGTCTCGCACAAGTCATTCCCTTGCACATCCAACACACACATTCTCTTTGCTACCACTTCCAAATCTGGATACAATTCAGAGGAGGATCTATAGCAAAGAACAACAATAAACTAGTAAACCTCCTTCCACGTCTCGCAAACGTGGGGGGACCCCACGACCTGCGTTAGGCAAGGTTGAACCCTTCAACCATTCTGCCTAGCCAGTCCAGCTACCACCGTTGGTCTTGTATTTGTTGTATCAACAAGTTGGCGCCCACCGTGGGGCTACGCCGCTATTTCTTCTCAAAAAGACCTAGTAGTGTAGCTCTATTCACTTAAAATCACCATGTCTGAAAGTGGATCCCCAGAAGAAGTGAATCAGATTCCAAACACTTCTACTCCGGGTAGTAGCCAAGCTCACGTGGCTATACCAACTTCTTTCTCAACTCCGGGGAGCACACCCGAGTTCCTCAACTTCAACACACCAACTCCGTCCCGATCCGGAGTTCCATCTCCTAATATCGGTGTCTCTGATGCCCCATCATGTGTTGAACTCACCCCTGAAGGGGTTGCTAACAATTTCGTTGTGCTAAGGACTCTTCTCAACCAGCACGTGAGTAAAGAAAGAGAAAAGGGAGTGAGGATTCGTTTAGACTATGACGAACCTGAGCCAACATTGTCTCCTGGACCACCTCCTCCTCTTTTTGCAACAAGAAGTGAGGCTGGTCCCAGTAACCTTTCAAACCCTCACCCTTATCTGTCCACTATGACAAATCCTACGGTGCATCCTATCTTCTCTTCCCAACCAATTACTAGTGGTGCTCCTCTGGGACATGAGCTAACTCTTGACCAGCTCCTACAATCTCCGGTGACAAGCTATCCAGCATCTACTACAACTACATGGGAGCAAGCTCTGTCCGTGCTCCCTTTAGCACGAAGTGCTGTTATGAGTGCTCCCCTCGGGATAAGCTGCTCCACTGGCCCAGGAAGCCTTCAAGGCTTCAACCCTATGCCCAACATGATGACCCAGATGATGGCCAATTTCCCATGGCAACACTTCATCAATCAAGTGCTTGCCACTCAGGGAAACAACGGCAATAGCAGTACTGTGGATGCAAGGACTGAAGAGGACTTGGCTAAACCATACAAGCCAAGTAACCTTTCATGCTTTTCAAGACAGATAGCCGATTATGATTTCCAGTCAAAGATCAAAATGCCGGCACACATCATGACATATGATGGGACTGAAGATCCTGAGGACCATCTTCAGATCTTCACCGGTGCAGCTCGGATAGAGAAATGGTCCAACGCTGAGTGTTGCCTAATGTTCATGCAAACTCTTGTTGGATCCGCCAGGATCTGGTTCAACGATTTACCTGCTCAAAGCGTTCGAAGCTTTGACGATCTCAGCAAGGGTTTCCTGGCCAATTTCTCTCAACAAAGACGATATGTCAAAGACGCAACAGTGATCTTTCAGATAAAGCAACGTGATGATGAAAGTCTCCATGCTTTCATTGAACGATACAAGAAGGAAGGTCTGACTTATGTAGGGGCCGACGAGAAAATGAGGGTGGCTGGTTTCATGAATGCCATCACCTCTAAGTACCTTACAAGGGATTTCAACAAATCTCTACCCAAGACCTTAGAAGAAGCTCTTGAAAGGGCCGAAGCCCACATCCGGGGAGAGGAGGCTGTAGACATTAAGGAACAAAGAAAAAGAGGGTCCGGCTGGAGAAGCAACAGTCCAGCCAGAAAAAGAGGGCTCTTCAACCCCTATGACAGGCGGCCAAAGGGTTCAGATCCTCGAAGGTCTGAAGGTCGGAACCTTTCGAGCAGGGAGAAAGTCATAAGCTTCACGCCCCTCACAAAGACCCCTCAAGAAATCCTTGCAACAGAAGAAGTTAAACAAAACTTTCGGCCTCCTAGACCTCTCCCCAAAAGCAGGAAAAATGAGAACTCCACCCAATACTGCGAGTTTCATGAAGAAAAGGGTAACCACACCAATGATTGCTTCCAACTCAAGAAAAGAATAGAAGAGGCTGTTAAATCCGGAGAACTCGCTCATTTGGTAAAGGGAGTCCGGGACAAAATGGCTGAAGGAAAGGGCAAGGAAGTCAATATGGTAGATTTCGACGGAAAGGTTCCTCACAAAAGACAAAGGTTGGAAGCTTGGGAGCTTCAATGTGTCTGTTTCCCCCCTACAGAGAATGACCCTCTCTCTAGCCCTCTCGTGGTAGAGGCTACCGTGGGAACGTTGCAAACATGCAAGGCATACATAGACACGGGTGCAGCCACCGAAATCATGTTCGAAAAATTCTTCAACAAATTGAGCAATGAAGAACGTTCAAGGCTTCAACCTTCTGGAACCTCTATAAAAGGTATCGCTGACATACCCCTCAAGCCTTTAGGGCAACTAACACTTAATGTTCGTTTTAGTGAAGGTTCAAAAGAACGAACCCAACCACTCACCTTTGTGGTTATCAACATCCCCTCAAGCTATGATATGATCATCGGAAGACCAGGACAGTGTGCATTTTACATGGCCGTGTCTGTTGGCCATGGCACAGTCAAATTCCCCACCGAAAGGGGCATAGCAACCCTTCAACCCTCTCAGGAGGCCTACATGGTTGAAGGTGAAAGTTCAAACAGTGAAGAAGACAGGCAAAGGTTGGTCATAAACCATAAATACCCGGAACAAAGGATAAGGGTCAACCCTGACCTTTCTCAAGAGACCCTTTCATACCTTGAAAAATTGCTAACACACTACAGTGATGTATTCGCTTGGTGTCCTGAAGATATGACCGGGATCCCCCGGGATATCGCTGAGCATGAGTTGAGAATACCACCAGAGGTCAAGCCTGTGGTCCAGAAGAAAAGAAGCTTGGCACCTGAAAGAAGTCTGGCAGCCTGCCAAGAGGTTGAAAAGCTTGTGTCAGCCGGCATCCTCCGAGAAGTCAAGTACCAATCATGGGTTGCAAACCCAGTTATGGTCAAAAAACCAGACAACTCTTGGAGGATGTGCATAGACTTCAAGGATCTTAACAAAGCTTGTCCTAAGGATTGCTATCCACTGACAAAGATTGATCTCAAAGTTGACTCCCTCACCGGGTACTCGTTCAAATGTTTTCTTGTTGCATACAAAGGTTATCACCAAATCCTCATGAAGGAAGAAGATGAGGAAAAAACAGCTTTTCACACGGACAAAGGAATCTTTTGCTATCAAAAGATGCCTTTCGGCCTCAAAAATGCAGGAGCAACCTATCAACGGCTCGTTGACAAAGCCTTCGAGAGCCAAATTGGCAAAAACATGGAGGCATATGTCGATGACTTGGTTATTAAAAGCAAGACGGAATACCAAATGCTCGATGATATTCAAGAAACTTTCAAGAACCTCAGAAAGGTTAACATGAAGCTTAATCCAGAAAAGTGTTCATTTGGATTCGAGGAAGGAAAATTTTTGGGCCACATTGTTGGAAAACAAAGCATCAAAGCCAACCCTAACAAAGTAAAAGCCGTCCTTGAAACCAAGCCACCAAAGACCAAGAAGGAGGTTGAAAGCTTGAATGGGAAACTTGCAGCCTTGAAGCGTTTTACCTCCAAGTTAGCCGAAAGATCTCTGCCCTTCTACAAAACGCTCAAGAACTGCTCAGATAAAAAGGATTTCAAATGGACTGAAGAAGCTGATGAAGCTTTCAACCAGATGAAGCAACATCTAGCTTCCCTACCAGACATCGCGGCACCAAAAACCGGGGAGTTAATATCGGTGTACCTCTCAATTACGGATGAGGCCATCAGTGCAGTCCTCACCATTGAGCGAGACAAGGCCCAGGTACCCGTTTACTTTTTCAGCAAAACTTTAAAATTAGCTGAAACGAAATACCCTCCCCTTGAAAAACTTGCCCTAGCTTTAGTTCAAACAGCTAGAAGGCTTCGAAGGTATTTCCAAGCACACCCCATACAAGTGGTCACCGACCAACCAATTAAGAGTGTGCTTGAAAAACCTGAAAACTCGGGGCGATTAGCCAAATGGGCCATAGAACTGGGTGAACATAACATCACCTATGTCCCAAGGAAAGCTATCAAGGCTCAAGTCTTGGCCGATTTCATTGTGGAAGTCCCAAACCAAACACTTACTGAAGTAAACACTGCCACCACTGAACCTTCCAACCCTGAAGCCTGGAAGCTTTTTACCGATGGGGCTTCAAGCGTTGAAGGGTCAGGGGCTGGATTAATTTTGATTAACCCAAAAGGTTTGGAGTTCACATATGCTCTTCGATTTGATTTTCAGACCACCAATAACAAGGCTGAATACGAAGCACTAATAGCCGGCCTAAGGCTGGCCAAAGAAACGAAGGTTGAAAAGCTTGAAGTGTTCACGGATTCGTTGCTGGTCTCAAACCAAGTGAATGATAGCTACATAGCTAAAGAGCCCAACATGAAAAAATACAGAGAAAAATCAAAGGAACTAATGAGTACCTTCCAAGCATGCAACATCAAACAAATCCCCAGATCTCAAAACAAAAAGGCCGATGCCCTAAGTAAGCTTGCATCTCTCACTTTTGCCCACCTCACCAATAAGGTACTGGTAGAAGTGTTGAAGGCCCCATCCATTAATGAATTGGAGGTTCAAGATGTGGTTACTGAAGAAGAACCAAACTGGATGACTCCCATAAGAAAGTTCCTCAAAAATGGTGAATTACCTAATGATCAAGTGGAAGCTAAAAGGGTTGAAATCAAGGCAAGACAATACATGCTGCAAGGAGAAACCCTTTACAAAAAGGGTTACCTTGCTCCCTTGCTAAGGTGTGTCGGCCCCGAGCAAAACAAGTATTTGATCAAGGAAATTCATGAAGGAGTGTGTGGAGCTCACTTTGGAGCTAGGTCGGTAGTTGCAAAACTCATGAACCTCGGATATTTCTGGCCTTCAATGCATCGCGACACAGCCGAAGAATTGAAGAAATGTGATGCCTGCCAGATCCATGCACCAATCCCAAAAAGTCCCAAGCATGATTTAGTCCCAATAACCCCGGCTTGGCCATTCCATAAGTGGGGAATGGACATCGTTGGTCCATTCCCCCCAAGCAAAGGAGGAGTGAAATTCCTACTGGTGGCGGTAGACTATTTCACCAAGTGGCCCGAGGTCAAACCACTTGCCAAGATCACAGGAAAGCAAGTCATTGACTTTGTCTGGGAGAACATCATTTGCCGTTATGGATTGCCAGGAGTACTTGTCACCGACAACGGAAGGCAATTTGCTGAGAAGCCTTTTAGCGTTTGGTGCAAAGAATACAAAATCGATCAGGTTTTCAGCTCAGTGGCTTATCCACAATCAAACGGGCAGGTTGAGAGAACAAACAGAAGCATAGTGGAAGGAATCAAGACAAGATTGGGAAGATATGAAAGCAATTGGCTTGAAGAATTGCCTAGTGTTCTATGGGCAATTAGAACAACGGAAAAAACAAGCCATAAGAAAACACCGTACAGCTTGGTATTTGGATCCGAGGCTGTGATCCCTGCCGAAATAGGAGTTGTAACCCAAAGAATTGTCAACATGGATCCCGAAGCAAACCAAAAAGAGACCATGTTGAATTTACAACTCCTAGAGGAAGCAAGAGATCAAGCAGCAATCCAAGAAGCCAAATACAAGCAACAGATGGAAGCTTACTACAACAAAAAAGTCAAAAACGAACGTTTCAAGCCAGGGGACCTAGTCCTCAGAAACAACGAAGCCAGCAAGAAAGAAAATCAAGGAAAGCTTGGCCCAAAGTGGGAGGGTCCATACACCATCCTTGAAGCACACAAAGGTGGATCCTACAAGCTGGCTGATTCAGAAGGCAAAAGGCTTCCAAGGCATTGGAACGGCAAAACATTGAAAAGGTTCCATGTTTAAACGAAAAGTTTGGTTTGTATCAAAATGTATTTCAAGCAGGATTATGAATACCTTTTGTAAAAAGCAAGTATTGCTTTAATGAATGAAGTTGTTTTTATCAAACTTGTCTTTCTATCCTAAAATCAGGTTGAGAACCTAGCAAAAAACTCCATGGCAAGTGACATGTAAGGGGATGAGCTCCCAGGCCACATCGCTCAATAGGTTCAAGGGTTGAATGAGCCTATATAAGGGGTGAGTTCCTAAATCAATACAACTCCATGAGACTTGTCGAGAAAAAATAAAATTGTCTCTTAGACGGGTATAAGCAGCCTACACCAAATGTTCCCTAAGTTTTAGAAACACAGTCTACAAAAAGGCTAAAAAACCAAAAGAAATGATTACAAGGATAGGTGCCATCTCTTCTTGTTAAAAATGCCAAGGCTAAGTGTCTGCAGCACTGAACCCTTTTAGGTATAAAAAGCATAAGGGCAGCACAAACCCGACAAAGACAAAGTTACAAAAAGAACAAAACAAGTCCAAAAAAGAACAAAGTCAATTGGACAAAATCACAAAGGTACAAACCAAGCCAGGACGCAAAACCATAAAGCCTTCAAGGCTTCAAGCCACCCGGGCAATACCTCGAAACCTTAAAGGCTTCAACCTTTTAAAAGACAGCCAAAAGGCTTCAACGGTTAAAATCCAAATGAACTGCCTTGTCAAAAAAAGGCACAAGCACAAAACCATAATAAAAGAAAATAGTTAAAACATCACATTATAAGAAATCCTAAAAAGACTTCCAAACATAAGTTAAGGCAAGTCCTAGTAACTTGCAAATCTAATCATTGTTCAACGGCCATACAGGCCTTCAACATAACCAAAAGGAACCTTAGGGGTTCCTGAAAACCTAATATTGTTCAACAGTCACAAACCACGAATTGTTTTAACAAAGTGCTAAGAAAGCTACGAATTTTAGGCATCAACAGAAGGCTTAGTAGCCCCAGAAATGCTACCCTTGGCCTTCTTAGTCTTCTTAACCTTCTTAGCCTTCGGACCTTGATCATCAACAGCTGAAACTTCCAAACTAGCATCCTTCGGAACATCGGCCTCCCCAGGAAAACTATCCTCACTATCCCCCGAAAAGGAACGTTTCCTCGACAGGGAGCCAAGCAGTTCAGCACATAACTTGTCATTCAAACCATCCGGCTTCAGTTCCTGTAAAGCAGAGAGAGGCTTACCATAACAAGAGGAAACTTGACTGACATACGGGTAGGATAACCTCTCCATTTGCTCCACGGAACTCTTAAAGACCTCAGAAGCTTCGGGACGGTATAGAGGAGATTGCTCCAAAGGGTTGCCAGACTCACAAAGCTTATAACCTGCAATAAGGCCTTGGTGTTTCCCCAGGTTGAGCAGCTTAGTGTAGACATCACCGAGAGCGGAGTTAAATTCCTTAGAGTGCAAGAGATAGGTAACCACCTGATGAAACCCATGTTCAATAAGCCATTGGTTATCCCCGGTAGCTTGGGCAACCAAAGCTTTCAAACCATCCTTCTCCTTATCAAAAGCTTTCTTTTGCACAGCTAAGGTTTCCCGGTCAGGCTTCAGTTTCAATAAGTTAGCTTCAAAACTTTTCTTAAGATCACCCATTTCTATGTCATGCCTTTTAGTTAACTCCTCAATCTTCTTGCTCCAACCCAACTCCTTCTCAGAAAAGCTCTCAATTTCCTTCTTCATGGCAACAATAGAAGCCTTCATTTTCTCCTTCTTCTTGGAAGTCTCTTCATATTCCCGCATCCCTTTGGCAAAACGGGTGACACCTTCAGCCAAAAAAGCAGAAAGGTTGCAGGAACTGAGCATCATCCTTGAGATAAGATGATCACCCTCCATCTCAGATATGGCATCTCGAACACCAGGAGGAGCAAAATGAGCCAACGCTTCAGCACACACAACAGGATCCTTAAAATTATCACCAACCTTAACCTTCCAATTGGGCACATAAATGTCATCTGAACCCTCGAAGCTTTCAAAACTCTTGGCCGATGAACCTTCAATAGCAGAAATAGCACCCTTCTTGACCAATTTCTTCTTCTTGCTCGAAACGACCAACTCCTTTTCTTTGCCTTTACCAACATCCACAGCTTGATCCTCTGATGC
Organism: Helianthus tuberosus; assembly: GCA_030545235.1. Taxonomy (NCBI): domain Eukaryota; kingdom Viridiplantae; phylum Streptophyta; class Magnoliopsida; order Asterales; family Asteraceae; genus Helianthus; species Helianthus tuberosus. Next base: position 167,422,064 of record CM060355.1, read on the forward strand.
TTCGATGTCATTACTAACGTCAACAGGCTCTGAGCTAGAGGGATGATCGACACCCTTCAGATGACGTTGAGAACGACGAGTAGAACCTTTGGACACAGTAACCTTGGTGAAGCCTTTGACATTTGGAACATTGACATAACCAGAACCCTCAAACCTATAGTCAGCACCCTTAACAACCGCATTCTCACCAGGGGTAGCAGAAGCATCACCAAAAACAACGTCCGAGGTATCATCACTCTTAATAAAATCCAAGGCAGACATAACTACAATACAAAATATAAAAAGATATAAGCAGACAAATAAAAAGAAATAAAAAACAGGAAAGGGAAAAAGGCATACCCTTCCCATCTCTAATAAGCACCGGGTCCCGGTTAGCATTTTCCCAAATTTTACTTATACCCAATAACACCAACAGATGCTCAGGAAAGGGACGAAGCCTCGAAGGGCATTCCCTAAGAATTTCTAAAAAACGGGTGTTTATCTCGGAATCAGAAGGCTCCGGCTCGTTCAGAACAGCATCCGGGTGTCTCCAAAAAAGTTTGAAAGGAACAATTTCCTCCGACACCCAGAAAAACCGATCCTTCCAAACCCCAAGTGTAGAAACCATGGACGAAATCAAACAAGTATCAACTTGACTGGTTTCGAAGGTAAACCAATCACCATTTTTGGCAAGACGAAAGAAACGACGGAATGATAGAAGAGTAGGATCATACCCACAAGCCCGGCACAGAATTTCGAAATGCAAAACCCTAGCCATACCCAGGGGATGAACTTGACCGAAGGACACTCGATAATATTCCAACACATTCAACACAAAGTTTGAAAACGGATAACGGAGGTTTGAAAACTCAAAATGACGACAATACAAGGCAATCATACCAGAAGGACAAGCATTGACAGATTTATCACAAGCCTGTGTAACCGGTCTATACTTTGTCCCTATTCCCCATTCGGCACAAAATAAATCGACTTCCTCCTGGGTCAGTCGAGAGAAGGATTTTGCCATATCCTTCCGAGCACCCATACCTATGAACAATTAAAGAGAAAGATGAGATAAGGGGAACTAACCTAATTTTCGAAGAAAAGAGGGAAAACTTGAGAGGAAAAAGAAAAAAGTGATGTTTATCCAAAGATTAGCCGTGTAAATAAGTAAGATATAAAATAATATATAGGGGTAATAATGGCAAACAGTAACTGCCACCCTAAAAACTGCCATACATCAATCACATCAACCGTCAGTCATTTCAAAATTCAAATATTAACTTAACACAACCTTTCAAGCTTTCAAGCATGGAACCCTTGAAACTTTTAGGCAGTAAAACACGCGTATAAAGTCAGAAGTCTTTGAGCTCATCTCCCAAAAACCTCTGACTTGGGGGGCTGATGACGGGGGTAGCCCAAGATTGAATAAAATGGCTAATTACGTAAATGCTTAAAAGGTTAAATGGTTCAAGGCTTAAAAAGCTGTGAGAAAGGAAAAAGCAACACGGAAACAGTAGCCAGTCACATCTGGAGATCACTTCACCAACCCACAGCCGCAAAGGCAATGCAGGTCTGCACAATGCACGCTATTATCCGGGGGACAAAAGCCTTCAACCCCCAAAAGGGGAAACCCTCCACTGCAAGCGAGGTTGCTAGTCTAATCCATTCCACTTCGGGAGATACCTTCTCTTATAAAATGACACTTCATTTACTTCAGAGGGGACACCCGGACCAACTCTGATTCTTCAATCTCTGGTCATTCACATCGAATGCTTGTCTCGCACAAGTCATTCCCTTGCACATCCAACACACACATTCTCTTTGCTACCACTTCCAAATCTGGATACAATTCAGAGGAGGATCTATAGCAAAGAACAACAATAAACTAGTAAACCTCCTTCCACGTCTCGCAAACGTGGGGGGACCCCACGACCTGCGTTAGGCAAGGTTGAACCCTTCAACCATTCTGCCTAGCCAGTCCAGCTACCACCGTTGGTCTTGTATTTGTTGTATCAACACACCTCATACCTGAGCAAGTTGGATCTAGATTTCCATTCTTGGACCTTTTGTAAGTCCTCTTTCGTTCTTTTACGTGTTTTTAGCATGAAAGTCAAACTTTGTTTGACTTTCTGCATTGACCAGTTTATGGTCAACACAAAGTTCGTTTGAACTTCATAACGTGAGCGTAATCACGATGGTTTTAGTCTCTTATGACTATACCTACTGATTACCACGTTATCTAGGCATAGTGGCCGGTATGATGGAACTGGCACACATCACACTTAGGCAAAGTGCCCATGTAACCTTTCCCTTTACCTTCCGTACTTGCAACACCAGTCCTGACCTTGGTTGGTGAGTTTGCATCTCTTTTCTTGTTACCACCGTTGTTTCCTTGGGTACCCTTCTGGAAGTTCGAGAACTTTCTCTTGTTCTCTCCTGACGACTAGGCATGAGTCTCCTTCTTCTTTTCCTCAGAGATCGAAAAATTGTTCAATCTAATCGCTTCTTCAGTCAGTGCCACGCTCAAATCAATGGCCTCAGTGATGGTTGGAGGCTTGGATGTTGTCACCATGCTCGTGATTTGGGGTGCCAATCCCAAAAAGAAACGTTCGATTCGCTTGAACTCTGGTTCTACCATGTAGGGGACAACGCGAGACAGGTCATGGAATCTCTGCACATACTCAGCAATCTTCGGACCATCCATCTTCAGATTCCAAAACTCAGTTTCCAGCTTCTGAATCTCAGCACTCGAGCAGTACTTCTTGCGCATCAGCTCTTTCATCTCATCCCAAGTCATAGCATATGCAACCTCTTCTCCCAGAGTCTGAACCTGAAGGTTCTACCATGATAGAGCTCCGTCTAGGAAAAGTCCAGAAATGTAGGTGACCTGGTGCTCTGGTGCACACTTGCTCATTCGTAGCACATAATCGGTTTTCTCAGCCCATCTAACGAAAGCTACAACACCTCCAGTGTCGTCAAAATTCAGAGGCTTGCAGTCTAGGAATTGCTTATAAGTACAACCTACACAGGAAACATCATTTATAGTAAGCATTAGTAATTGCACACGAAAAGTCCAAACGTATCTTAATGTGTCTTAAATGACTTAAACATTACCGTGAGGTTGGTTATTTCCTGAGGTACCTCCGCTGTGTTCAGAGCGTAAGGCCTCATGTTATGCGATTGCTTGTGAAATCCGTTCTTGCAGTTCTGCCTCTGATGTGGGCAATTGGTTGTTCCTTCGAGGAGGCATCTTCTAAAAGAAGATTATATAGGTCAGGTCTTATGTATATAATAAGTAGTATGTATATAATAGTGTTTGTCATAACAAGTAAGCATGCAATCATAGCATAAACAAGTAATTTTAAGAGTGTATTTAATGAGAACATTACGATTGAGCTTTCATTAATCATCGACCACAAGTATTGTTACATGTTTTACAAAAGTATCAATTAAAAGGGAACACAAGGTCACACTACCCTTGTCCAAACTGTCTATCAATCTACCATAAGTTATACAGTCAAAAGGTGGTCTCCAAAAGGCTTCACTAGCTAGGCTTAATAGCGGTGCTCTCATCAAAAGCAAACTACCTACATAAAACCAAAAACCATCTATGCTGATGGCGGTGGAGGAGGAGGTGGAGGAACAAAAAGTGAGTTGCGCACATGCGCAAGCTCCTCCTCAAGGTCATAAACATGACGCAACAGATAACTTATCTGCTGCTCAACGATAAGAAAGAGAGTGTCAAACTCGGGAAATGGAGTAAGCGGTGTAGGAGGATGCGAAAATGGGTACGATGATGAACGAGGGGGAACAAAAGTAGGCTGACACGGACATGGCAAAGGTCGCGGTGTCATCTCAAGCTCTAAGATCATGCGACTCATGATCTCGAACTGAAGCTGCAAGGATAGGAGTAACTCATCCCGTGTATAACCTGTAAAATGTGAGGGATAGTAGGGATTATAAATCGGCATGGTGTAAGGTGGGAACCATCTAAGTGGCTCATCAAGTGGTGAAGAAGTAAAATGAACATAAGGTGCAGACTGAGGCATGTGAGGGAATGCTGCTGAGACATGTGGGTCATGGCTAGGCTGCTGGCTAGAAGGGCCTTCCACTGGACGGGGTTCGGGTATGTCCTGCAAGAAAGTGATAGGTAGGTCAACACGATGCACATCTGACTCAACTGGATGAAAAGGAGCAACATCAAAAGGTGCAGGTGCAAGTGGGGGAATTACTGGCTTAATAACAGGAGGGTCAGCGGGTGCCGGAATCTAATCTGGTATAAGGAGTGCAATATCAGGTATGCCAAATGGAATAGGATCAAAGTCAGGCAAAGGCTCAGGTGCAGGTATCGGCTCAGGATCAGCAGGTGCATCAACAGGCTGATCATCAGGAATGAAATCAGGTTCAAGATCAAGCTCAAAGTCGTGTGGAGGTAACGGTGCAGCTGACATAGCTGTATCATCATCAGAATCAGTGGCGTATCGTCGGATACCAGCTTCTTCTAAGGCGGAAGATGACACAGACTCAAAAGGATCGGCGACAGAATGTAAACTAGAATCAGAAGAAATCTCGATAACGGGAATCCCCAGAAGTGGAATAGCAACAACGTCCTCATTGAGCTCTCCATCACCCTGAGCATCATCAGGAGGACCATCAACAAAAAGATCAAAATCATCGTCGAAAAGATCATCGGATGGCCAATCCTCAGGAGGAATGACCATCAAGGGAACGGGAGCGAGGATCGGTGCCACGACATGCTCACCATCGGGGTGACCGATGATAAGGTGATCGTGAACTGGAATAGGAATAACAAAAGGATCCTCGTCTAGGATACCATCAGCGAGTGGTAAATCAACTTCGAAATCGGGCAGCGCAAAGGGCTGAAAGTCGTCATCATCGTCGGACATCATCTCCGGGTCACTCTCGGTATGTGACACATGTGCCTCTGCGACCATCAAACAAATACCAAATTTATGAAATATTGTGTTTCATACTTGGGATTTGTAAAAATACGTGTATTGTTTGCACATATCAATTCATGTTCGATTTCAAGCTTTAAATCGGTTTCTTGAAGGTTATCCGCGCACTGATGCGTAAATATAACCAGTTTAATGCAACGAACACTCCAGAATAGTGAAATAGGCTTAACATACCTTAAATAACCTTTACATAACTTAGAAATAAGTTTTGGAGGGTTTGGTGTGGCGAAATCAAGTTTATTCGCTTATAGGGACTAATTTTGACAAACTACGAAAGTATGCCGATTTGTACTGTAACGAACATTCCGGAACTTGATCATAAGTTAAATGTGCCCTAAATATCCTTTACATAGCTTATAAATAGGCTTTGAGGTGTTTGGTGCGCAAAAATAAACTTTCTTGATCAATAGGGACTAAAAGCGTAAAAGAGTGCATAAGTTTGCATTTTCGCGCATATCTTACGTTCTGAATACATCCGCACATCTTAAAATTTATATAATCATTAAAATATATTATTTTAGTGATTGGCTTGATAAAAATCCATTCTTCGCGTAATTTGGACCGTTTTCCGCGTTCGTTCGTGTTGCGTCGTAATTAACCGAATAATGCAACCGTACGGTCAAACGAACCGACATCCGAGATATTTTTGAGCATGTTTCATGTTCCCTATACTTTAACTTCATTTTAGATCCTTGAAATGGGATTAACGGGGCTTAAACGTGTCAAAAATGCATCAAAAACATGTTTTGCACATTCAGGGACCAAAATTGACAATCTGCCATAGTTATCTTAGGAAGGGACCAAAATGGAAAATCTGATTTTCAGCTTGTTCCAGCTGTTCTCCTCATTTTCACATGGTTTATAACTTACTATGGGCTATTTTTAAGGTGCCCATGGTTTTGCAAAACCATGGGGGCATGTGTACGGTCCAGATTTAAGCTCGGTTTTCGAGGAACGATCCTAACGGTCCTAGAAATCCTATAAATACCCATGCTCCTCATTGTTGCAACTCACACAATCTGATCTATTTGCTCTAAGTTTGGGCTTAGCACCTCATACCTGAGCAAGTTGGATCTAGATTTCCATTCTTGGACCTTTTGTAAGTCCTCTTTCGTTCTTTTACGCGTTTTTAGCATGAAAGTCAAACTTTGTTTGACTTTTTGCATTGACCAGTTTATGGTCAACACGAAGTTCGTTTGAACTTCATAACGTGAGCGTAATCACGATGGTTTTAGTCTCTTATGACTATACCTACTGATTACCACGTTATTTAGGCATAGTGGCGAGTCGCAGTTTCGGCCAAAATACGTATTCTTTGCGTATTTTGTAACCAAACTACTATTAGGTATCAAAACCATTTGTTTTGATACCAAACCTGTTTTCAAACCTCGTTAAACATGTTTTAACATGTTTAGCTCGTTACTTAAGGTTTAGTGCTTATGTAGGGTCGTAAGGTAAGTGGTCTAAACAACGCTTATACTTTCGAACCTGACCTGTTTGGTTGATCATTAGGATCCGACCAAATACATTAGGTGACCATAGTTGCATAGGGAAATATTTGACCATAGTTGATCAAATATTTTGGAGTGAAACACTTGTGCCTACTTGTTACTTTCGTGTTTTCCATGTTTTCATATCATATACTTGCTATGTTCATTAGTACACTATTAGTACATGATTTCATTATGTTTTGCGATGTATGTTCACTTAACATGCTAGCACAATTGTTTTACGTTTTGAACCATTTGTAATCGTTGGATGTATGTGGAACCATTTGTAATCATTGGATGTATGTGAACCATTTGTAATCGTTGGATTTATGTGAACCGTTCGTAACCATTTGATTTATGTGAACCATTTGTAACTGTTTGAACCATTGGGTTAGGGAAGTGATTAGGTAACGGGGCGGGTGTAATGTGTTAAAAGCATGGTGGATACGCCGCTGGTATTTCCTATATATAAGTGCTTTTAACACATTATATATCGTTGCGTTATCTAGATCACTTCGGTAAACGATTTTGAAACAATGTCACACAATTATGTTTTCTGAATAATATAAACCATACGAGTCTTATTAACGAGTTTCTACGAGATGTTTTACGATTTGATTTAATAAAACAAAATGTTTGGAGTTAAGAATCATGGCTACGAGATTTTATAAATCATATCCAACTTGATTTGAGTTGGTTAATTATGTCGCAATACAATACTTTTCAAAATATGGTTTTTAAATAAGTATTGCAACATGTAAAACGAGCCATGAATCTGACACTCACATAAAACCTATGTACTCGTCATCATTTTTATGCTGACGTATTTTCACATGTGTTTTATGTACCATAGTTGATGATATTTGATGATGATATTGATGCATGCTCACATAGGAACGGACGAGGCCTTAGCGACTTAATAACAATAAAAGTCTATTTGTTCATGTTTTATTTCTAATTCCAATGTAATGTAATACATTTAATTAAATAAAATGAATTTTTTTAATCCATGGTTGTTAAACAATGATTCTGTTACAACACTCCCTGACGTTTCCGCCACGTTTAGTTATATTACGTCGTCGGGGTGTGACAGAAAAGTTGGTTTCAGAGCTCATGGTTATAGGGAATTAGGTTATTAGTAATGCTTTGACCTAGTCTATAACCTTCCTAGGACCCTAACGTGAGTTTACTTGCGTTTAGTCATAAAACAATACCGTTGCCTATCTTTAGGAAACAACCACAATAAGAACACAAATTTCGAATATGCTTTGAAAACTAATCATATGTTCTAGGATGATTTATTATAAGGTTTTGAACCATCAAAAGTTTTCAAACTCTCGTCAAAGTTTGGGGCTAAATAATGTGAACACGTGCAAATTGGAAGGGTGGATACCTGTACCCTGAGCTTTCTGTCTAAGGCTAGAGTGTTCGTACAAATCCGTAGTATCGGACTAGTCACTCTTACCTGGGAACTCTTGGGGTGAGTGTCCACTTATAGGCGAGCATGTCTTCGTGATACATTATGAGGACCTATTTACTTTGATTCAGCCTTTGTGTGTCGCTTGTTTACTTCGTGGTTCAAACAAATGACCGTCACCCATGATTTTTGGTCGGTAATTGTAACATCCTAATCTTACCCAATGCCATTTCATTTGTTTTCTCTCTTGTTTCCCCTTTTTAGAATGCCTCCACGACGCGAAAATCAGGTACCTATTAAAGAGCTAGCAGCTGTCATTACACAGCAAATGACTGCTGCAATCCCGAACATCGTTGCTCAATGTAACCAAGCTCTCAACAACAATAATGCCCCCTGCAACTTCAAGACGTTTAACTCGGCTAAGCCATCAAAGTTTTCTGGGTCTCAAGGAGCGACTGCACTTCTGCAATGGTTCAAGAGTCTAGAGAGAACCTTCAGGCATGTTCAATGCCCAAATGAGCGAAAGGTAGAATTCCATCTAGTGTCTTTGAGAAACGAGCTTTGACATGGTGGAATGGTGTGCTGAGAGATAGGGGTGCCGATGTGGCACTGGCTCAAACGTGGGAAGAGCTTCGAGCTCTGATGATGAAGGAATTTTTTCCTCGTCACGAGATCAGGGCCTTGGAAAGGGAATTCGAAGATCTTAAGCAAGATAGCGGTGAGCATCGAGCCTAGACGGATCGTTATGAGGAGTTAAGTCTGTTATGCCCGAATATGGTTACGCCTTTGGATAAGGCAATCGAAAAGTATATTGATGGCCTCCCTTACCCAGTACAAGACATTGTAACAGGTAGTAACCCCACTACGGATAGGCAGGCCATTGAGCTATCTGCTACCTTAACTGAATCTCAAATCAGGAAAGGTAAACTTTTCCGAAAAGGTGATAAGAAACCAATCGAGGAATCAAAACCCAAAGATGAGCAGACTGAATCCTCCAAGAAGTCAAGGAAGCGAAAAGCTTCCTAGAACTTCGTCGTGGTTGCTCACAATGATCAAGCTGCCCCTAACCAACCAGCTCAACCTCCTGCTAGGAAGCCATACAACGGAACTGCACCCTTGTGCAACCAATGTAACCTTCATCATCATGCTAGTGTGAAGTGCCGCAAATGAAAAATTTGTGGACTTATAGGTCACACAGCAAGAGTTTGCCGAGATGAAGTTGCACGGAATCAAGCTGACAACAATCCTGCTTAAGCTCATTTTCCACCAGGTTCTTGCTACAACTGTGGCGAGATGGGTCATTTCTGAAGAAATTGTCCAAAGTTGCTAATGCAAATCCAGCACAGGGATGAGCATCTGACCGACTAGAAGACAACACCGTTTAGAAATAATCATGTCTTATGTATTATTTTCTTTTGTTGTCAAGGTCCATGAAACAGTTGTTATCGTTGTTTATAAATAAATCTTTTATTTAAATTGCAATGTATTTATTTGGTTGCATGTATAAACAACATATCCCCTATAATACCGACAACCAGGGAATCGTATTCCTTGAAGAAAGACTACCCCCAAAATTCTTCCATTTTATGATCTCTTACGTTTTCCACGAAAATCCTAAGTACCCGTTTCTTCCAAAGAAACGAAGTACAAGGCGCAAGTTACAACTCTGGACGAATACCCAAAGTACCACTATAAATCCTTAATAGGGTACCTAAGGGTATTTCCATAAATTCTAAAATTGTTGTGTACCTTAATTCGAATATTACGTTTCTTTGAAAACAAAATCGAATTTTTGGAAGATCATCCTATCTTCATAGATAGATTCTTGAAAATGGTTAAAGTACCAAATGAAATCCACGGATTGGATTCCTGGTATGCTTTAAATATCCGTGTCCAAAGATAAAAAATTAAAGGTCGAATTAAACAATTATGTGATTATGTGCTTATGTGTTCCCTTTTATGTTTTTGTGTGACCCAAGTTTTTGCTATCCAAATCCTCGTAGAATCTTCCATATCTTCGTATAAGGGATTCATAGTAGGATATCCAAAGGTACTACCTTAAATCCTTAATGGGTTTCTACGTAATAGTAAAGACCCTTGGATTATAATGTACTATTCCATAATTAGACCCCTTGAGTGGTCTAGTTAAACAGATTGATCAAAAAATCTGGTTTGGAATATCATGTGATGATATAGCTGAAAAGACTCCTTGGTGGTCTAATTAAAGAGATCATTTGTCGATCTAATTAAAAGGACCCTATGATAGTCTAGTCACACTCATCACAGGTTTGATTTTCTTCCCCTTCACATTACAAAACAAACTGTGCGGACTGTACAAGAATTACGTAATTATGGATGCATACCTAATTATGGAATTCAGTGCACAGAAACCACAGCAAGTTTTGTCATGTGTCTACAGTTGACTCAGTTCATTTTCGTTTCTGAAGAATACCCACTGAGGAAAATGACTCATTCCGTTCATTTTCATTTCTGAAGAATATCCATCATGGGAAATCAATATCCCTAACTTTTCTTTTTCCTTCATTTCCGTTTCTGAAGAATACCCATTGAGGAAAATGACTCATTCCGTTCGTTTTCGTTTCTGAATAATATCCATCGTGGGAAATGAAAATTTTTTATTTTTCCTTCATTTCCGTTTCTGAAGAATACCCATTGAGGAAAATGACTAATTCCGTTCATTTTCGTTTCTGAAGAATATCCATCGAGGGAAATGAATATTCTTGATTTTTCCTTCATTTCCGTTTCTGAAGAATACCCATTGAGGAAAATGATTCATTCCGTTCATTTTCGTTTCTGAAGAATATCCATCGAGGGAAATGAATATTCTTGATTATTCATTCATTTTCGTTTCTAAAGAATACCCACTGAGGAAAATGACTCATTCCGTTCATTTTCGTTTCTGAAGAATATCCATCGAGGGAAATGAATATTCTTGATTATTCGTTCATTTTCGTTTCTGAAGAATACCCATTGAGGAAAATGACTCATTCCGTTCATTTTCGTTTCTGAAGATTGTCCATCGAGGGAAATGAATATCCTTGATTTTTCCTTCATTTTCATTTTTAAAGATTGTCCGTTGAGAGAAATGACAGGATTAGGCCTTGCATAATCTTTGATGGGTTATTCTACGCAAATAGATAAACACCCTAGATTCCATGTAAGGCAATTATTTAATACAACGTCACAGACAGACTCCTACGAATAAATTTCAGGACGAAATTTCCTAAAGTAGGGGAGACTGTGAGACAACCCAAACTTTCGAGGTCAGTGTCTTCTGAGCACGTGATCCTATTTTTCTCACTATTTTTCTTTTATGTCCTTTACGGTAATGAAGTTGTTTCACACTCGAAAAACAAAGTGTGATTATGTATGTTTGCGGGTTTAGTCGGCCACTTTAGGTGCCTAGGTTGAACGGCATTAACCCGGTTATAATGTTATTGGGCTGCCAGCATTTGCAAATGATTTCGGCCCAATCTCAATTCCTTTAAACTGTTTCTTGGCTTGCTATTCCTCGGCCCAACCTCCCATCACAATTAAACTCGGCCCAGCCCCTTATATGTAAACGTAAATTATGTGATTTAATTCATAACACATTGTAAACCCTATATTCATCTAAACTATCGACGGCAGAAAACCCCCCCTTGTTGTCGATGCCCTTTACTCTTGGGGATCACCCTTTGTGTTTAATGTTAGTGCACTATGTCTGTTGACTTCGTCTTGTATCGAGTCATGTAATAGGATAGGATAACCAATGCTCGGGTTGCTAGAAACTGCGATTTGATAATTTGTTGGTAATTTCGCTTGAAATAGCCAAAGGCAATTTCAAACGAAATTTACAAAGTTAATTCCGCTTGAAAATGGCTTTGACCATTTCAAGCGAAATTAGCAGATCTATAAATAGGGGAGCATGCCGTGTCATTTCATACGGAATTAGTTCTTGTGAGTTGGTACCGAAGTGCTGCCAAATTGTTTCTAGGTGCTGTAAGACTATTATATCAATACAAGAGACATTTAAATTGAATCGAGCATCCGTTTCATTGATTCCGCCTTTGATTCGGATCCAAAACTCTTCTGAACGACTCATTCAGGTCGCACAACGATCCTACAAGTGGTATTAGAGCTCAGGAGGAAGAGTTCAGCTTGATTTCATCTGTTTTGTGACTTCTACACCTTCTTTTTACAATTGAACAAGATTTTACGGACAAAATGGATTGAACTTCACACATTACATGCGAAACACAGTTTTAATGAATCCTTGAAAGTTTCAGATCATAATTCGACCTTTTACTGGATCAATTGGACAAAAATTGGACCGATTTGCTGATGTCATCATAATTCCGTTTGAAATAAGAGTAATTTCGTTTCAAATTAGCAAGTGATTCCTCTTGAAACTGCTATTCCGCTTGAAAAGTACACCTGATTTCGCTCCAAAAAGTAATTCCGCTTGAAAAGTTCATCTTATTTCGCTCCAAAGTGTAATTCCGCTTGAGAAGGTTCGCACGAAATTAGTTATTCCGCTTCAAAGTGTAATTCCGTTTGAAATTGTCTCCTGGGATTTCGTTTGAAAGGTGTAATTTTGCTTGAAAGGGATTCTGCACCAAAGTGATTTCGCTTGAATTGCTATTCCGTTTGAAGATCATTATTTCGTTTGAAAGTGGACATTTTCCATCAAGATCATTTCACGTCAACCGAGTGTCAGTTTGTGTCAAGTTGTTTGATATTGTTTAAACTGATTGTGTTTGTTTGATTGTTTTGTCTCCAGGTAATTCAAGAATTTCACATCATGGTTGAAGAGTTCTACAATACGTTCTACAACGCGTTTACATCCGAGTCTTCCGAAATCTCAACTGTCACACCAAAAACTATTACAAAAGCAATAAATGAGAACATTAAACATGATAACTTTTACGGCACACATTCAAAACCACCAACTCTGGAAAGCATTGAAGATTACACTTGGTGGAAAGATCGGTTCATCAACTGGGCAAAAGCTTATGCTCATGAAAGTTGGTTCTGTTTGGAATTTGGTTATAAAAGGCCGACCAATGATAAAGGAGAAGAGCTTCCACTCAAGAACTTACGCAAAGAAGACAAAGCAGAATTCTCAGCAGAACAGAGAATGATTGCTTTGATTCAATCTTCAATCAGAAATGATATGTTTGCTTTACTGCAACATGACGGAACATCGAAATCTATCTGGGAAGCTTTACGGGTAAAAGCTGAGGGGGGTTAACAAATCAAGAAAAATAAAATTGCTTTATTAAAGAAAGAATTTGATTTGTTTGATAGTTTAAAAGATGAATCAGTTAGGCAAATGATAGAGAAATTTGGTCATTTGAAAATTGAACTTGATCGTTTTGGAATTGTTAAAACAAGAGAGGAAATCATTGATAAGATCATAGAAGCGTTACCACGAACTGATCAGTGGCAAACGTTTCTGTTTATCTTGAAAAATGATGATTCTTATGATACAATGTCTCTTGATGTCTTGATAGAAAAAATTGAAAGTCATGAATTGGAGTTGCAAAAGCAGAACAAGATGAGCAGTTCTTCACATCATCAAAATGTTGGTCTTTACTACAAAGGCAATATACATTCGGTGCAAGCTGGTAATTCACCAAAGACAACATTTATTGGTGAGAAGACAAAGGATGAACAGAGAAGCTCATCAAGTTATAATCCAGGATATCATTCATCTTCTAAGGCAAGTTCTGAAGAGGCAGAGGAGATACTGTGCAACATTGCTCTCAAGTTGAAAAATTCTCCGGCTATGAGCATCAATGCAGCTAAACAGCAAATGGGTTTTCTTGCATCTGTTCTGGAATCGTATGAAGGTCTTGTAGCTGGTAAAATTGGAAACTCAGAGTTAACCAAAGAAGACTACGACCAGATTGATCCGGAAGAAATGGAACTCATTGATATTCGCTGGTGTTTGGAAAGTTGCATCCGCAGAGCTCAGAGATACATGGAGATTACTGGGAAACAATCATTAGGCGGTGCATCAAAAAAACTTGTATTTGATAAGTCCAAAGTGACCTGCTTCAAATGTAAGCAGAAAGGTCATTTCAAAAGAGAATGCAATAATTCTGCAGTTGGTGGAAATGCAAATCCTTTCAATGATGATTATTACAAAAAGGCAATCTACCACCGAAGCAAAGAAGAGCCAAAAATGATTGAAATAATTCTAGAGAAAAATCAAGAGCTTGTGCTGTTATCCATGATGACGAAGGTTTTGATTGGAGCCAGATTCTTCCAGAAGAAGATCGTGTTGTAACAGCTCATGGCAGAAAACCATCAAAAAGCCAACATTATGTTTTTGTTGCTGAAATTAAAAAGGAAAACAAAGAAGAAAATGTTATAGCTGAAGTTAAAGAAAAAACCAGAGAAGAGATTCTGAGTGAGAAAACGTACAAAGAAAGAAACATCGCTTGGAATAGAATTGACGATATGCAAGAAGAATATGAAAGTGTAGTGAGCAATAAAAGATGGGATAAAAAGAGAGAGTGCTATGTCAACAGAGAGGGTGAACCTGTTGTTCCCAAGAAAGACATAATTTTTGATGATGTTCTGTTAGAAATTCCTCTATCCGTTGAGTACTATACAAATATTGGAAAGGATAAAACATATTTGAAAAGATTTGAAAAACATCTTAGAGATGTTATGATATCAAGTTTGAGGAAGAGAGATGAATAGAAAATGAAGAAGAATGTGATGAGATGGTGAATGATTTGAAGAAAGTAGCTGAAGATGTGAAAGTCGAAGCTGTGAAAGTTGACAAAGTGAAGATTGTTGAAAAAGAGGCTGTCACAGAAGAATAGCAGGTTGAAAAAGCTGAGAAGAAGATTAAAAGTTCGATTGAAGTGAAGAATGAGAATTTGGAAGCTGGTGATGCTGGTGATACTGAAGTTAGTGTTGATGAAAAACAAAAGAATGATGCTGATCAGACAGAGACTGTAGCATACACTGAAGTGCCAATCACTGAGGTAAATTCTGATTCTGAAATCTTAAAAACTGTTGAAAAGTGCAAGAAATGCATGGAAACGTGCAGTGCTTGTACTGAAAAAGACGAAAGGTTCAGAACAAGAGATCTTGAATTTACCAAAATAGAAGAAGTTTTCAAAAATAAATACAAGGAAATGTTAGAAAACGAAAAGGTTTTAAAAGATAATAATGAAAAATTTTCTGAAAATTGTAAAAAGTTAGAAAAAGAAAATGAGATTTTGAAAGAAAATGTTTTGAAAATGAAATAAGAATGTTCTCAAAAAGAAAATGATTGTCAAGAAATGAAAAAGGAATATGGTTCAATAAAATTGGCATATCACATTACAAAAGAGTCATATGAAAAGGTGAAAAGTGAAATGAGATTTGTTCAATCAAGATTGAATTACTGTTCTGAAACAACAAATGAACTAAAGCAACAGTATGAAATTAAACAACATGTTGTAAATTCTTATATTGAGGATGTTGCTAAGCTAAAGCGTCAGATTGCTGATTTAGAACAGGATAATAACAAGTTAAAAAGTTATCACGTGTCATCATATGTGCTTGAACGTATTTTCAATATAAAACTGGGAGATGGTGAGTCTGAGCAAAACAAGAAAGGCGTTGGCTCAGAGTTTCATCAAGTTCCACCACCGGAAAAGTTTGCATTTTATGATGATGAAAAAGTTGAAAAAGCTTTCAACATGGTAGATCAATTGCCAGATAACATTGACGTAACCTATTCCAAATCTGATGATTCTAGTGATTCAGAGGTGGTAGGTATGGTCGTTGAAAGTGTGTTGAAAGAAGAGTCAGTTGATACAGGTAAATCTGAATCACATGATGAAAATGAAGGTAATTTTCATGATGAATATCTGAAAAACTCAAAATCCGAGAAAAAGTTGAATGATGATTCAAAAGGATTGGTTTATTCCATGATTGGATCGGACAAATTATTCTTAGATGTTGTATTTCCGATTCAGAATGTGATTTCAGAAAAGATTGATAAAGTTTTTAAAATGGTTGAGATTGAAAAGTCTGAGATTTCAAAGTTTGCTGGAAAAGATCATAATTTTTTTTATAATAAACCTGGTTTTAAGAAGAAAAATATGAAGGCTGGGTTGGGTTATAAGAAGAAACAAAGTTGGAAGAAAAATGAAATGCCAAATTATCAGGAAAAATGAATTTTGTTCAAGGAATAAGTTTAGAAGAAGAGGAAAAACTCCAAGTTATACGACAGTCTAATGAAGAGTTCTGTGCTCAAAAGAAAAAGCAACAACCACAAGTCAAAGATGTGTCAAATAGAACATGTTTTAAGTGTGATCAAACTGGACATATTTTACGAAAGTGTCCAAATCTGAAACCTGTGGATGTTAGCAAAAAGTAAATCAAATATGAGGATGTGAAACAAAGGTCAACCAGATTTGACTCAAAACAAAATTGCAGATACAACACAAACAAGTTTGCTTCGAATCAAACTTGGAAATCAAATCCGCATAGATTTGATTCTAGACAGACCTGGAATTCTCACACACCCAGATTAAGAACAAAACAAAGTTGCAAAACAACTGTCGATGAAACAAAACCAAACGAGTTTTGGAAACCAAAAGTTGTTGTTTAGAATAAAAATGTTCAAAAAGAGTTACATTTTTACAAACGAGGTACTCCTAATGGTCAAACATGGACTGTTAAGAAACAAGTGATTTCTGAGAATGGTAATCAGAATGAAGATGTTTTTGAGAAAAATGAAAGAAACTATCCGGTTCTACCTGGAAAGATTTGTGTTCAACTACCTGAGTCTAAACAGGCTTCGGTTGCATTGTTCAAATGATTAAATAGTTTTAATTTGCAGGTGCTCAAGAAAACTGAAGATTGTAAGAATGGAAATCGGAGCAACCTGGCACAAAGGGAAGAGGATGTTGCTGAACCATGTGTTGGTTGAAACAAGGAGTTTATTTGATTTCTGTACATAAATAAACAATATTTCAAAAATCCTAAAAATTGAAAAATTTGAAAAATCAAAAATATGTTTTTTTTTAATTTGTCAAAAAATTCAAAAATTATAAAAATTTGTTACTTGAATATGCCGAAACCCTCACGGCGGAACAAACATGATTAATTTCACAAGATTTAAAAACGGGTTTCAAAGTGTAAAATATCAGTGTTTTGTAAATCATGGGGGTATGTTAGATTTTCTGCAAATCAGTGCATGAGAAGCAGAAAATGGATGGCGAGACGATGCTATCAGTATCGGTTTGTCAATTTTTTGTTTAAATGGTTTTGCATTTTAGGGGGAGTATTATTGTCAGAAAATACAAAAACATTTGAAAATTTGAAAAAGTCAAAAACATGATAAAATTAAAAAATGAGTTTTTGTGTAAAAAGAGGAAATGATAGTACATCAGTAGACAGTTACAGTATGCTAAAGAATTGTAATGTTTAAATAGCGTTAAACAGTCTCACTGATGATATGCCGATAGGTTTTTTTACATTTAGTATACTTTTTCGGGATATAAACATAAATTCAAACTTACTTATTTCGTGGGGAACACTACTTGGATATATAGGTAACCCCTGAAATCTTGTTTGAAAGGTCCCTTTTTCTAAAATACTAGGTCTTTATACTCAGTGATATCTGGGGTATTTATTTCCGGGACTTCTGATAATGCGGAAGCAATGGCCTAGTCCCCGTATAATACTTTCTTCTTGCTTGAAATATGAGCACACGCTTAGCATAAAAAATGATGAAACATTGCAAAATGCTAATCATGTGCTGTTGAAGAAAAGATTCTCTAAAGGGAACACACCTAAAGTCGAACCGTCATCTCTTTGCTGAACGAAAGTTCTGACCTGAGCTCTCACGATCTCGCATTTAATCCTTTACAGATATCATCTAGGTATACTCACCTGTAAGACTGAATATTGGGATCTGGATACGGGAGTATATTCAAGAGGTGGGACACATGAATGAGTTTAAGTTCTTAATACACCTAATTCGTATCCTGAATAAGTTGAAGTTTGTGTGAAAATTTAAGTGGATCAATATATCGACAATCTAAGTGAATTGTTTAATTCTTAATGTGTAACTAAGCTCAACGGTACTTGTGACTTGTCGGATACTGATATGATCCTCTAACGCAAATTCAAACAAAAATATTGTGTGTAAATATGTTTGTAAATATTTCGTTATTGCTTTATGTTTCAGAAAAATGCAAAAAGATTTTGATTTCACTTTATTTTTGACAACCGATGTCTGAGAACTGAGTTTCAAAATCTGAGTATGCTGATTGTGTTTCTGAAAATAAACAAGTTTATTAATTTGAAACTTGAAGTTCTAAATTCAAAAATTCAAAAACAGTTTGTGATATCTCCAAGGTCATTAATTTGGACTTGGATGACTAACTGTGAGGGATTTGGATGCTTATATTGTTAAATCTTTGAAATAGAGTTAGTTTCCGATTCTGAAATTTGTTAAAAATGTTAGTTTAGAAAGTTTGATAGATCCATATTACGATTTCTGGAGAATTGAATGTTTAAAACATTGTTACTTATAAATGTTTGAGAAAATGCAGATGAGATTCCAGATTACGATCCCGATAGCAAAGTCTAAGGGGGAGTCTAAAGACGAGCTCAAAGCAAGGGAGAGCTTGTAACCAGAAAGCAAGGTGTCGATCCCTTAAGCACGGAAGCTTAACAAAAGGGGGAGCCTGGATAAAGTGTTACTAAAAGATGTTAAAGAAAGAGCCAGAGTCAGATCCTGGTATAACATTCAAAGATAGAAGCTGAAAGATTGATGGATGCTTACAGAGTTAGACAATTTGGAAAGAGCAAAAAGACTGATCAAGACAGAAGATGTGTCATGCTAAAGATTAGACACTGAAGACTTCGTCAACATCCAAGGGGGAGTCTGTTAGTGCACTATATCTGTTGACTTCGTCTTGTATCGAGTCATGTAATAGGATAGGATAACCAGTGCTCGGGTTGCTAGAAAGTGAGATTTGATAATTTGTTGGTAATTTCGCTTGAAATAGCCAAAGGCAATTTCAAACGAAATTAACAAAGTTAATTCCGCTTGAAAGTGGCTTTGACCATTTCAAGTGAAATCAGCAGATCTATAAATTGGGGAGCATGTCGTGTCATTTCGTACGGAATTAGTTCTTGTGATTTGGTACCGAAGTGCTGCCAAATTGTTTCTAGGTGCTGTAAGACGATTATATCAATACAAGAGACATTTAAATTGAATCGAGCATCCGTTTCATTGATTCCGCCTTTGATTCGGATCCAAAACTCTTCTGAACGACTCATTCATGTCGCACAACGATCCTACATTTAACAGATATCAATCTCTTGGTTAGTCAATCATGTTTATTAAACTCTTGATTTATCTTGTTCATTTATGTGCAATTTGATTATGAATCGTGAATGATTTAGAGTGGTGGTAATAGACATGTAATATTGATTGATTTAACAAATAGTACTACATGATTGATAGTTGCTATTATAGTATGATCAAAATATATAATGATTCCTTTAATTGTGATTGGACCAAATCTCTTTTGTAACTATATAGGCTGATCACATGATTCAATGCTCTTTCACGTGATGCTTATAATCTAAATTGTTTGATCAAATCAATTTATTAAGTGGCTGATATCAATTTAATAGATTCAATTTCTACTGGACCTCAAACAAAAGCTACTGACCACAACTGTTGCCTTAGTTTGATTGAGAATCACATGCAAACAATAAATGTAGACTGACCTAGAATGAGTCACGTGATAATCTGATGCAAAACACAACCTTTTGTTAATAAACTTTGATTTAATGGCCGACAATAATTGATGATGCTTAGGGTTGTATAATATTAGAACACTAGTGAATCCGCTTTAAAAGATGGTCTGATGTGTTAGGATTGGTATTGCCAATTGTGATTATTATTTCATGTGGGATTTGTGATGCCTAATTTTTATATTGACCTGAATGTTTCTAAACATAAAGGGTAGTCAGTGGGTTAGATATTAGGATGTAAAACTATTAAACAATAACTAAGATTAAAGGATTGGTTACTGTTAATGGATTGGTTTGAGAATGATGAACAAAGGAATTCGGGCTGCACATGCGGGTATGTAAACTGGATCAGCCGCACACCTTCTAACAGAGTTGGGCCAAACCTGCTTGGGCTGAGTCTTGTTCTTTTCTTAAAACACCATGTTGAGTAAATAAAATTTTTGTTGAGCTTATTTGGGCCGAAACTAATACTGGGCCACATATATGTATAACTGAAATACATCGGGCCCAGTTGCACAACCTTATTTGGGTCGGGATGCAATGAAAGGGGAGACACACATGTAAGTAGGATTAGTAAACTATTTAGGCTTAACGTGTTAGTCTTTGGGCCACGCATCATAAGATCCCGGAACTAGGCTCGCTTTGGGCCGGTACCTAGCAGGGCCGCACTAGCTTTGACAAAACAGAATATGTGTGCTTGATTGATATGTGAACATGAGTGTAGTGATGTGGGCGCGTAACTGAATGGGTCGTGCACTGTTAAATCATTGATTTGAATCATGTAATTGTGTTATGAGCATGTGGTTTGAATGTCAAATATGTGTGATGAAACGATGTGTATGCATGGGTTAAATGTTATGACTTGAATTGCATGAGTGTGCTACATGAACAATGACTGTCTAATGTGAATGTGGGATACGTAATTCATGTGTATACGAAACTGATTTATCATGGTAACCACATTAGGATTTGGTTGATTATAATGGAACAAGTAACTAGTCATACCGAGCAAACCAAGGTGAGTTCACACTTTCCACAAGGCATGGGATTCCCAAGGGTTGGGAATGGGTAAAGGATTTAAACTGAAACTGCGTTATCTCCTGGTTTGGAACACGTACACAACCTCTTTATTGAAGGGTGACAACATGCGATAAGGATTTGATTGGAACCTGCGAAATCTCCTAGTTTGGGGATTTCGTACACACCCTCTTTATTGAAGGGTGACAACACGAATACTAGACTAAAAATCTCTATCATGAAGTCCCTCCTTTTATATCGACTTAATCGTCGGGCTAATGGCGAGCGGGTCATTAGTTAGATAGCGCTATTTAGGTTTCACAAGCCTCACACCGTGCCTCAGAGGACGGGAGTGAACTAATGGATCTGGGCACTAGTCAATGATGATAGACATTGACGTCAGGGCACCAACTTACTTTAGTCAGTGGTCGCTATGGTAACGGGTCTAGTGGTTCACATGGGGAAGCCCCCACTGGTTATGGTTTGGGAAACAAGGAATTGGTTAACACATGGTTTTCAAAAGAACTTATGGTTTTTGGAACAACTTTAAAATAGACAACCAACTGTGAACTCGCTCAACTTTGTTGTTAATTCATTGTTACATGCCTTGCTGGTCTTTAGGTGCATATTGTTGGAACTTGCTGTCTGGGAGGCTGGAGTGGTCATGGGTCGTGTCACATGGAATTGCAACACAAGACTAATTGTTTTCACATGTGGTTTATAAATACGTAATGAACGAATTATGCTTCCGCTGTATACTGTGATTTATTTGTAACGTGGTAACACTTAATGTTAACGAATGAAAGTTTTATTTAAATATCCTATGAGTTCAATGTGATTGGTGGCTTGGATCCTGGTATGTCACACGCCCCGCGGTGATTCCGCGTGTGGTATTTTGGGGGTGTGACGGATTGGTATCAGAGCCATTGGTTATAGTGAACTTGGATTTAAAAAGGGGAAAAACATTTTTGTATAACCAGAGTATAACCGAACAGTTCCGAAAACGTGAATACGACCATGACACTCAGCTCCAGATTGCAAGGTTCGTCTCTTTATACTCATTGTACTGCATAACTAGAGAACACTTACATATGATATTGCATGTGATTGCATGTTTAGCACAACAGTATGAATTCATGTATTACTTGCATGTGTTATGTGACTGATAGGGTGGTATTTCCCTAAACCTTCATGACTTACGCTTCGTGATGCTCTTTGTTTGCTACTCGAGTTTGAGGGACCATTTGACATGAGTTAAGAGGAGCTGAGATGAGCTTGCAAATCACAATATTATTGTGGGTGCACACATAATAATAATGTGGGGTGCATGCGAGTCCCAGCGAGGTTTAACTAGTGAAAAAGGGGTTCCGTTCCGTTATTTAATCGAGGTGAAACATAACAAACCTATAGGGGTCATAGTAGTGATTGTCCCCTACTCGAACGTGAACTTTCCATTCCTCTCTGGATCCTCTCGAATCTCGACGCTATCGAGTATTACCTGAACACCCATCTCAATGCCTAGCGAACTGTGTAGAATATTAGATGCTTGTATGAACATCCCCGAGTTGGATGTTGCAACGATAATGATTGGTCTATATCTCTCTCACCTTTCTTCGTTTGCTGGAAACTTAACATATTGACGCCTTAGATCCCGAAGTGCGATCACTTCTGCAACTCCCTCGTAACATATCGTGTATTACTCAGTCAACTTGCAAGAACGATGGACTTTAGCATTTGAACGACCCTAGTTACCAAAAATGAACATCAGCGATTTGACTCCAATCGAATCCTTAACCCCAGCTAGCGACTCATGGGAGTCAACTTTTACGAATTAATCAGGAGATAAGCAATGACAACTGACTGTAGATTGGAATGTGAAACTCCCCACACAGTGAGTAGTGCCTTAGCACGTACCATGGAATGTGAAGAGGTGGAACCTGTCGGTAAAAAGTCGTAGAGCTCCGTTTCAAACTACAGCATTAGAGGCAACAGTCACGGCAACATCAAGGTATTTGTAATGGTAACCAACAGTATGGAAAGTGAAGGTGCTTGCGGCATGGAGTGGCTGATGTTAAATCCAACGACAACAACCAAGGGAACGACGGCCGTTCTGGAAATCCTCGTAATGAGTACAACAACGCAGGAAATGATGCTCATGGAGGGACATTCAGGATTGGCGTGGGCGACGCCCGGATTATAACAACATGGTGGCCTACATGTTCTTGGTGACTGATAATTTTGTCACTGTTCTGCTTAACCCTGATGCTTCTTGAAACCGAACCTGTGGTGGAATCAACTAGGGGCAAGTCAAATGAAACCTTAAATGTCCGTTAGGATGTAAACTCGACCTTGTGGGAAAAGTGTTCGATGTCGGCCTTCTTTCTGCCATCCTCGATAGTTCGATGCAGTAGTTAGTATGGATTGGTTATCCAGATATCGCGCAGTTATACGTGGCGTGAGGGTTAGCATGAATTCAGCAGTGAAGGCCAGAAGTGTCCACGGAAGGATTATCCCGCTACGTCAGCAACTGTTATTGACATAAGGTTAGGAAAAGAGGATCGAGGGTCCACCAGTTGTTCGTGATTACCCTCAATGTGCTACCCAAGGAACTTCCAGGATCATCTCTACAACTGTTAGGTAGGAACTCAGTTTGACCTCACGCCAGAGGCAGTTCTAACTACTCGTACTCTCTACCGTCTTGCACCAGAAGGGTTGCAGGAGCTGTTTAACCAACTACAGGAACTATCGGACATGAGTTATCGCTTTAAGGAGCCCTCGCTATACCCATGAAGAGAAGCCTTTTTCGTATGTGTACTGACTATCGAGAACTCAACAAGGTGACAGTCAAGAACCGTTTGCCTCGACCACGTATTGACAACCCGTCGACCAGTTGCGAGGAACAAGCCTCCATTCGAGGATTGGCTAGTGAACGAACTATCATCAGATGGAAGTCCAAGAGGAGAACGCTTTTAGAACAGCATGTCGAACGCAATGCAGCCATTTTAACTTTATACACCATGATTATTGAGTTGATCAACACACCAACACCTTCAGGGATCGCATGAATCGACCGTATTTGTTGACAAAGTTCTGAATTCTGAACAGGAGAAAGGAACACCATGGGTGGCATATGTATCCTATTTCAGCATTGCGATAGAAACTGATCGACACCAAAGATCCCTTAGAGGATACAACAATTCCTTGGTCTCACTAGACACCATCACAGATTCGTCGCAAGATTTTCGAAGATCGCGCAGCTTAAATCTCTTGAGCACAACAGGGTGCTGTGTTCGGGGAAGACAAAATAAGAGGACGTCTTTTCAGCTTTCGAATCTCAACTCTGCAATGCGCTGCACATTGTCTTTACCTAAGGGTGCGGGTGATTTAGTGGTATACCATGATGGTCCGAATCAGAGTCCCAGTTACACACCGACGCAACGCGAGAGAGTGATGACTTACGTGATGGAGTTACAGAGAGGAACTGCATGACACACAACTGGTGGTGAAAACTGTGGCAATGGGATTTTAGATGGAGGCATCACTTGGACGGTACCAGATGCGTTGTTTAGACCGATTACAAGGGCCTCCCGTGTACCCTGGTTTCGAAAGAGCTAAATCAGTTAATGGCATCGCTGGATGGAACTTTTTGATGATTTCGACTATGCAACTTGAATGTGCACGAGCCTGGTAGCTCGCTATCGACTTTAACTTACCTGATCAGACTCGCTCTGTTCAAACTGGAGAACTGAAGGAAGAGGATTTTCAAGTTTAACCTATACGGGGCATGGAGAAGCAACCTTTGACAGGTCAGACGATATTCGTTACCTCATGGAACGAGTGTGGATATCATTGTACAGTAACTGTAGGAAATTTATGTTGAGTAAGCACCGACTTCGATATTCTAATCGTCTGGGTTTTGATGAGAGACATTAGGTTTTATAAACCTTGCACTGGTGATTGGGCATGAAGGCTCACCTAGTTAAGTATGTGAATGATGAATTGACTTGTGGGAAAGTCAAGATGAAGTATCAGCAACCAGCAATACCCACATGGAAATGAGAACAGACTGCCATGGATTTGGTCGCTAGTCTACTTACAACTCGAAACGGAAACAATATCACCTGGATGACCGTTGATTGTCTCACGTAACCAGCACACTTTCTAGCCATCAAGGAAACAGATAAGTTTTTCTACACTTGTAGTCATCTACCTGAAAGAAATGGTTGCTAGGCATGGGGTGCCAACCTCCATTATCTCTGATCGCGACCCACGATTTGCGTCTGATTTGTGGCAAGCGATGCACAAATCCTTTGGCTCACGTCTAGACATGAGCACAACATATCATCCACCGACAGATGGGCAGACTGAACGCACCATCCAAACTCTTGAAGACATGCTTTGAGCATGTGTAATCGACCTTGGTAACGGCTGGGAGCGGCATCTACCTTTAGTGGAGTTTTCCTATAACAACAGTTACCACACCAGCATCCATGCTGCTCCGTTCGAGGTATTGTACGGACGAAAGTGCCGATCACCTATTTGTTGAGCAGAAGTTGGAAACAGCCAAATCACTGTCCCAGAACTCGTCCTAGACACAACAGAAAAGATTGCTCAGATACGACAACGAATGGCGGCAGCTCGTGACCGTCAGAAAAGCTACGCTGATAAGCGCAGGAAACCACTCGAGTTCCAGGTTGGGGATCGAGCACTACTTAAAAGTCTCACCTTGGAAAAGGTGTAGTTCGTTTTGGTAAACGAGGCAAACTCAAACCGCGAGATGTTGGACCTTTTGAAATCAAGGAAAGAATTGGCAAGATGGCCTACAGATTGAATCTACCCGAAGAACTCAGTGGAGTTCACAACGTATTCTATGTGTCGAATCTGAAGAAGTGCCTGTCAGATGAAATCCTCATAGTTCCTTTCAAGGAGCTCACCATCGACGATCAGTTGCGATTTGTCGAAGCACCAGTGGAAATCTTGGACCGGGAGGTCAGGATTCTCAAACGCACCAGGATACCTATTATTCGAGTTCGTCGGAACTCTCGTCCCGTCGTGGCCCAGAGTTTACCTGGGAACGAGAAGACCAAATGAAACACAAATATCCCCAGTTGTTCGAGAACAATGAAACCACTACTGAGGCTGAAGCTACTGCGGAATTTCGAGATGAAATTCCAAACCAACGGGGGGATGATGTGACACCCCAGGAAAACCAGGAAACCATGCAACCTAACTAGTTTCCTCAGTAACTACGTGCTAAATTTCGAGACGAAATTTCTTTCAAGTTGGGGATGATGTGACAACCCAAACTTTCGAGGTCAGTGACTTCTGAGCACGTGATCCTGTTTTTCTCACTATTTTTCTTTTACGTCCTTTACGGTAATGAAGTTGTTTCACACTCGAAAAACAAAGTGTGATTATGTATGTTTGCA
Source organism: Helianthus tuberosus (assembly GCA_030545235.1). Lineage (NCBI taxonomy): Eukaryota > Viridiplantae > Streptophyta > Magnoliopsida > Asterales > Asteraceae > Helianthus > Helianthus tuberosus. The sequence continues at coordinate 167,448,168 of CM060355.1, forward strand.
GGTTTAGTGGGCCACTTTAGGTACCTAGGTTGAACGACATTAACCCGGTTATAATATTATTGGGCTGCCAGCACTTGCAAATGATTTCAGCCCAATCTCAATTCCTTTAAACTGTTTCTTGGCTTGCTATTCCTCGGCCCAACCTCCCATCACAATTAAACTCGGCCCAACCCCTTATATGTATACGTAAATTATGTGATTTAATTCATAACACATTGTAAACCCTATATTCATCTAAACTATCGACGGCAGAAACCCCCCCTTGTTATCGAAGCCCTTTACACTTGGAGATCAACCTTTGTGTTTAACAAATATCAATCTCTTGGTTAGTCAATCATGTTTATTAAACTCTTGATTTATCATGTTCATTTATGTGCAATTTGATTATGAATCGTGAATTTATTTAGAGTGGTGGAAAAAGACATGTAATACTGATTGATTTAACAAATAGTACTACATGATTGTTAGTTGCTATTATAGTTTGATCAAGATATATAATGATTCCTTTAATTGTGATTGGACCGAATCTCTTTTGTAACTATATAGGCTGATCACATGATTCAATGCTCTTTCACGTGATGCTTGTAATCTAAATTGTTTGATCAAATCAATTTATTAAGTGGCTGATATCAATTTAATAGATTCAATTTCTATTGGACCTCAAACAAAAGCTACTGACCACAACTGTTGCCTTAGTTTGATTGAGAATCACATGCAAACAATTAATGTAGACTGACCTAGAATGAGTCACGTGATAATCTGATGCAAAACACAACCTTTTGTTAATAAACTTTGATTTAATGGCCGACAATAATTGATGATGCTTAGGGTTGTATAATATTAGAACACTAGTGAATTCGCTTTAAAATATGGTCTGATGTGTTAGGATTGGTATCGCCAATTGAGATTATTATTTCATTTGGGATTTGTGATGCCTAATTTTTATATTGACATGAATGTTTCTAACCATAAAGGGTAGTCAGTGGGTTAGATATTAGGATGTAAAACTATTAAACAATAACTAAGATTGAAGGATTGGTTACTGTTAATGGATTGGTTTGAGAATGATGAACAAAGGAATTCGGGCTGCACATGTGGGTATGTAATCTGGATCAGCCGCACACCTTCTAACAGAGTTGGGCCAAACCTGCTTGGGCTGAGTCTTGTTCTTTTCTTAAAACACCATGTTGAGTAAATAAAATTTGTGTTGAGCTTATTTGGGCCGAAACTAATACTGGGCCACATATATGTATAACTGAAATACATCGGGCCCAGTAGCACAACCTTACTTGGGCCGGGATGCAATGAAAGGGGAGACACACATGTAAGTAGGATTAGTAAACTGTTTAGGCTTAACGTGTTAGTCTTTGGGCCATGCATAGGGTTACACAAGATCTCGGAACTAGGCTCGCTTTGGGCCGCTACCTAGCTGGGCCGCACTAGCTTTGACAAAACAGAATGTGTGTGCTTGATTGATATGTGAACATGAGTGTAGTGAAGTGGGCTCGCAACTGAATGAGCCGTGCACTGTTAAATAATTGATTTGAATCATGTAATTGTGTTATGAGCATGTGGTTTGAATGTCTAATATGTGTGATGAAACGATGTGTATGCATGGGTTAACTGTTATGACTTGAATTGCATGAGTGTGCTACATAAACAATGACTGTCTAATGTGAATGTGGGATACGTAATTCATGTGTATACGAAACTGATTTGCCGTTGGTAACCACATTAGGATTTGGTTGATTATAATGGAAAAAGTAACTAGTCATACCGAGCAAACCAAGGTGAGTTCACGTACACACCCTCTTTATTGAAGGGTAAAGGATTTAAACTAAAACTACGTGATCTCCTGGTTTGGAACACGCACACACCCTCTTTATTGAAGGGTGACAACATGCGATAAGGATTTGATTGGAACCTGCGAAATCTCCTAGTTTGGGGATTTCGTACACACCCTCTTTATTGAAGGGTGACAACACGAATACTAGACCAAAAATCTCTATCATGAAGTCCCTCCTTTTATATCGACTTAATCGTCGGGCCAATGGCGAGTGGGTCATTAGTTAGATAGCGCTATTTAGGTTTGACAAGCCTCACACCGTGCCGCAGAGGACGGGCGTGAACAAATGGATCTGGGCACTAGTCAATGATGATAGACATTGACGTCAGGGCACCAACTTACTTTAGTCAGTGGTCGATATGGTAACGGGTCTAGTGGTTCACATGGGGAAGCCCCCACTGGTTATCGTTTGGGAAATAAGGAATTGGTTAACACATGGTTTTCGAACGAACTTATGGTTTTTGGAACAACTTTAAAATAGACAACCAACTGTGAACTCGCTCAACTTTGTTGTTGATTCGTTGTTACATGCCTTGCAGGTCTTTAGGTGCATATTGTAGAACTTGCTGTATGGGAGGCTGGAGTGGTCATGGGTCGTGTCACATGGAATTGCAACACAAGACTAATGGTTTTCACATGTGGTTTATAAATACGTAATGAACGAATTATGCTTCCGCTGTATACTGTGATTTATTTGTAACGTGGTAACACTTAATGTTAACGAATGCAAGTTTTATTTAAATATACCTATGAGTTCAATGTGATTGGGGGCTTGGATCCTGGTACGTCACACGCCCCGCGGTGATTCCGTGTATAGTATTTTGGGGGTGTGACAAACTGTGACACCTGTGCCTCTGTGACAATAAAAAAAATACCAAATTTATGAAATATTGTGTTTCATACTTGGGATTTGTAAAAATACGTGTATTGTTTGCACATATCAATTCATGTTCGCTTTCAAGCTTTAAATCGCTTTCTTGAAGGTTATACGCGCACTGATGCGTAAATATAACCAGTTTAATGCAACGAATACTCTGGAATAGTGAAATAGGCTTAACATACCTTAAATAACCTTTACATAACTTAGAAATAAGTTTTGGAGGGTTTGGTGTGACGAAATCAAGTTTATTCGCTTACAGGGACTAATTTCGACAAACTGCGAAAGTATGCCGATTTGTACTGTAACGAACATTCCGGCTTTGAGGTGTTTGGTGCGCAAAAATAAACTTTCTTGATCAATAGGGACTAAAAGCGTCAAAAAGTGCATAAGTTTGCATTTTCGCGCATATCTTACGTTCTGAATACATCCGGACATCCAAAAATTTATGTTATCATTAAAATATTTTATTTTAGTGATTGGCTTGATAAAACTCCATTCGTCGCGTAGTTTGGACCGTTTTCCGCATTCGTTCGTGTTTCGTCGTAATTAACCGAATAACGTGTGACAACCGTGTTCTGTAATCATCGTATAATGTAAAACAATGTAGATTATCAATAAAACTATGTGTTTTGGTGTTATTATATGTGCAATTGTGTTTATTAATTTTACAATTTGTTTCGATTCCGATTTCACGCTTTAAATCACTTTCTGGAAGGTTATACACGAACTGGTGCATAAACGCAATCAGTTTAACGCGACGTACACCCCAGAACTGTGACGTAAGCTAAACATACCCTACATATCCTTTAAATAACTTAGGAATAAGTTTCAAAGGATTCAGTATGGCAAAAACATGTTTATTTTAACTAAAGAACTATTTACGACAAAACTGCGAAACGAACGTTAGTGACTGCCCGGATAATATCTAAATCCCAAAAATATTCTGTTATGAGTAAAATTTTATTTTAATCAGGTTCGTGTTGAAAAATAAATTAAAACGCTTAAGAACGTTATTTTTCAAGTTTAAACGCGTACCGCGTGTTTCTGCGCGACACAGTGTTTCTACTGCAAAACGCAGACAACGCAGCCAGTCTTGGCAACTGAAGTTTATTTCAGTAACATTTTGGCGAGTTTATTTTTATAGAATAATAAAAATAATTTAGAACGCCATAAATCAGGATTTGAACGCTAGATAAAATACCCAATACATAGTTAAACACTTTAACGAAACGGGGTTTAACCGAACAACCGGACATTACCCGGAACACTAAAATTTTGTCACACACATTGTTTTTATATTTTTTTTTCGAACTAGTTAGGGTCCCGGAATACCCTAACACACTAAATATTAGATGACACACTTTCATGCACTAACTAAACATTTAACTCCTAACTAGTTAGTTACCATACAATTGCAACCCAACTAACCCAACCCCTTTCCCCCAACCGGTTAGGAGATAAGAGGACATCCCCTTGTTCTCTTTGATTACTTAATTGTTGTTTGTGGGATATCTAGTAGACACAATGCATGATGGATAATAAGGAATCATGGTTTATAAATATGTTCATAAGGTAACCCTTCTCTTTCATCTAAACACACACCAACAAAGCTCTCTTCTCCTCCCTTTCTTTGAATTCGGCAGCCATCACCACACCACCATACCACCACCTCCAAGATTCTTGCAAGCAAACCACACATATACAAAGGTGCTAGAGACCGAACAAGTAAGCTCGGTGCACTCGGAAGCTCAAGGACCACACTCGTTTTCTTTTATCCACCACTTTTCTACACTCGAAATCCCCTAGCCTTGTGCTAGTGGTAAGCACTTAGATCCTTGCATTTTACATGATTGTTGTGTGGTTAATGATGTTTAAAAATCAAAAAGATAGAAAGTCTAAAGGCTTAAACAAGTCTTGAACATCATCTAACATATGATAATGTAGTGTTAAAATGATGATGAAATATGATAATGCATGATAAATCTGAAATATATAAGTGATAATCTGCTGTAAGTATTGTTGTGATCGCTAAACATGTTAACGGAATCAATCGAACACACTTTATAATGTTAAAGGACTAAAAACAGAAAGCTGTTTAGTGATTACAGCCAACTGTTGGCTGTAACCAGACCGTAACTTAACGAAAAATGTATTTTCTGAAGTCTGGATTTATGTATTATGAAATACGGTTCGAATGGCACTGGAATCATAATTTTTGGACTTCGTTTACTATTTTTAAAGTGTCATTCTGTCACAGCTGCTAGAGCTGCATTTTTTCTGTTAAAAATACGCGTCCTGTTTTCAGTCATAACTTGTATTCTGTGTAGGGTTAGATCATGAAATTTGTGCTGTAGATGACCACCAATGTATTTGTAATTCTCTCACTGGAATTTCGTAAATCGGACTCTCGATGAATTTTAAATAAATTATTCCGTGGACTGCAGTTAGAAAAAGATAAATCTAATTTCAGTACGGAAAATGAATTTTTATAAAATACTGATAATGAACTGGACCCCGATATTTTTACACAATAATATTTGGTTCGTTTAAGACGTTCTGTAAAAATTTGGAATTTTTGGAATAAGTTAACTATTTTATTTAAATGTCCGAAAACAGTCCAGTTTCATATATATTAAAAAAAACAGAAAGAACATAAGTAGTATTTTGCATGTCAAAGTGTGGGTTTTTGATTATTAAAGTCATTCTTATTTAATTTAGGGAGGATAAACAATTTGAGGGATTGTGTTAACATTTAAAAACGCACTCGAAGGTGAGTACATAGTTCCCCTCTTTTACTATTTTCAATTGTTTTGGGGTGATTCATATGTATCAAAACGATTTCGATGTTTTAACGATGGTTTCAAAACGAGTAAGATGGTTTATACCAAACTAATAACGATTTCGATAATGTGAACAAGCTTGTTGGTTGTAATTACATAACGAATGACATTCATTAATTTCGGCCAAACTTAGGTTATGGTACCATAGGATCCGACAAATCCCGTTATCAGACCAGACCCATGGTTATGTGTGGGTTAGGTGGGTAATGACTGAATCTGATGATTGTTAATTTTCCCTTTGATGGTTTATTAATGCGAGAAGTGATAGGCGAGATAGTCGAGTCACAAAGGTTTGAATGTTATTAGCGAGACAATCAAAAGTAGCTTCACGATCTAAAACGAGAATGATTTAAACGACTAAAGCGATGTTTAACGAATTAAACTATTTGGGTAAACGATTGGTTTTCGGTTAGTGTTTAGAGAACAGGACGGGTGTAATGTGATGAAAGCTTGGTGGATACGCTGCTGGTATTTCCTATATATATATATATATATATATATATATATATATATATATATATATAACTCTATATGAGTTAATTGCCATTTTCGCCCCTGAGGTTTGGGCACATTTGCCATTTTCGTCCAAAATGACAGTTTGGTACCATTTTGCCCCTCACGTTTGGCCATTTTTGCCATTTTCATCCAAATCTCTAACCTAGTTAAAAATCTCTAACCTAGTTGGACCCTAGTTGGACGAAAATGGCAAATGTGCCCAAACCTCAGGGGCGAAAATGGCAATTAACTCTTTTTTTAATTTAATTTTTTATATTTACTCTATAAAATACAATTGTTTAATTTAATTTTTTAAAAAGTTCTCTAACATAATTGTTTATTATATTTTATAGAGTAAATATAAAAAATTAAAGAGTTAATTACCGTTTCGACCCGTACCGTTTCGAGCCGAACCGTTTCGACGCGAACCGTTTCGACCCGTACCGTTTCGACGCGAACCGCCGTTTCGAGCCGAACCGTTTCGACCCGTACCGTTTCGACGCGAACCGTTTCGACCCGTACCGTTTCGCCCCGTACCGTTTCGACCCGTACCGTTTCGCCCCGTACCGTTTCGACCCGTACCGTTTCGCCCCGTACCGTTTCGACGCGAACCGTTTCGACCCGTACCGTTTCGACGCGAACCGTTTCGACCCGTACCGTTTCGCCCCGTACCGTTTCGAGCCGAACCGTTTCGACGCGAACCGCCGTTTCGAGCCGAACCGTTTCGACCCGTACCGTATCGAACCCGTATCGAAACGGTACGGTTCAGTTCGCGTCGAAACGGTACGGGGCGAAACGGTACGGGTCGAAACGGTTCGCGTCGAAACGGTACGGGGCGAAACGGTACGGGTCGAAACGGTTCGCGTCGAAACGGTACGGGTCGAAACGGTTCACGTCGAAACGGTACGGGTCGAAACGGCGGTTCGGGTCGAAACGGCGGTTCGGGTTGAAACGGTTCGCGTCGAAACGGTACGGGGCGAAACGGTACGGGTCGAAACGGTTCGCGTCGAAACGGTACGGGTCGAAACGGTACGGGTCGAAACGGTTCGGCTCGAAACGGCGGTTCGTGTCGAAACGGTACGGGTCGAAACGGTTCACGTCGAAACGGTTCGGCTCGAAACGGTACGGGTCGAAACGGTAATTAACTCTTTAATTTTTTATATTTACTCTATAAAATATAATAAACAATTATGTTAGAGAACTTTTTAAAAAATTAAATTAAACAATTGTATTTTATAGAGTAAATATAAAAAATTAAATTAAAAAAAGAGTTAATTGCCATTTTCGCCCCTGAGGTTTGGGCACATTTGCCATTTTCGTCCAACTAGGGTCCAACTAGGTTAGAGATTTTTAACTAGGTTAGAGATTTGGATGAAAATGGCAAAAATGGCCAAACGTGAGGGGCAAAATGGTACCAAACTGTCATTTTGGACGAAAATGGCAAATGTGCCCAAACCTCAGGGGCGAAAATGGCAATTAACTCTATATATATATATATGTTTTCATTATATTACATACCGTGGCGTTATTTAGTTCACTTGGGTAAACAATTGGAAACGATGTCACACAAACGAGGTTTTCGAAACGATATAAACTATACGAGTTTTATTAACGAGATTTTATTAAATAAATGTTTTGGGTTAAGAATCATGGCTACGAGATTTTATACACTATAACCAATTTGATTTGAGTTGGTTAGTTATGCCGCAATACAATACTTTTCAAAACAAGGTTTTTAATTGAGTATTGCAACATGTAAACATGAATCCGACACTCTCAAAACCCTATGAACTCGCCAGCATTTCTTTGCTGACTTTGTTTTCACATACGTTTCAGGTGTTGTTGAATGATGTTTATTGCTAGGGTGCATACCCACATAGGACTGGACGAGGCCTTAGTAACTTAATAAACTTGTTTATTTAGATTTCCAGACGATGTAAATATTTAATGTTTAATAAAAACGAAACCTCAAATTTCTGTGTGTTTTGAAACAATGATTCTGTTACAACACTCCCCGACAATTCCGCCGCGATTTATTGTTTTACGCGGTCGGGGTGTGACAGAAAAGTTGGTATCAGAGCTCATGGTTATAGGGAATTAGGTTATTAGTAATACTGTGACCTAGTCTATAACCTTCCTAGGACCCTAACACAAGATTCTTGTGTTTAGATCTTAAAACAATACCGTCACTTATCCTTAGGTGACAACCACAACAAGAACACAAAACCCGAATCTGCTTCGAAAATTAATCATCCGTTCTAGGATGGTTGATTACTAGGTTTTGAACCCTTCCAGTTTGATTCATATTTGGCTTAGTGCCTTCTGAGTTTTCAAAATCTCGTCAAAGTTTGGATCTAAATAATGTAAACACGTGCAAACTGGAAGAGTGAATGCCTGTACCCAAAGTTTTCTGTCTAAGGCTAGAGTGTTCGTACAAATACGCAGTATCGGACCAGTCACTCTTACCTGGGAACTCTTGGGGTGAGTGTTCATTTATAGGCGAGCATGCCTCGGCAATACATTAATATGACCCGTTTACTTTGATTAACCACCGTCATGTTTGTTTGCCTTAGGTAACAAACAAATGATCGCACCTTTTATGCGTTGTTGTTCTATTTTAATTATCCGATAACATTTCACTTGTTTTCTCCTATGTCTTTCACTTCCTCTAGAATGTCTCATCATCGCAACGACATTCAAATGTCCGAGCAAACTGCCAAATTTGCCCAGCGAATAGGCGAAGTAATCCTGAAGACTGTTGAATTAGCTGTCGCCATGTCTCGTCTCAATAATGAAGCCACCCAAGAAGCATCAAAGGAAGCAGAAGCCGAGCCATCGAAAAAGTCAAAGAAGCATAAAGCTTCAAAGGATCCCGTAGCCGTTGCACCAAAACAAGCAGAACCTAGCCAGGTGGCAGCACCACCATCCAAGAAGCCGTATTTGGGAACTGCTCCCTTGTGCAATCAATGCAATGGTCATCATCCAGATCAAACACCATGTTTCAAATGTACCCACTGTGGACGATGGGGACATTTGGTTAAAACATGTCGTTTTGCGATCCAGAATAAAACTGTTGCAGATCCTACTGCTGTTCAAGCAAATCCAGCATGAGCTCGTATTCCGCCTGGTACTTGCTACAACTGTGGCGAAATGGGTCATTTTAGGAACAAATGCCCAAAGTTTGTCAATGCAAATCTGACCCATGGATGAGCATTTGGCCGATTAGAAGAAGCTGCTGCTTTGAATAATCCGAATCTTATGTTTATGTTTCTAGTGTTTTCCTTTGAACTCGGAAACAATCGATTTTTGTTTATAAATAAATCTTTATTTGAAATTCCGATGTACAAGTATAGTTGCTTGTGTGTATGGCATACCCTATGATGCCTACACCAAAAGAACCGTATTTGTAGTTCTCTTGTTCATATGATCGCTCATGATTTCCTCGAAGATGCTAAGTGCTCGTTGCATCCTAAGAAACGAAATTGGCAATCTTAGTAATCACTTTAATTACTTGGTTAGATAACTAAGGAAACCCTTATCTATCAAAGTTACTTTTTGTACTCAATTATGTTATTTGCGACTGTCAATTTAGCTTTGATAATCACCTTTTTCCTTTTGACCTCACACCGATGCAACTTGGGAGTTTCGACATTATCATAAGGATGGATTGGTTAACCAAACAACATGCTGAGGTGGTTTGTTTCGATAAGATTGTTCATATCCCTCTTCCGTCTAGCGATGTTCTGGGAGTTCGTGGCGAGAAACCATCTGGTGGATTGAAGCTAATGCCATGTACAAAGGCCCAAAGTTATTTTCGGAAAGGATATGTTGCTTTCCAGGAACATGTCACCGAGGAGAAAGGCAAGAGCAAGAGTATTCAGGATATTCCGATTGTTCGGGAGTATCCGGAGGTGTTTCCCGATGAACTGCCTGGTTTGCCTCCAGTTCGTCAAGTCGAGTTTCATATTGACCTTGTACCCAATGCCAACCCGGTTGCGAAAGCACCTTATCATCTTGCACCGTCAGAGATGCAAGAGTTATCGAAACAGCTTCAAGAGTTGTCTGATAAAGGATTCATCCGTCCGAGCTATTCGCCTTGGGGAGCTCCTGATCTCTTTGTGAAAAAGAAAGATGGATCTTTCTGAATGTGTATCGACTATCGTGAGCTTAATAAGCTTACCATCAAGAATCGATATCCCCTACCTAGAATTGATGATCTCTTCGACCAGCTGCAGGGTGCTTCATGTTTTTCCAAGATCGATCTGCGTTCTGGGTATCATCAACTTCGTATTTTCGAAGAAGATATTCCCAAAACTATTTTCCAAACAAGATATGGGCATTACGAGTTCACTGTCATGCCTTTTGGCTTGACAAATGCCCCAGCTATCTTTATGGACTTAATGAATAGGGTTTGTAAACCTTATTTAGATAAGTTCATCAGTGTGTTTATCGACGATATTCTCATTTATTCTAAGTCTCGAGCCGATCACGAGCAACACCTTCGTTTGACCTTGGAACTTCTAAAGAAGGAACAACTTTTTGCTAAATTCTCCAAGTGTGAATTCTGGCTTAAAGAAGTTCAGTTCTTGGGTCATATTGTCAATGAGCAGGGTATTCATGTAGATCCATCCAAGATTGTTGCAATTAAGGATTGGAATACACCAACGACACCTACAGAAGTTCGTTCTTTTCTTGGTCTTGCTGGTTATTATCGACGGTTTATTTCTAATTTCTCGAAGATCGCGGTTCTACTCACTGCTTTGACTCAGAAAAATAAACCTTTTGAGTGGGGAGTTAAGCAAGAAGAAGCGTTCCAAACGCTGAAACGAAAGCTTTGTGATGCTCCTATTTTATCTCTACCTGAGAGAAACGATGATTATGTTGTCTATTGTGACGCGTCGAATCTAGGACTTGATTGCGTTCTTATGCAATGTGGTAAAGTCATAGCTTATGCGTCTAAACAGTTGAAAATTCATGAGAAGAACCATACAACTCACGGTCTTGAGTTAGGAGTTGTGGTTTTTGCGCTAAAAATCTGGAGACACTACCTCTATGGAACGAAGTGCGTGGTTTTCACAGACCACAAAAGTCTCCAGCATATTCTCAATCAGAAGGAGCTGAACATGAGGCAACGACGTTGGGTTGAACTCTTAAACGATTATGATTGCGAGATCCGCTACCATCCTGGTAAGGTGAATGTCGTAGCCGATGCGCTTAGTCGAAAGGAACGAGTCAAGCTTCATTCTGTTCAAACTCTATCTGATATTCAATCTCGTGTCCTTTAAGAACAATGATTTTGTGTAAACGAAGGCTTATTGAAATATGAGCTACTACTTCGACACGAGCTTAAACTCGAAATGGAAGGGCGATGGGTTGCTCTATTTTAAGAATCCTTGTGGGTGATTATCGCCCAAATTGGAGCCCTGATTGGATTCCTTGTACACCTTAATATGTACATTACAACTCAATAAGGGCAAACCAAATTCCTATTATGATCTTCCTATCTTCATAGTTAGATTCTTGATAATATTTAAAGTGCCAAATGAAATCCACGGATTGGATTCCTGGTATGCTTTAAATACCCGTGTCCAAAGATAACAAATTAAAGGTCAAGTTAAACGATTAATGCGATTATGTGTTTAGGTGTTCTCTCTTATTATGTGATCCGATTTTCGTTATCCAAATCCTCATAGAATCTTCCATATCCTCATATGAGGGATTCATAATAGGATATCCAAAAGTTACTATCTTAAATCCTTAATGGGCTTCTACGTGGTAGTTAAGACCCTTGGGTCATATAGTACCATTCCATGATTCGAAAATAGACCCTTGAGTGGTCTAGTTAAAGATCTATTCAGAATCTGGTTAAGAGTGGCATGTGATGATACAGCTGAAAGGACCCTATGGTGGTCCAGTCACACTCATCACAGGTTCATTCATTTGGTTTTTTCCCCTACACATTATTAATTACACTGTGTGGACTATGCAAGGAATTACGTAATTATGGACGCGTACATAATTATAAAAATTCAGTGAACGGAAACCACAGTAAGATTTATCATGTGTAAGAACCAATAGTGAAAACAATAACGAAACGTGAACAATGTAATGGAGGTACGGTGGACGCACCAATGACGCTTCATATACTTGTATATAAGTGTCCCACTTACCTTGCAAGCATAATGTTATTTAAGTTACTAGAAGTTCGGAACTCTAACCGGTGTTGTCTTATCTTTTCGACTTCATGTTTCAAGCTTTCACAAGTTTCCTCTAAATAAAATTTCGGGATGAAATTTCCTAAAGTAGGGGAGACTGTGACAACCGTGTTCTGTAATCATCGTATAATGTAAAACAATGTCGATTATCAATAAAAATATGTGTTTTGGTGTTATTATATGTGCAATTGTTTTTATTAATTTTACAATTTGTTTCGATTCCGATTTCACGCTTTAAATCACTTTCTGGAAGGTTATACGCGAACTGGTGGATAAACGCAATCAGTTTAACGCGACGTACACCCCGGAACTGTGAGGTAAGCTAAACATACCCTAAATATCCTTTAAATAACTTAGGAATAAGTTTCGAAGGATTCAGTATGGCAAAAACATGTTTATTTTAACTAAAGAACTATTTACGACAAAACTGCGAAACGAACGTTAGTGACTACCCGGATAATATCTAAATCCCAAAAATATTCTGTTATGAGTAAAATTTTATTTTAATCAGGTTCGTGTTGAAAACTAAATTAAAATGCTTAAAAATGTTATTTTTCAAGTTTAAACGCGTACCGCGTGTTTCTGCGCGACACAGTGTTTCTACTGCAAAACGCAGACAACGCAGCCAGTCTTGGCAACTGAAGTAATATTTTGGCGGGTTTATTTTTATTGAATAATAAAAATAATTTAGAACGCCATAAATCAGGATTTGAACGCTAGATAAAATACCCAATACATAATTAAACACTTTAACGAAACGGGGTTTAACCGAACAACCAGACATTACCCGGGACACTAAAATTTTGTCACACACATTGTTTTTATATATATATTTTTTTTTCGAACTAGTTAGGGTCCCCGAATACCCTAACACACTAAATATTAGATGACACACTTTCATGCACTAACTAAACATTTAACTCCTAACTAGTTAGTTACCATGTAATTGCAACCCAACTAACCCAACCCCTTTCCCCCAACCGGTTAGGAGACAAGAGGACACCCCCTTGTTCTCTTTGATTACTTAATTGTTGTTTGTGGGATATCTAGTAGACATAATGCATGATGGATAATAAGGAATCATGGTTTATAAATATGTTCATAAGGTAACCCTTCTCTTTCATCTAAACACACAACAACAAAGCTCTCTTCTCCTCTCTTTCTTTGAATTCGGCAGCCATCACCACACCACCATACCACCACCTCCAAGCTTCTTGCAAGCAAACCACACATATACAAAGGTGCTAGAGACCGAACAAGTAAGCTCGGTGCACTCGGAAGCTCAAGGACCGCTCTCGTTTTCATTTATCCACGACTTTTCTACACTCGAACTCCCCTAGCCTTGTGCTAGTGGTAAGCACTTAGATCCTTGCATTTTACATGATTGTTGTGTGGTTAATGATGTTTAAAGATCAAAAAGATAGAAAGTCTAAAGAACTTAAACAAGTCTTGAACATCATCTAACATATGATAAAGTAGTGTTAAAATGATGATGAAATATGATAATGCATGATAAATCTGAAATATATAAGTGATAATCTGCTGTAAGTATTGTTGTGATCGCTAAACATGTTAACGGAATCAATATAACACACTTTATAATGTTAAAGGAGTAAAAACAGAAAGTTGTTTAGTGATTACAGCCAACTTCAGTTGGCTGTAACCAGACCGTAACTTAACGAAAAATGTATTTTCTGAAGTCTGGATTTATGTATTATGAAATACGGTTCTAATGGCACTGGAATCATAATTTTTGGACTTCGTTTACTATTTTTAAAGTGTCATTCTGTAACAGCAGCTAGAGCTGCATTTTTGCTGCTGAAAATATGCGTCTTGTTTTCAGTCATAACTTGAATTCTGTGTAGGGTTAGATCATGAAATTTGTGCTGAAGATGACCACCAATGTATTTGTAATTCTCTCACTGGAATTTCGTAAATCGGACTCTCGATGAATTTTAAATAAATTATTCCATGGACTGCAGTCAGAAAAAGATAAATCTGATTTCAGTAAGGAAAATGAATTTTTATAAAATACTGATAATGAACTGGACCCCGATATTTTTATACAATAATATTTGTTTCGTTTAAGATGTTCTGTAAAGTTTTGGAATTTTTGGAATAAGTTAACTATTTTATTTAAATGTCCGAAAACAGTCCAGTTTCATATATATTAAAAAAACAGAAATAACATAAGTAGTATTTTGCATGTCAAAGTGTGGGTTTTTTATTATTAAAATCATTCTTATTTAATTTATGGCAGATAAACAATTTGAGGGATTGTGTTAACATTTAAAAACGCACCCGAAGGTGAGTACATAGTTCCCATCTTTTACTATTTTCAATTGTTTTGGGGTGATTCATATGTATCAAAACGATTTCGATGTTTTAACGATGGTTTCAAAACGAGTAAGATGGTTTATACCAAACTAATAACGATTTCGATAATGTGAACAAGCTTGTTGGTTGTAATTACATAACGAATGACATTCATTAATTTCGGCCAAACCGACCAGTATTAGGTTATGGTACCATAGGATCCGACAAATACCGTTATCAGACCAGACCCATGGTTATGTGTGGGTTAGGTGGGTAACGACTGAATCTGATGATTGTTAATTTACCCTTTGGTGGTTTATTAATGCGAGAAGCGATAGGCGAGATAGTCGAGTCACAAAGGTTTGAATGTTATTAGCGAGACAATCAAAAGTAGCTTCACGATCTAAAACGAGAATGATTTAAACGACTAAAGCGATGTTCAACGAATTAAACTATTTGGGTAAACGATTGGTTTTTGGTTAGTGTTTAGATAACGGGACGGGTGTAATGTGACGAAAGCTTGGTGGATACGCCACTGGTATTTCCTATATATATATATATATATATATATGTTTTCATTATATTACATACCGTGGCGTTATTTAGTTCACTTGGGTAAACAATTGGAAGCGATGTCACACAAACGAGGTTTTCGAAACGATATAAACTATACGAGTTTTATTAACGAGATTTTATTAAATAAATGTTTTGGGTTAAGAATCATGGCTACGAGATTTTATACACTATAACCAACTTGATTTGAGTTGGTTAGTTATGCCGCAATACAATACTTTTCAAAACAAGGTTTTTAATTGAGTATTGCAACATGTAAACTAGCCATGAATCCGACACTCTCAAAACCCTACGTACTCGCCAGCATTTCTTTGCTCACTTTGTTTTCACATATGTTTCAGGTGTTGTTGAATGATGTTGATTGCTAGGGTGCATACCCACATAGGACTGGACGAGGCCTTGGTAACTTAATAAACTTGTTTATTTAGATTTCCAGACGATGTAAATATTTAATGTTTAATAAAAACGAAACCTCAAATTTCCGTGTGTTTTGAAACAATGATTCTGTTACAACACTCCCCGACAATTCCGCTGCGATTTGTTGTTTTACGCGGTCGGGGTGTGACATAACGCAACCGTACGGTCAAACGAACCGACATCCGAGATATTTTTGAGCATGTTTCATGTTCCCTATACTTTAAATTCATTTTGGAGCCTTGAAATGGGATTAACAGGGCTTAAACGTGTCAAAAATGCATCAAAAACCATGTTTTGCACATTCAGGGACCAAAATTGACAATCTGCCATAGTTATCTTAGGAAGGGACCAAAATGGAAAATCTGATTTTCAGCTTGTTCCAGTTGTTCCCCTTATTTGCACATGGTTTATAACTTACTATGGGCTATTTTTAAGGTGCCCATGGTTTTGCAAAACCATGGGTGCATGTGTACGGTCCAGATTTAAGCTCGGTTTTCGAGGAACGATCCTAACGGTCCTAGAAATCCTATAAATACCCATGCTCCTCATTGTTTCAACTCACACAATCTGATCTATTTGCTCTAAGTTGGGGCTTAGCACCTCATACCTGAGCAAGTTGGATCTAGATTTCCATTCTTGGACCTTTTGTAAGTCCTCTTTCGTTCTTTTACGCGTTTTTAGCATGAAAGTCAAACTTTGTTTGACTTTCTGCATTGACCAGTTTATGGTCAACATGAAGTTCGTTTGAACTTCATAACGTGAGCGTAATCACGATGGTTTTTGTCTCTTATGACTATACCTACTGATTACCACGTTATCTAGGCATAATGGCGAGTCGTAGTTTCGGCCAAAATATGTATTCTTTGCGTATTTTGTAACCAAACTACTTTTAAGTATCAAAACCGTTTGTCTTGATACCAAACCTGTTTTCAAACCTCGTTAAACATGTTTTAACATGTTTAGCTCGTCACTTTAGGTTTAGTGATTATGTAGGGTCGTAAGGTAAGCGGTCTAAACAACAGCTTATACTTTCGAACCCGACCCGTTTGGTCGATCATTAGGATCCGACCAAACACATTAGGTGACCATAGTTGCATAGGGAATAACCTTCCGAGGTTATACCTTATGGTCACTTCGTTTAAGTAGTTGTATGATAGGTAGTTTATATGCCTTAGGTAAATGACCAAAATGCCCTTTTTGGCGCATAAATTTATTTTATGCATATGTAACATAATTTTTGATATCTAAACTGATTAGACAACAAAATTAGACATATTAAGGCATATAATACTTGTCATAGGACTAGTTAGGCATTCCGAACGCGTTTTACGCGAACGACCCATTAAAGTCGCGTAAGCTACCTAAACGGGTCATAATGGGTCGTAAGCACTTAAGTTAGGTTTCATTTTAGTATGAAGGCTTTGTAAAACCATATTACATGAGTTCCTATACTCATTTGGTTTACGAAACCTCATTCTATCCGATCTTCCGATTTAGGTCCGTTTATTTACATAATTACCTATATTAGGTGTCGTTTGATTCCGTGATCCCTCTAGCTTTGCTTGGTTGTTATTCAAGACTTCTAAGCAATCTCAAGTGAGTACATAGTCTCCTCTTTTACTATTTTCCAAACTTTTTGGGGTGAAATACATGTGCCTACTTGTTACTTTCGTGTTTTCCATGTTTTCATATCATATACTTGCTATGTTCATTAGTACACTATTAGTACATGATTTCATTATGTTTTGCTATGTATGTTCACTTAATATGCTAGCACAATTGTTTTACGTTTTGAACCATTTGTAATCTTTGGATGTATGTGAATCATTTGTAATCATTGGATGTATGTGAACCATTTGTAATCGTTGGATTTATGTGAACCGTTCATAACCATTTGATTTATGTGAACCATTTGTAACTGTTTGAACCATTGGGTTAGGGAAGTCATTAGGTAACGGGGCGAGTGTAATGTGTTAAAAGCATGGTGGATACGCCGCTAGTACTTCCTATATATAAGTGCTTTTAACACATTATATATCGTTACGTTATCTAGATCACTTGGGTAAACGATTTTGAAACAATGTCACACAATTATGTTTTCTGAATAATATAAACCATACGAGTCTTATTAACGAGTTTCTACGAGATGTTTTACAATTTGATTTAATAAAACAAAATTTTTTGGAGTTAAGAATCATGGCTACGAGATTTTATAAATCATATCCAACTTGATTTGAGTTGGTTAATTATGTCGCAATACTATACTTTTCAAAATAAGGTTTTTAAAGAAGTATTGCAACATGTAAAACGAGCCATGAATCTGACACTCACATAAAACCTATGTACTCGCCGGCATTTTTATGCTGACGTATTTTCACATGTGTTTCAGGTACCATAGTTGATGATATTTGATGATGATATTGATGCATGCTCACATAGGAACGGACGAGGCCTTAGCGACTTAATAACAATAAAAGTCTATTTGTTCATATTTTGTTTCTAATTCCAATGTAATGTAATACATTTAATTAAATAAAACGAAATTGTTTAATCCATGGTTGTGAAACAATGATTCTGTTACAACACTCCCCGACGTTTCCGCCACGTTTTGTTGTTTTATGTGGTCGGGGTGTGACACAGTATCAGAAGTAAAGATCTCTGGCTCAGGTGCAATTTCATCATCTGAGACTACAGCCATGGGGTCATAGGTATCGGACAAACCACTCTCGGATGATGACATTGTGTCTGTAACAAAATAATCACAACATATGCACATATATCAACAACTAACATTAAACATGCAATCAATAACAATGTAATCACGTATCCTTCTTAGTCTTCCAGACTAACCCACCTAGTCTCCCAGACTAAACCAACTAGTCTCCCAGACTAAACCACCCAGTCTCTCAGACTGAACCACCTAGTCTCCTAGACTAAACCACCCAGTCTCTCAGACTGAACCACCTAGTCTCCCAGACTAAACGACCTAGTCTCTCAGACTGAACCACCAAGTCTCCCAGACTAAACCACCCAGTCTCTCAGACTGAACCACCTAGTCTCCCAGACTAAACCACCCAGTCTCTTAGACTAAACCAACAAAGTGTCTGTGCATTGTGTTTCTTTTTTTTGTTATTATGTAAAAATGTTTGTTTCCCTGGATCTGGGCGTTTCGTGTATGCAATGAAAAACATGTTGTGAAAACATTTTCGTGAGAGCCCTAATGATTGTAATCTAGACTCGAGAAGGAATCCTAGTTCGCTACAATCGAAGCTCTGATACCAAGCTGTCACACCCTGACTTTTGCGGAAGCGTGATTATGGTGTGACTTTCTTAATACTATTGAGTTCAATCATAACAACAACTATATGATATAAACCATAGATTTGTCATCCATTAATTTAGTTTAAAAACATGACAACATTGTCTTAAAACATAGAAATTCAAATTCGAGTACAACCATGCAACTTGATTAAGAGTTCATAAAGACTCGACAGATGGCATTAAATAAAACCAGGATTTGGAAGACACGTCTCATCCAGAAATAAGACACCCTGACCAAACCCGAAGACCATGGATGACATCTTTTATTCTTAAACCACACTTGGAACTTCCGAACGCCCGCCAGATCCACAACTAATTCCTTGAAATACATGTGTTTTAAAAACATCAACAAAAGTGGAGCGAGTTCGTGTGTTTGTTTGTGTGTATGAATAAACCTTTGAAAACATTGTAAGTATGTATATAAGTTTGTAAATCCCGATATGAAAGCAATAAGGAAAAACAGATCATTAATGGTTTGCAAGACCATTAATATGTGTGACGTGATGCAGGAAAGCCCAAACCTAGCAGACTTTGCACCGGGCTTCCGGCTGTAAGACATAGTCAACCCATGGGCCAAACCCTGGTCCAACATGGGCGGGGCTCGCTACACCCAAATAGATTTATCACTCATGTCCCTCGGTCCTACAACGAGGATTGATGGCCTTAAGCGTCATACCCACCACTCACATGATCTAGAAGTACCTTTCCTTAGCTAACCATACCAAATTATAACGTTTCTAAATAGTTGTAACATGTACTTCACCCCCGAAGTTATAAAACTGAAAACAGTAAAAGAAGAGGGGGACACAAACTCACAGTCTTGCGTCTTCAATAATCGTAACTCAAGCTTCTTCGGTGAACATGACTACCTACAACGTATTAATGTCTATTAGACGAACGGGCCGTGCCTTGACTTAGTGTTAATGTCTTTGAGTTACGTTTCTTTTGAGTCTTCGATATTATTCCAATATATAATTATTTGTTAAAATAATTAATATTTTAACTTAAACTATATTTATTAAATTTTGGAATAATAATATATTTTTGACTTGATACACTTCTGGTATTTATACATGTATATCATTCCCAAGGATGGGGGTATTTGTACTCGTATTCTTATACTTGTATATTTTTGCCATGGATTAGGGTCGTATTCCGGTGTGTATTTAAACGTACGAGAATACGCATTTTTACGGTATTCATTAAGTATCCTTTATACCTAATTTCATATTAATTATTCCGGAATATTTTCTTTAATAAGGATTCAATATATATTTCCAAAATATATATTTTAAGGAATATTACTTAGAAAAATTATTTATAATTTTTCCTTTGGCAAAAATATCTGTATTTTCTCATAAGTTCAGAAATTAATATATTTTCAAGTCCCACTTGGAAAATATATATATATATATATATATATATATATATATATATATATAAACTCATTTTTTCTCCATAAATGATATATTGAGTAAATATATATTTTTCTCAAAAATATTGTATTTCATGTTTGTGTAAGAAAACGTATATTTCTTAAAAATAATATATCTTCTAAAAATTCCAAGAAAAATATATATTCCATACTTGTCAAAAATAATATATTTTTCCTTGTCAAAATATGATATATTTTTGTAGTAATTGTAAAAATCATATTTTTGTTTCCTCGGTGTCCAAAATATTATTTACCAAAATATACTTTGTGAATAAATTTTGCGGAATATTTTGTAAGTCTTATTCCATAGTTCGGTTTCCACCAAATTTTGTTGTGTAAATGTGTATATTTATTTGTTGGAATTTTGGTAATATTTTGGATTGTAATTCTTGGTATTTTGATGTGTTATATTATTTCATGTCCTAAAATAATGTAACTAATACACAAAATATACAAATAATCACACACATAGTGTCTTCTAAATATATATTTCCTAAATACATATTTAGTCACTTTTATTTATGAAAATTAACCTCCAATAATTATATTTTTGTAACAAAAATTATGGCAAAGTTTTTGTAGGAAACTCATGGTTTAAAATACACTTGTAAGTGTAGGTTAATAAATATTTTTCTAAGTGTTTGAATTTTTAGAAAATTTTGCCATAGTTTCCCCTAAAAATGGAGGTTTCCATGCTTTCAAGCATATCATTTTCTTTTGTAAAAATCATCACAATCAACAATAAACAACCTTTACTTACCAATTTGCCAAAACAAGTAATAATTACTACTTCATGAACTTGAATATTTGTAAAAATTTGTAGTAACTCACTAGTGTTCTTAGTAAGTCTTGATACCCTTTAAAATGTGATTAGTTCTTTAAAAACTTCATTTTTAAAGAAGTTAGATGTTTACAACTTCTTGTCACATTTTCTAAAAATGTTTCCTTATGGAATTTTCTTGTTTCACAAGTGTTTCTACACTTGTTTAACCACTAAAAATAGAGTTTGTATTTGTAAGAACCAAGATTTAATAAAACTTATATCTTTAACTTGGTTTCTTTGAAAGACCATTCATAAATCTTTAGATCTACAAGTGCTACTACTCACTTTGTTCATTATTTTTCAAGAAAACCATTTAGTCATTCAAGTTCATGATTCATATGTGGATGATCCATCATCCTACCATATTTCTACTTTCACATCTTGCTAGATTATGTTTTAATCATTATCTAGCAAGATCTTATGATGATCAACATTATTTCTACAAACAATCAATGATCAACAAGCATAACAACTCATATTCATCAAGGCTACTTCATTAAACATGCTTATGTTCAAGTTTACTTCTTGTGTTCTTTAGTGTTCTTCAAGTTTTTGATTATGATTCTTCTTTAACCACTTAAAATAGAAGTAAAATGGAGTGTACAAGGTTCTTACCACTAGCTCAAGGCTAGGGATGATTCGAGTGTAGAAAATAAATGGATAAAAGCAAATGAACAAGGTCCTTCCACTTCCACAAGCTCCTAGCTTCTTTGTATGATATTTAACACCTTTATGTGTATGTAGAATGTAGGAGAATGGATGAATGAAGGTGGTGATGGTGGTGCTTGGGGTCGGCCATGAACAAGAGAGGGAAGGGGGGGGGGGGGAGTAAGTGTGTGTGAGAATGAAATCAAGAATCCTACAAGTCTTACTTATAACCAAGTTCATGTGTTGTTTTGTGTGTAATATGTTTAGGAAAGTTCATGCATATCCATTATGATATTGAAATAAAATCCACAAGGTGGGGGCCATGTTGGCCGTAAATAAGTGGGGGGGGGGGGTCTAGATTAGGCTTTAACCAAGTTAGTTTCATTAAGGTTGAAATGTAAGTATCTAGTTAGTTAAGTTAGTTACTAGATATTTAAGGAGGTGTTTTGATGTTCGGGGATCATAACTAGCTTGGTAATATGAAAACAGTGCTTCTAGTGTAAATTTGATGTTTCGGGTAGTGTCCGGTTGTTTGGTTAGTTATTGGCTCGTTAAAGTGCTAAATCTTGCAGTTTAGTGTGCTTTATGTATCTTTTTGTGACACTTTTGATTCCCGACACTTAGGAAAGCATTCAAGACCATTTAATCATATTTCTGCATAATATTATTGTGTTAAATTGCAAATTTTTGCTGAATTTTGCAGAATTCAGCACTTTGGGTGAGTTTTATGCACTTCCGGCACTTAAACTATCACTAGCAAAGCAGTTTTGTGATCCTTACTTTCCTACACACTATACTAGTGTAATACTTAGTTTCTGGCTCATTCTGTGTCTCAATGCACTGTCTGTCTATGTGCTGAGTTCTACCAGCATTTTCCTGATTTATCAGATAACTATGCTAACTATACTTAATGCATCATTCAAGGCAATACAGCTTTCATGCAACATTGGTATTACATTATACAAAGTATGATGCACATGTATGTGTATGGCAGTAATCAGAAAGCAGTTAATTGTAATTCAGCACAGTCATTAGGCACTAATCATGGTTAATTAATTGTACGAATACTTGGATTTTTGACAGTTGTCACATTAATACTGTAGGTCCCGTAATCTGAGGATCGATAACGAACCGAATCACTTGTTTATAGCAAACACGGTTACGCGTGCGGAATCCACGTAACTATGCCAAATCAAACACGTAAAGCAATAATAACAACGGATTAATCAATGAAACACACTCGATTGATTAACGGGATGAGAACCGATTACAAACTGATACAAACACAGTTTAGACAGAATTTCGGCAGAGTTTTGTTACTAAGGTTATTATCTCATCTCTGAGTTCAAATGAACACAAAGTGTTGTTTATATAGTCCCTGGGCCACAGATATCGACGAAACACAGAAGTGTTTGACGAATCTGAACATGGGCCAGACATTGGGCCTGGAACAACCCAATACATGACGAATCAAAGTCTGATTCGTCATGACCTTCAACGAAACAGAAGTCTGTTTTCGCCATGAAGTGTTCCGACGAAACAGAAGTCTGTTTCGTCGAGACTGCAACTGTTGTGTTTGTTCCTGTTATCAGACAGCAACAATCAGCAACACATAAACATAGTAATGACAAAACTACCCTTTAATGCAACATGCATTGTTCATAATACATTACATACCAAAAGAGACAAATAAGTTGTACACAAGTAGATAGGAGGATATCTGACTTGGTCAAACATACAGACTCGATAATTAATAAAAGACCATACAAATTACATCGTTAAAACAAGACTAGTTACAGACACTAAAAATGCATCAACAAACTCCCCCTTGTCTGTTACTCGTCTTTGGTCTTCTAATCTTCCATCAGTGTTGTTCGGACCACGAACTGCCCGAATGAATACCCCTGTAGTAGCAAAAACAAGCTACTCGCTGAAACTTTAACGCTTGACGTGCATCTTGGTCTTCATAGAAAATATCATGACGATATAATCTTCCAATATCAGCTTCAGACATGTTGACGATCCACATCGGATCCAACATCCGGTAATTAGCACGACCATCTCTAAACACAATTACAGCTTCATGAGTATCCGAGTCGTAGCACCACAATGCCATGTCTTCCAGAAAATCCTGCTACATAGGCATCAATGGGATTTTATCTACAACCCTCGGAGGCTGATATACCAGTTTATATCTGCAAGTGTTGGTGTCCGGATCAAGAGTAAACTTGATCGGTTGATAAACAGGAAATTGTGGCTTATAGGATTCGTCCTTCCAGCCTGTCTTCTTGTTTACTTTCACCAGACGCTCAAATAAAGTAGTGCCATCGTATTTTTCACGATTGATAAGCTGAAGCCTTGTCAACGCAGAAACATCATAGAATGGTAAGGAAAGAATGCTCAGTAGTGAATTGAAATACAGAATCCCATATTCACGTTTAATAGCAATGCAGTGAATATCTTGAACAAACATCCAGCATAAGATCCTTCCACTAGGCTTCTTTTCAAATTGCAGATAGTCTACTTGAGCTTTTTCAGGTAACGGCTTGGACACTTTGGATAAAAACTGTTTTCTCCATTCAGCAAAAGCATTTGTGTCTTTTTCAGAAGAATTTCTATTCTTCAAGTGCTCATCTATGTCATCAATGTTTTCTTTCATCCAATTTTCATCAAATGATGCAAATTCAGTACCATCTTCTCTGACATAGGTTGATTTTGGTGCGTCACCTTCAATCACAATTTCATCAATCTCTTCAACATTCGTTGTATCAGTCTCAGTAGACATTTTGTCTATTTCAGCATCATCTACTTCTCTCATAGACTGTAAAATACTCAATTGCTCCGGAGAAAGATCTTCTATCAACTCCCCTTCTTCAAGCAACTCTCCTGTAAATGGATGAACAGCTTGTAGAGCAATATCAGCACTGCTAAATATAGAAGAAGTACCTTCTATCTGTTGTACTTTTCCAGTAGATGTTCCCTGAGATGATTCAACAACGGTAGGTTGAACTGTAACAACTTCAGAAGTAAGTGTGGTTGGCTGTTTCTGTGATGTACCAGAGGTATCCGGATTTCCTTGATCTTCCGTATCATCATCCTTTTTCTTTAACACCTCTTGTTGTTTACAATGATAGTCCCACAGAATGGCAAGCCTTCTCTCTTTCTCTTCATCAATAGCCTTCAAGCGAGCATTTTCAGCTTTAAGCGCATCAATTTCACCTTGTTGTCGCTCTATAACTGTTTGCTGTTGACCAACCATTGACTTCAATTTGTTAAGTTCCACAGATTGTTTAAGTTGGTCATGCTTCGTGAGATTTCCAAAATGAGATTGCCTTTGAAGACGATCAGCAGCCGCTTCAAGTGTAGAAAACAGATAGTTGATCTTTTCATTTTGAGAAAATCCAGCAAAAGTCTTATGACGTTCAGCACTGATTTCCGAAGTAGTTGCCCTGATTGCTGAAGCCATAGATCTTACAGGAACTTCCTGAGGAACAATAGATGGAGTAACAGTAGCTGGGGTAACAACTGGAGGAACTGGAGTTTCTGTA
Source organism: Helianthus tuberosus (assembly GCA_030545235.1). Classification (NCBI taxonomy): domain Eukaryota; kingdom Viridiplantae; phylum Streptophyta; class Magnoliopsida; order Asterales; family Asteraceae; genus Helianthus; species Helianthus tuberosus. The sequence goes on from CM060355.1 coordinate 167,473,525, forward strand.
GCTGAAGTAACTACAGTAGGAATTTCTTGCACAGGCTCCTGAGGAATAGATTGAACAGGCTCCTGAGCAATAGATGAAGACTCCTGAGGCACAGATTTCCGAGTATAAGTACTCAGATATCTCCTAGGTTTCTTCTTTTGTACTTCAACAGCTTTCTCTGCTCTTCTTTTTGTTCTCCTTTCACCTTCAGGATCTTCTGGAACATACTCTGGATCATCCTCTGTTCTAATCTTTCTATACCTTCTTACTCCATGTATATCAATATACATTTCGTAACCAGGTTCAACTAAATGATCACTAGAACTCGAATCAGTTCCATCATCACCACTTGTTGATGAACTACTATCTGATGTACCAGAAACAGCACCCTTGCTTGATGTACCAACAGCAGTACTAACAGCACCTGCATCACCTGCATCACTATCTCCACCACTTTCATCATCATCACTACCAGATTCATCTGAATCAACTGGGTCAGGACCAAATTTTTCTATTCTTAACCTTTCCAACTCAGGTTCTTCATTGTCTGATTGACTGTCTTCATGACGCCATTTTTCATTTGCAGGAGCAACATAATCAGGATTCACTAGAGCGCCAAAAAGCTTCCTTGGAGGAACACTTTCTGTGTATCTTTTGGCCGCCATAGTCTTGATTAGCCTTAACGAGTTGAAATTCATCGCCTCGATTTTCAAAAGATCATTTTCAGCTTTAGGAAGGTCTGGATGCTGAACATTCATTATCATTTGCAGAAACCGTGGATACATCCAAAACTTGTTCCCTGTGGTTCTACTACCAGTCCTTGTCATGTTCTCTTTCATGTTGCTGAAAATATACTTCGAAATGCTAAACGGTTTGTTTAACACCAAAGCAACCATGAAGCCAACAAGATCATCTCCCGCCATATCATATCTAGCTCGTCTATTGCTGAGACTCTGAATAAGAACATGTAATAAAAACTTGTATCTTAATGGAAGATCACCTTTGTTGATTTGTTTGACGAAAAGATCTCCTTTACACTTCATCCTTAGTAAACAGCCTCGCGAACACATGATTGGAATTGAATAAGGAGCATTCGGTTGATCTTGTAATTGAAGAACTTGATTCAATATCTCCGGAGTAACAACGACATACAGATCATTCACACGACCTCTGATAATATCCTTTCCATCGATTTGAACGACGTTTGCAGAATCCCAGAACGCTTTAATGAGAGATTTGTAGACGGGTGTCGAGTATGTAACAGCATAATTGATACGTGACTCCCTGATCCACTTCGTCATATCTTTAAATTCAACGAGCTTGTCTTCCGGATCCAAATATGCAACTTGATTATGGCGTTTTTCTGACATAATCTCTTCTTCGGTTTTGTTTTCTTTCTTGATCGCCTTCTTGCGTTTTCCCTTTTCTTGCTGTGCTTTAGGAGCCATCTGTATATGAAAATGTCCAGAATAAGTCACAATTTATATAACATAGCATTTAGACATGTATGAATACACTTTCATGTATTCACATATCAGATAACCTATTTACACATGTCTACTGTGAACAAACAGCAACATCAGAAAACTGCTAAGGCATTGACGACGAAACAGAGTATCAACGACGAAACAGAAAATGAACGACGAAACAGAGGGTTGACCATTGACTGGTTTGATTCGTCGACTTTTTGATTCGTCGAGTCTATTTCGTTCCTTTCTGATTCGTCATCTTTGATTCGTCGTCTGAATCGTCGAATGGTTGATTCGCCGGAATTAGGGTTAAATCAGATTCGTCAATTTGGGGGTTTTATCAGTTTCGCCGGATTGGGTTTAAACAAACATCAAATATAAACACAAACACATTCAATCATCTTTGTTTATACCCAACCCATTTATAAACACCCATAAATGTTTTTCCGAACAAAAACCTTTGTAAAAAACAGATAATACCATTATCAACAACAAACCCCTGTTTTTGTGATAAAAACCCACATCCAAATCAAAGCAAAACAAACATTGATAACCCTAAATCTATAAGATTAGAAGAAAAACATGAAACATGCACCATCAAAACATATTTAATCAAAGAAAAACAAGGTCTCAAAGGAGTTTTTGAGGGTTTCGGATGAAAATCCGTCGGTTCAAAGTGTTCGGAATGAGAATTAGAACATGTTACTACCTTTGATGTTTGTAAAATTTTGAGTAAAAACTGATGTTTTGAACGATTTGTGAGAGTAACCGTAGGTTTGTGTGTTTGGTTGTGTGATGAAGAAGATAACTGTGATGTTTTGAAAAAGTGAACAAGTGGGACCTATATATACACTACCTTGTCTCGACGAATCAGAGGATTCGACGAAACTGAGATGAGCCCGGCGAATCAGAAACTTGGGCTTGAACTTGGGCCTAAACTTTAGCCTATGACGAAACAGAATTGGGCTCTTGTGATTCGTCGTCTGTTATGACGAATCAGATTTGATTCGCCGACTAAGGTCTGATTCGTCGATGCTTGTGATTCGTCGACGAGTCTGTTTCACCAACAGATTTTTCAAAACAGCAACACCCAGGCTGGAAATATTTTGCAGTAAAAAACAGTAACATCAGGCTGGAAATATTTTGCAGTCAAAACAGATTATGAACACAATTCCATTCAGTTTGAATTTTCAAATGCAAGAACGTTTTTATGAAGAAGGTTTCAGGCTTCCGGTAGAAAACACCAAGCAACAACTTCGGCTTAATCAGAAACGAACTTTACACAAATATACTAAAAACAAATTTAAAGCAAGGTAAACTAAATGAAAATGCGGAAAACTCTTAAAAACACTAAACAACTGTACAAGTGCAACCTTTTTGCGAATCTCAAGGACAAGGAATCATACCAGCTTACGGTCTTAGTCAACATGATTTTGATTCTGTTTAAAGCTCTGGATAAGTATACTACCTAGATTATCGGTATTGTGGTCCACATAAGCTCAAACTGATCAGACGTAATCATAATTTAAGAGATACGATTAACGGTAAGGATTATACTTACAAGTCGATGTAAATCCACTCACGACACATTCCCGTATCAAGGTATACACGAGAATTCATCTTACCGGTGAGTATACCGATTATCATCTGTTTGACCGTATAAAAATGTGAGAGACTCACTTATTTGATTGAAAACAAGTCCTATGTGATAAAATCACTTATTGATGAGGAACTTGATTTTCAGATGCATGAGGGCACAGGAGCAAGTCCGTGAACAGGTCAGTACTTCCGTACAGCAGAGAGACGAACTTGACTCCCGCAAAGAATCTGTGATATATAATCACATATTTGTTTGGACATGTGATTGTTGATCACTTATTGAGGTCGAATGCAGTATGTACACGTATGTATAGTATCATGGAAGATCTTAGACTTCGTCTCCGTTATTTTTACGGTTTGATACAACCATGATACCCAGATGATAAGCAGCATAAAGACCGAATATTTCAGATCTCGGCAATCTCTCAAACGAGATTTCGGTACTAAGACCATATGCCAATGAGCAGTTCCCACCTGACTTGAAGTCTGTTAGGTTTGTATCATCCTGCACGTTTTAGTCTGATTGTGAGCCTACCGATACATCGTTAGTAGAGATACTTATCATTTTTCTTTTTATTTTGCATTTTGAGCACATTGACCGACCACACCAGTGAATTTCATCATTTTCCTTTATCCAAGAAACTCATTTTTGGTTTTTCTATTGTTTTTGAATTTTTGAATTTTTTTTTCAAACGAAACGACAGAAAGTAAAGACATCTTTTTGGATTTTGAACTTTTGCAATGTTTTTGTATTTTCTTGAAATATCTCCCCCTAAAATTCGCAAAGTTTACGAAAACTAAAATCTTTTTGAATTTTCAAAGTTTATAAAGAAAATATTTACAAAAACGATCAGCCAAAGAAGTTTACTCGTGTATCACCTTAATGCCATTGACCAAAAGTAGATAATCAAAACGTGATTTATCAAAAGCTTTTGTAAACAGGTCGGCACGTTGGTGATCAGTGGGGACATGAACGACATCGATTAACTTCTTATCAAAACAATCACGGATAAAGTGATATTTAATGTCGATGTGTTTAGTCTTAGAATGTTGCACAGGATTTCTAGTGATTTGCAAGGCAGCATTATTATCAACAAAAATACGAGTAGATAGGAATTCTAAACCGTAGTCGCGCATTTGTTGCTGTATCCAAAGAACTTGGGAGCAACAACTCGAGGCAGCAATATATTCTGCTTCACATGTTGATGTAGCAACACACGTTTGCTTCTTGCACTGCCACGTGACCAGGCGATTTCCTAAGAACTGACATCCTGCTGTTGTCGATTTGCCATCGATTTTGCATCCACCAAAATCAGAATCACTGTATGCAATTAATTCAAAGCTATCATCCCTAGGGTACCAAAGACCAAGGTCCGGGCATCCCTTCAAATAGCGAAAAATCCTTTTGATAGCTGACTGATGAGAGGCCTTCGGGTTTGCTTGATATCTTGCAAGCAGGCATGTTGGATACATTATGTCAGGTCTTGAAGCGGTGAGATACATGAGAGATCCGATCATGGCACGATAGTATGAGGAGTTGATGCTTTCACCCTTCAAATCCGGAGTAATCCCGTGATTCTGCGGAAGAGGGGTACCAATGGGCGTTGCATCTGACATTTGGAATCGGTTCAAAATGTCACCAACATATTTAGTCTGATGGATGAATATCCCAGACTCTGTTTGTTGAACTTGTAGGCCCAAGAAGAAAGTCATCTCCCCCATTGCGCTCATTTCGAATTTTTCTTGCATAACTCGTTCGAATTGCCTGCACAAAGAATCATTAGTGGAACCAAATATTATATCATCAACATATACCTGCACCAGCAGAAGATATCCATTTTGTTCCTTGACAAAGAGTGTGCAATCAATAAGACCTCGTCGAAATCCATTCTCCAGAAGATAGTTTGATAAGGTTGCGTACCAAGCCCTAGGTGCTTGATGTAGACCATAAAGAGCTTTGTTGAGCAACCAAACCCGATCGGGGTGAATAGGATCTTCAAAACCTGGAGGTTGTTCGACATGCACCTCTTCTTGAACAATACCATGAAGAAACGCACTTTTAACGTCCATCTGGTAAACTTTGAATCCTTTGAAAGAAGCATAAGCTAAGAAGATTCGAATAGCTTCCAGACGTGCAACAGGTGCATAAACTTCATTGTAGTCAATGCCTTCTATCTGGCGAAAACCCTGAACAACCAGTCTCGCCTTGTTGCGAATAACAATCCCACGGTCGTCCTTCTTGCATTTGTAAACCCATCGTGTGCCAATTTTCTTGTAATTATCCGGCTTTTCAACAAGCTTCCAAACACCAAGCTTTTGAAATTGTTGCAGTTCGTCCTGCATGGCTTCAACCCAAGAATTATCTTTTAAAGCTTCCTTCCAAGACTTTGGTTCTTCTTGTGAAACGTAACAAGCAAAGGACCAATCGTTTTGAAGACCAGATTCTCTAATGGCTGAATATAAACCAGCATTTGGGTTATTTCTAAGCTGATTACGCGTCTGCACACCGCTTTGGACATCTCCTATAATGTTCTGCTGTGGATGGGTATTGTGAATCCTCAATTCAGGATGTTCAGAAACACTTGTATCAATACCCAAATTGTTAAGATTAAGATCAGCAACCAACTCCGCACCGGGTATATGCGTGGAGGTGGAGGCATTCCCTTCAGCAGTATCATCATTCTGCACTTGAGGAGTTTCTAAAGAAGAGCCTTGAACAGGAGCAACCGGGGCAGAAGTGCCTTCAGTCGCATCTAGATGTTCATCATCTTCCGATGACTCAGTAGCATCTTCAAATACCTCATTTTGAACTGTATTGTTAACTGAATTAGAACCTTCAGGGCTAACAATAACAGGTCTTACCAATGGCGAGCCAGCAGCGTTGTCACTATCAAATAACATTTGAACAGCTGCAGATTCTTCATCAAAGGTAGGCAGATTAAAGGAGTCGAATATCCCATTGTAATCGAACATCCAAGGATCACCCGGAGCTCTAACAGGACTTGTATACCTTTGAACCCTTACTTCATTCCAAAGCTCAATCTTTTTGGTGGTCAGATTCCATACACGACAATTTGGAGTTGCATATCCAAGGAAGAAACCTTCGATAGCTTTTGCGCCAAACTTACCATCTGGGTCAATCATGGTACATGGACCACCAAAGGGTTCAAGGAAAGAAAGATCCGGTTTCCTTTTCTGTAGAAGTTCGAAACATGTTTTGCCATGCCTCTTAACTGTAAGAACTCTGTTCAAAGTGTAGCAAGCAGTCGACACAGCTTCTGCCCAGAATTGAACAGGAAGCTCCGACTCTACTAACATAGTTCTTGCAGTCTCAATAATCGTACGATTCTTCCTCTCAGCGACACCGTTTTGTTGTGGAGTATAGCGAGAACTGTATTCATGAAGAATGCCTTTAGAAGTACAGAACTCATCCATCACACGGTTCTTGAATTCAGTTCCATTGTCGCTTCGGATCCTCTTCACTTTCAAAGTGTATAAATTCTCCAACATTGTGAGAAGATCCTTGAGAATTCCAGGAGTATCACTCTTGTGTGCCATGAAAGCTACCCAAGAAAATCTAGAATAATCATCAGTAACAACCAGACAGTAAGCATCTCCGAATGTTGTCTTGTGCTTCATTGGTCCAAAGAGGTCCATATGAAGACGTTCGAGAGGCATGCTAACAGAATTGATTTTCTTCAGAGGGTGAGATTTCTTTGTTTGTTTCCCTTTCTGGCACGAAACACAGATATCTTGTAGATGAAAACTTCTCACAGGCACACCATTCACAAGATTGTTTTTCACCAAATGGTTCATTTTCCTCAAGTGAATGTGCCCCATTCTTCTGTGCCAAGAAATAGACTCCTTCTCTGTGGCTTTTGAGACAAAACATTGTACTTGCGCAGATGTCGTAATGGCTTGGCTCATGTCAAGAATATAAAGATCATTAATTCTTGGAGCCGATAAGAGAATCCATTCATCAGGAATCTTGAATCCAGGTTTAAGCACATAACAACCGGCATCATCAAAATGCACGGTGAACTTTTTATCGCAGATTTGCGACACACTGAGAAGATTATGATCAAGTTGACGAACATAATTAATCTTTTCGAAGCATACCACACAATTGGAGATCATTCCTTCTCCGGTGATATATCCGCCTTTGTCTCCTGCGAACGCGACATAGCCTCCTCTAATATTTCTCACATCGTACAGAAGCCGTAAGTCGCCCGTCATGTGCCTGGATGCCCCACTATCAACAATCCAATGACTACTGATAGTTCCTCCTGGAACATCCTGCATGAATCATCCAATGATTAGTTAAGGTTGGGGACCCAAGCCACAGTGGTCTTGGGTCGTCCCTGAGAATCACGAATAGTGATCTCGATCTGGTGATGATTTTCCAAACTAACAAATCCCCCTGAACCTTCACCCTTCCTAGGTTTCCAAGTTTGTTTTTGTTTACCAGATTGAGTTTTGAAAACAGATTTTGAAACTTCTGGTTTTAAAGGTGAACTTGGTTCCTTTGGAACAGATTTGACCTCAGATTTTAAAGCCTTTTCTATTTTCTTCACATTTTGATGTCGTTGTTTCGTTTCCTGTTCTTTAACCGTTCTTTTATCATGTTTAAACGAAACAGTACGACATTGAGGGTGAATCATTTCAGGTGGTACTTTCTCAACAAATTTATCTTTTGGAGTGTTAACACAATCTTTGATGATGTGTCCAAACTCTCCACATTTAAAACACGTTCTCCTCTCAACAAACTTAGGAGAAACGGATCGAGGCACATATGTCAAACCTGTAGAACCTGAGGTACTAGCCTTTTCATTACACCCGTTTGAATGTTGAGTGTAATTATTCTGATTGTTACGCTTTAAAATCTTGACTTTTTGTACAAAATCAGTGTTTGATTTGTTAGCAAAAATCTCAATTTTATCAGTACCCTCAGATGCCACAAATCTGACATCATTGTTTTTCTTTTGATAACGAGCTCCATTTGTTTCAGATTTTGATTTAGAAACATCTGGCCTTTGAGCTCGTTGATATGGTTGTTTACCCTTAGGAGCAATCGGTTGTTGCTTTGTTAAGAAGTTTTGATTTCCAAATTTCTTTTTGATTTCAGCTTTAGGAATTTGATCACATTGAGTTACAGTAACTCCCGGAATCGACCTTCCCAAAAACTTACTTGTGTTATTTTCAAAAACGTTATCAATCGATGATGGATTGACATTTTTAATTGGGAAATCATTATCTGAATAGATTTTAGAATCACCAACCAAAGTATACAACACATTGTTACTCTTAACGGTAGACACAGGTTTCTTGTCATTTATGACAGGATTAATCACATTTTTGGCAACTTGTTACACAAAAGGAATAGGAGGATCACAAAGAATATGATTCTCAATTGGAATTTCTATTCCCTTTTTCTTATCACGTGATTCATCCTGGTCATTTGCATCTGTTTCATCATCAGATGAATCATAATCCTCAACAATTGGAGGACTTTGGCTCACTGATGTTGAAGTTCCTGTTTCATCAGATAAAGTTCCCGAGGAGCTGTCTGGTTTGAACCCTAATCCAGTAGTAAATTCCTCATAATTGAGAGGCACACTGGGTTCAAAACGAGGCATATCCTCTTCATCAGGTGGTGCTGCATAATTGTGTCTCAAAGGGGGCGGACATTTCTTATACCCAACACCACTCTTGTTTTTCTTCAGTTGTTGAACGTCAATTATGTGATCGAGCACAAATCGGGAGTTAGAATAACTCTCCAATTTTTGCTTGATCGCATCGTGCGCCAATTTTGCAATGGCTAATTCTGTTCTGGTTTCCTCAACGAGATTTATGTACTTGTTAATACTAACTTGTTTGTGATAAACAACTTTAGTAGTTTCGGAAACACTTTTCTTTAAATTTTCAATTAAAGATTTAAAGTCCTTTTCATTTCTTGTTAAAGCCATATTTGCTTCTTTGCACTTTGACATATCAACAACCAAATGTTGATTGTGACTATGAATTGTGTCACATTCATGTTTCACTCTATCAAATTCCTGTTTCAAATAAGCACAGTCATTACAAATTCTAGGAGTTTCAGATGTTACCTGACTCGAAGAGGCTGAAACATTTGCCATGAAGGCAGTTTGAAAAGAAAAAGATCCGTCTTCAGAGAAGAACTTCTCCATTTCTTTAGATGCTATCCCAGCCTTCTCGATAAGAACAGATTTCTGAGACTTCAACTCCTCTGCTTCACTCAACAAATCATCAATAGAACTTGCTTCTTCTTTCACATCACCCGAAATAGAACTTTCTTCATCAGAACTCCCGGTATAACCCGAACTGTCGTCACTTTCAGAAAATTCTTCCCTACGAAAGTGCTTGATGTGATTGATGATCTTTGCGTAGCATGCGGTTCCTCCTCCTTCATTATCACCTTCCCCCAATTGTAAAGACCAATTACACCCTTCATCTGTTTGAACAACCAATGCACGAGTGTTGTTTGATGGCCCAGACTGGTTCTGGTTGGTGGTGTTGTTCACAGCTACTATCCCTCTTCCACGATTTTCTTGATTGCCTTGATTGGCATTTGAAGAACCTGTCTGATTTCTGAAAGGGTTCTGATTGCCTTGCTTTGGTGGTCGAGTGCATTCACGTTTAAAGTGACCCTTCTCGCCACAATTGAAGCATGTAACGGTTTCTTTATCAAACCCGTACTTCGTATCCTGCTTACTTTCCAAGGAACTTCTTCCCGTTCGAGCCATGAAGTCCTTTGCCCTTCTAACTGCACTCGCAAACGCCCACTTTATATCCATCAACTCCATTTCATCACGGTCGATTTGTTGATAATCTTCGTTGGTCATACTGATGTTACCAATTTGACCTGCAACCAAACCGCAGTAAGCACTGACCATCGTATTAATGAGTTCCGAATGCTCCTTTGCAACCTCAATGCTAACTTTTGATAGGTTCGAAGTATCAACTTTGATAGTATTCGTGTCTTGGGATGGAGGATTGCTGGTATAATTTACTTGTTGTGGTGGTGGTTGTGCTTTTGATAAGGATTTCGAAAGATAAGCGCCTAAATCAAACTCTGGTTGAGTAGTAGTAACTTGCGGTGGAGATTGATCTTGAGATTTGAATTTTGATATTGATTGTGAAAGATAAGCTCCTAGATCAAACTCTGGTTGTGGTGGTGGTTTGAATGGAAACGGAGATGAGTTTGTGTTGGAAACAAACGCCGTTTGAAGCTTAGGCTGCTGACCAGAACTAGAACTTGCAGAAGGAGCGAAACCAGGCAAATAAATTTCTGTGTTTTGAGGAGCTCCAATCCGTTTAGCTTTCCGATTTTCTTCTTCGTACTTGTGCTCCAACTTCTGAACAAATCCATAGATAGTGACAGTTTCCCCATCCAGAGCACCAGTATGCTTTAGAAGTTCAATGAATGGACTCCATATAGGAGGTAGAGCATCAGCTAAACGTGCAATCATTTCCACATGACTTACAACAACCTTATAAGAACTCATTTCACTTATCAAATGATAGAAACGAGAAGTCAAATCATTTAGATTTTCATTTTCCAAAGATTGAAATGACTCAAATTCTTTCTTTAAAAGATCATGGCGAATTTTTCTAGAAGCTTCATTTCCTTCTCCTCTTGTTTCCAATGCATCCCATAAAGCTTTTGTGCTCTTACTATAAGAAAATTGATGATAGATGTCTTTATGCAGAGCTTGTGTTAGATAAGCAAACGCCTTCTTCTCTAATTCATAGGCTTTCTTATCTTCTTCAATCATATGAGAAATGCCAGCGGCAGTTGATGCTGCTGCTTCCAGTTCCGGACTACATTCAGTAGTGAAACATGTCCAAAGTTCAACGTTTTGCCCTTGAATGTATGTATGAAAACGACCCTTCCAAGTTGGATAGTCGTTCATATCATTTAGCTTTGGCGGGCGATTGTTGCTTCCCGTCTCACTTTCACTGAGCAATAGATTCTGTATGTTTTGATTTTGATTAGAGACCATTGCCCATTGACTTGCATTTGCTGCTTGTTGTTTTTGAGGCAATTGGTTCATCAAATCGGCAAGTGAAGGCTGATTTTCACTTGGTCTTGCTTCTGAACTCCAATCCCACAGACCTTTGCTACCCATGATTTGTGTATATATGTTAGTACCTGCACACACACTTGAAAACAAACAGTAAGCAAACTTTTACAAGTCCTCTGTGTAAATCAGATCTGTTCTCGACGAAACAGATTTCACGAAACAGGTTTGTTTCGTCTAAATGAATGATGACGAAACAGACTTGTGATAATTGTGATTTGTGGCGAAACAGAATTTGTTTCGTCAAAGATGTTGTGGCGAAACAGAATTTGTTTCGTCAAAGATGTTGCGGCGAAACAGATGTGATTCGTCGGCTGCTTGTTTCGTCAAAACTGAGTCTCAGACAGCTGTTTAAGATATTTACTGCTGTTTAAGATATTTAAAATATCTAAACTGACACAAGGTATGTTTTTCTGAGTTAGAGTTCCAATGTTACAAACACAAAAGTCCACTTAATGTATTTTAATGAGTAACACTTTGATTTAAACACAACAAGATCAAATGAACAATTTTATAATGAACTCTATGAAGATATGAAGAACACACACAAGAACAAAGAGTTTCCCGGTAAACTTATGAGTTTTCCGGTGACCGGACAAATTTCCGAAAACACGATAATGCACAAGACTTTCACTAAAAACCCGGTTCAAAGTATAAGCAATAAATCTAACAAGGTTTTTGATAAAACTCTTAGCAAATAACAACAAACAAACAGATTTTATGAATATTTTTCAGAAAAAATGATTTTTCAAGAATAAATTTTCAGAAAAACACACACAAAAACTTGATAAAAACCGAACAATGTTTGATTTTAAACAAGGATTAGAGCCAAACGCTCTGATACCAATTGTAGGTCCCGTAATCTGAGGATCGATAACGAACCGAATCACTTGTTTATAGCAAACACGGTTACGCGTGCGGAATCCACGTAACTATGCCAAATCAAACACGTAAAGCAATAATAACAACGGATTAATCAATGAAACACACTCGATTGATTAACGGGATGAGAACCGATTACAAACTGATACAAACACAGTTTAGACAGAATTTCGGCAGAGTTTTGTTACTAAGGTTATTATCTCATCTCTGAGTTCAAATGAACACAAAGTGTTGTTTATATAGTCCCTGGGCCACAGATATCGACGAAACACAGAAGTGTTTGACGAATCTGAACATGGGCCATACATTGGGCCTGGAACAGCCCAATACATGACGAATCAAAGTCTGATTCGTCATGACCTTCAACGAAACAGAAGTCTGTTTCGCCATGAAGTGTTCCGACGAAACAGAAGTCTGTTTCGTCGAGGACTGCAACTGTTGTGTTTGTTCCTGTTATCAGACAGCAACAATCAGCAACACATAAACATAGTAATGACAAAACTACCCTTTAATGCAACATGCATTGTTCATAATACATTACATACCAAAAGAGACAAATAAGTTGTACACAAGTAGATAGGAGGATATCTGACTTGGTCAACATAACATACAGACTCGATAATTAATAAAAGACCATACAAATTACATCGTTAAAACAAGACTAGTTACAGACACTAAAAATGCATCAACAAATACCTGATAAATGTTTACAATTCAGATGGAAAACGAAGTAAATCAGGAAAGAACAACGATAATAACGGCAACCAAGTGAATAAAAGTGCTATCGAACACATAGTAGCACAAGAAATCATAGATGCTATGCCATATATTATCAAGACTATTAAAGAAGAAGAAAATAATAATTCTGTAATTGGAAGTAAACATGCACCCACTGAACCAAGTCACAGCGTGAATAAAAATCATGGACCAATTATCCAAGATCCATTCCAAAAAGAAGAAGGACCATCTCATATGGTTGTTCTTATAAAGAATTTTGGGTTTGCATAGAATTCTCAGGAAATGAAGGAGCCATTGCAGACTTACGCTAGATAGAAAAGACAGATGCAGTCATAAAAATAAGTAAATGTGCAGATGAAGATAAGATTTTATTTGCTTCTAATCTTTTTAAGAATGCAACCTTAGAGTGGTGGAATACCATTCTCTAGTCTAGAGGAAGTGACAGGGTTTATAACATGGAATGGACCAACTTTAAGGAGATAGTTGAAAGAAATTTATGTCCTCTTTATGA